>JAHRHZ010000139.1:153227-274833 GCA_024137785.1 Ginglymostoma cirratum
AAGCTTTCCTGCTCCTATGATGCTGCTCGGCCTGCTGTGTTCATCCAGCTCCACACCTTGTTATCTCGGATTCTCCAGCATCTGCAGTACCTACTATCTCTGACACCATCATTCTATTAGTTTTAAAATAGTGATGGAAAAGGATAGGTCTGGTCCACAAGTCTAAATTGAGGTCGAGGCTAACTTTGATGGTCTCAGACAGAAACTATCAAAAGTTGATTTGGGGAGGCTGCTCACAGATAAAGGAATGTCTGGCAAGTGGGAAGGTTTCAAAAGCGAGATAACAAGAGTTCAGGCCAGCATGCTCCTGTTAGTGTGAAGGACAAGACTGGCAGGAGTAGGGAACACTGGATGTCTAGAGATATTGAGGCTTTGATCATGAAAAACAAGGATGCATATGTCCAGTATAGACACTGGGATCAAATAAATCCCTTGAGGAATATAGAGGAAGTAGGAGTACACAAATCAGGAGGGCAAAAAGGGGACATGAGATAGCTTTGACAGATAGGGTAAAAGAAAATCTAAAGAGATTCCCCAAGTATATTAAGGGCAAAAGAGTAACTAGTGAGAATTGGGCCTTTAAAGGTTGACGAGGTTTTCTATGTACGGAGCCACAGGAGATGGGTGAGATCATAAACAAATATTTCTCCTCAGTATCTACCACAGAGAAAGGCATGGAAGCTAGGGAACTTGGGAAGTAAATAATGATGTCTTGAAAAGAGCCCACATTGCAGAACGAGTGGTGCTGGAAATCTCCAGATACTGATCAAACGTGTCTGAGGACATTGTAGGAAGCTAGAGAAGAATGTGTGTGGCCCCTCACAGAGATATTTGTATCACTGACAGCCACAGATGAGGTGCAGGAAGATTGCAGGGCAGCTAATTCTGTGCCATTATTTAAGAAAAGCTGTAAGGAAAAGCCAGGAAACTACAGACTGGTTATCCTACAAGGACTTATCTACATGGATTTTAGCAAGGCTTTTGAAAAGGTACCACATGTTAGACTGGTTATTAAAATTAGGTCACATAGGATCCAGGGAGTGCCAGCCAACAGGATACAAAATTGGCTTGACAGCAGAAGACAGAGGGTGCCGGTAGAGGGTTGATGTATAGACTGGAGGCCTGTGGTTGGTAGTGTGCTGCAAGACTCAGTGCTGGGCCAACTGTTTGTCATTTATATAAACGATTTGAAATGAGAATATAGGAGACATAGTTAGTAAGTTTGCGAATGACACCAAAATTGGTGGTATAGTGGACAGTGAAGAAGGTTATCGAAGAGTACAATGCCATTTTGACCAACTGGGCAAGTGGACTGAGGAATAGCAGATGCAGTTTAATTCAGATAAATGAAAAGCATTGCATTTTGCAAGACAAACCAGGGCAGGACTTACACAGTTAATGGTAGGGCCCTGGAAAATGTTTTCAAACATAGGGGATGAAGGTACATAGCTCCTTCAAATTGTTGTGACAGGCAGACAGGGTGGTGAAGGCAGCATTTGGCACATTTGCCTTCACTGGTCAGAGCACTGAGTACAGGAGTTGAGACGTTACGTTACAGTTGTACAAGACATTGATGAAGCCGCACTTAGAGTACTGCATCAAATTCTGGTCACCCCACTATAAGAAGGCTGGAAAAAGGTGCTAAAAAGGGTGTTACCAAGACTGGAGGGTCTGAGTGATAAGGAGAGAGGCTGGATCTTTTTTCCTCTGGAGTGTTGCAAGCTGAGGGGTGACCTTATGGAGGTTCATAAAATCATGAGGGCATAGATAAAGTGAGTAGCCAAGGTCTTTTCCCCAGGGTAGACAAGTCCAAATCTAGGGGGCTTAGGTTGAAGGTGAGAGCGGAAAGATTTAAAAGGGGCCTAGGAGGCAACATTTTCCACAGAGACAGTAGTGCATATGGAACAAGCTGCCAGAGGAGTTGTAGAGACAGATACAATTACAACATTTGGACAGATACATGGAGAGGAAAGGTTTAGGAGGGATTTGGGGCCAAATTCAGGCAAATGGGACCAATTCAGTTTAGGAGACCTGGCCAGCATGGACAAGTTGGGCCAAAAGGCATACTTCCATGCTGTATACTTTTATGACACCAGCAGGCTTCAAGAACAAGAGAATCGAATGGTTTATATATGATTCTCACGATCAGTGCTGCCTACAACAATATCAGATATCATTAAGGAGGACTGGGATTTAGGATATCACAACAATGATGCAGGATACTCATCATCATGTAATTTAATTAAGAAACAGAGTAGGCCACTATCACAACCAAATGTTTGCAGATATATCCATTCATCCTGGTCACAGGAGACCAATCCTCTAAAGATCAACGTTGGAGCTAAGGACAGCTTGCCTTGACAGGATTCATTGATTTCAGTTAAAGATAGAACATATTTCTTAGTACTTCGCGTCTGTCCAAAATAAAAAGACTTGCAGGAATCAAAGTGGGTGCTAAGCACTAATCATGCAGCAGGACATCCTCAGGAGATCTTTTGTGATATTATCTACTGGAACAAGCCATATACTCAGTTGCAATCACATTGCTTTGTTACTTTTATGCTTTATAAGCATAGTGTCAGAGAACCATTGTAACATGAGAGAGTGAGCGAGAGATTGAGCAAGTGAGCTTGACAGTGAGTGAGTGGAAAGTAGTTAGCTGAAAATTGTAGCATTCAAGGCGCAGGATGTTCCAACACTTGTTACATTTTACCTTGCCTAGTAACAGAAGATTGCTTTACTAGGTCACCCAGTCAAACTCAGAGAGAGAGAGAGAGAGAGAGCGCGAGAGAGAGACCGAGACCGAGAAAAAAGGAATAGCAAAAGTAGATGGTTCCATACAGTGAAAATGCTCCTGTTATCTTTGAGGAACTGAGGGTTCATTAAAGTCTAATGAGCCATTTCGTAGCTCGGTGCAGTTGAGGCTCAGAAGCCCCTGGACTCATTTAGTAGCATAACAGCGCTAAGAGAACAAGGGATCAGATGATGTCCTGACAGCTGTTTGATGCAACTGAGAGTTGGGCTCAATGAATGCCATGAGCTGCACTTGTTTTGTGCCACTTACAAGTCTGGAGTTTAGAGAAACCCAATTTGATTTAATATAAATTTTCAAATCATGAAATATAGGATTATGATTACATGTAGATAGAAGACACAAGATAGACAAACAAAATTTCGTGCTGAGAAATCTGGCAATCTACAGATATGAAGTTAGCCTTGTGGGGCTAGTAAGGGTGTTGAGCATCAATTATGAAGTTAGTTTATCACTAAAACCCCAGCTATAGTTCAGTCAACGAGGTTAACTTTTCTCCTAACCATTTTTACTATGAGCATGATAGCATGGATGTTGAGGTTTTCTTCAATTTAGGATTGCAGTCTGTTGGGACCGCTACAGGATACCCTCTGGAGAGTTGAGACTCAATGACAACAACTTCTGGATCTCCACATTATTCTACAATCCTGACATTTCTGTCAGTTTCAGTGTAGTAATAATGCTGCCATTATTATCACAAAGTTTAGCCACTAGATCCCAACTTGGATTGATGCCAATGGGTGATGCTGCAACTCTCCAAGTACCTATGGCTAAGTGTCACATTAAGTAGAAATCAGAATTAGAATCACTTAACTGTTTTTTATTTTAAAATGGTAATTCTGCTTCAGTAACTCAACATTTCCACGCCATCTTTGTGGAGCCCACACTTCTGTTTGTTATTTTAACTAGATAAAAATGGCATAGTTTTCTTTTGCTTTTGAAAGAGCGAATGGCTAGAAATTTAAATTCTTCTCTGAATTTTAAAGCATCACTTTAGAAGATGAGATGTGATTGAGCAATTGTTAAAAGTAAGTTGCCAAAGAACACAAAGACCAATAAGGACCTTGAGCTCCACATTTAACCCACACATGGCTAAACCAGCCATCTGTAAACGAGACATGATTATTATTGAAATACAAAACAGAATTGGAACCATAAAAGTCATTTCAATAACCTCGTTGTTCCAAAGCAGTTTTATCAAACACAAAGCCATTGATGTTACACAATATTTTAGTTTATGGAGAGGTAGAGAAAGACACAGTGCAGTTGTATTGGTTACATCTTAAGGCGTAGGTTTTACAACTCTTTTTAGCCATTCAGAACCTTTTAGATTGGTCTGTAATCTTTATTACTTTACAAGATACATTTAAGAGGAAGATAAGTTAATGCTTTTCGCAACACCCTTTCCAGTTTTTATTCCAGAAGGTAGATTCTGCTTCAGAAATTTATACCCAAACAAAAGTACATTAATTAAATTGATGTAGTATGGAATGCATTTTGCAGGTATTAAAGAACAACCCACACTTAATTAAAAAGCATTTTTTAAAAACAGTATTCTTAATGTCAGATCTACTCTTGTAGTCACACTACACATTACTCACATGCATTGAATGCTCAACTGGTTTTTGGTATCTCGCAACATACTTAGTTGAGATTAAGCAACTTGTTCCAGGTCTCTTCTAATTAGTTTTCAAACTGATTATTGGAACGGACAGGTGTGTATTCAATGACGAACTCAATGATTTTCACTCTTCCTAATGCAATTTACATCTTTTATTTGTTCTTTGCCACAGTGTGGAGATGAGATCAACTATTTAGTGATTTTGTTTGTGAGCATCGCTGGTCTGAGCAGTATTTACTTCCCAGGATCAATTGCCCTAGCAGATGGCAATAAGGTTGCCTTAAACCACTGCAGTCCACATGGTGTAGGTACACTCATTACGATTGTGAAGGAACAGTGATATAGTTCGAAAAGGACTGATGACAGACTTGGAAGGAAACTTTCAGGTGGTGGTGTTCCCAAACATCTGCTGCTCTTCTACTTCAAGGTGGTAAAAGGCATAGTTTTAGTAAGTGCTATTCAAGGAGCCTTGAAATTTTGCTGCTGTGAATCTTGCAAGTAGTGCACACTGCTTCCACTGTGCACTGGTACTGGAGGTAATAAATATTTAAGGTGGAAGCTGGGCAACCGATTATGTAATGTTCTTCATCTCAGATGAGATGGAATTTCTTGAGTTTTCTTGGACCTGCATTCACTAAGGCATGTGGGAAGATTTCCCTGCACGTGGGCAGGGGTCCCAAAGTGGGCATGGGTCCCCAAGAGGGGTCATGCGATCTGAGGCAGTAATGATTGTGGGGAGTTTAGACCAAGTTACAACAGCTGTCCTCCTGATCTAACAGGCCTTCACTACATTTTCATTGAGGGGTTGTGACAATTTTCAAGACTCAAAACGTGGCCACATTGGGAGACGTTTGGGTGGCACTGCTGTAGGGAATCAAAAGGTGAGTTACTTGCAGAATCACTAGTCTCAGATCTGCTCTTGCAGCCACGATACTTATGTGGGTGGTCCAGTTAAAGTATTGGTCAATGGTAATGTCCAGGATGTTGACGGTGGTGGATTCAACAATAGTGATTTTGAAATACTGAATGTAAAGGGGAGATGATTTGCTGGAGATTGTCACTACTTTGAATTTGTGCGGCAATGATTTTACTTGCTACTTATTAGCCCAAGCCCCAGTGCAGCCCAGGCTTTGCTGCACACAGGCACAATTGCATTCTGTATCCATGGAGGTGATGGTGTAGTGGTAATGTCACTTGCCTATTAATCCAAGAGGCCCAGGCTAATGTTCTAAGGCTATGGGCTCAAATTTCTCCATACCAGTTGGTGAAACTTGAATTTAATAAAAATCTAGAATGAAAAAGCTTAGTCTAATGGCAATCATGTAATCATTGTTGTAAAAACCCATTTGACTTACTAATGTTCGAGAGAAGGACATTTACTGACTTAGCTGGTCTAGCCGACATGCGACTTCAGACTCACAATGAGACTGACACTTAACTGGGTAATTAATGATGAGCAATAAATGCTGATTCAGTCAGCGACACCCACATCTCATGAAAGAATAAAAACAAAGATTGTGCAAACAACAATAAAAAATCCCCACTCGTGATCTTACGGTAGAACAACTGTCTTTGATCAAGAGGCTGAAAATTGTTGTACCTCGGACACTACCCCGAGGAACTCCTGCAGCAGTGACGGGCCTCCAACAATCATAACCATACTCTTTTGCACCAGGTATGATTCCTGCTTTAGACAACTTTTCCCCTATTTTCCTTGGACTTCAATTTTGCTGGATCCCTTAATGCCACACTCATTTGATGTCAAGAATAACAAAGTTCCAAAATTCATTTTACCACGATATCGCTATTTTATAATTTTGCTTTTTTTGACTAGATTAATTCCCAAGGTAGAAAACGGTCAAAGTTGAGGATTACAATTTAAAGTTCATATTTCCAGGATTCTGCATTTCTGAAAATATTCACCTTGAGCTACAAAGAGTTGATTCCCCTTTAAAAAAAATTGCTACATTGCAAACAAAACAATAAAAACCGAAAGAACTGTGGATGCTGTAAATCAGAAACAAAAACAGGAATTGCTGGAAAAGCTCAGAAGGTCTGGCAGCATCTGTGGAAAGAAATCAGAGTTAACATTGTGGGTTGAATGACCCTTCCTCAGAACAATGGTTGATGTGGTTGTGATGTGTTTAATACTATTCACTATAGAAGGGGAGAGAACAATCAGCTTTAGTTCAGTCTCAAGAAAACTAACTGAAGTCAGGGATAACAAGCATGGGGCTGGATGAACACAGCAGGTCAAGCAGCATCATAGGAGCAGGAAAACTTGACGTTTCGGGCCTAAACCCTTCATCAGAAATGGGGGAGGGGAAGAGGGTTCTTAAATAAATAGGGAGAGAGGGGGAGGCGGATAGAGGATGGATAGAGGAGAGGATAGGTGGAGAGGAGGCAGACAAGTCGAAGAGGCGGGGATGGAGCCAGTAAAGGTGAGTGTAGGTAGGGGGGTAGGGAGGAGATAGGTCAGTCCAGGGAGGACGGACAGGTCAAGGGGGCGGGATGATGTTAGTAGATAGGAGATGGGGGTGTGGCTTGAGGTGAGAGGAAAAACAGGTTAGGGAGGTGGAGATGAGCTGGGCTGGTTTTGGGATGCGGTTGGGGGAGGGGAGATTTTGAAACTTGTGAAATCCACATTGATGCCATTGGGCTGCAGGGTTCCCAGGCTGAATATGATTTGCTGTTCCTGCAGCCTTCGGGTGGCATCACTGTGGCATTGTAGGAGGCCAAGGATGGACATGTCATCTGAGGAATGGGAGGGGGAGTTGAAATGGTTCGCGACTGGGAGGTGCAGTTGTTTGTTGCGAACTGAGCGCAGGTGTTCTGCAAAGCGGTCCCCAAGCCTCCGCTTGGTTTCCCCGATGTAGAGGAAGCCACAACGGGTACAGCGGATGCAGTATACCACATTGGCAGATGTGCAGGTGAACCTCAGGATTGGTCAAGCTGACTTAGGCCTACAACCAACACTAAACCATGTTGGAGTTCCACGTGTTCCAGACAAATTGTGCTGATCTCAAGCAGTGTGCAGTTGGAAGGAGGGTCAGGAACAGTTAACTTGGCTCTTGGATCTGCATTTCTCACAGCAAGAAACAACTGAATGGAGGACAGTGAGCTAATAAGCCAAATCTGCAGTATTGGAGCTGAGAGGTTAAGGTACCCTAAGGGTAAAATTCAGTCTGTTTGGGTCTGAATTGAGTAAGGTTTGGGCAGGAAAAAAAAAAGGTTCTGCCTGAGGTTTTTTAATAAAGGTTTTATCCTATTAAATTGTAATGACTGTGTACTGGGTGGGGGCAGAGATTAAATAGTGAAGGAATTTATTGATAAATTGATCAAGGCATTGTGTCATTTAGGACTAGCTAAGAGACTTCATATCAGGCCACTAGAATATTTATTTTCGTAAGCATGTTTATATTTATTCAAGCCCAGTGTCTATACCTTTTATAACGAAACAATCACAATGTCCGAGAACCATTGTAAGAGGGGAAAGGGAATGGGAAACACTTACTCTTCCACCCACACCTCCCTTCCCACACTATTTCATTCTATTGTCATGCTAGTAAAAGCTCTTTCTTAATTCACTTAAAAATATACCTCAGAAATACCTTCTGGCTAGCCTTTCACCTTGTGTTCACCGTGACATTTCAGTAGCAAGCAATCTGCTTAGCCACAGCCTCACCTATATCTTCAATGCTATATTTTTCATTAAAATTAATCTATCATTCTCACCCTGGCCATTCCCCAGTAGGCACCATCTTTGCTCTTTTACATCTGAGGAATGCATATTTATCCAGATACAGAGAACAATGTAGCCGTTTACCTCCAGATCTGTTTGGACCACAAAACCGGATCCTGCCCTTGTTTGACGAAATTGCTCACTATTCTATGATCATCTTGGTATTCAAAGAAAGCACCTGACTTCTGTTCTCTATTGAAAATTATTGTGTTAACCTATTCTTCCTCACTTCCCACAGTGAGTATTAAGAATTGAACAAAATAACCTGAAGAACTGCAGATGCTGGAAATCAGAAACAAAAATCAGAAAATGGTGGAAAAACTCAGCAGGTCTAGCAGTACCTGTTTTGGGTCCAGTGTCCCTTCTTTAAAGCTGAAGTTCTGACAATTCTGAAGAAGGGTCACTGGACTTGTAATGTTAACTCTGCTTTCTCTCCGCAGATGCTGCCAGACCTGCTGAGATCTTCGAGCAATGTCTATTTTTGTTAATTACTCAGAGCTCTTGGTCTTCTTAGTTACCTGGAGACCATCAAATACCAGCTCTACTATTTCCCTTCAATCTCCTAGCCCTAGGGCAAGCCTCCTTTAAAGTGACCTGAAGGTCTAGTACTGAACTCAATGTTTCTGTGTAGTTTGTGTGCCTGTCCTCAATGTTCCCTGTGAGCTTAACCCTATTCCCATTAAACTGTTGACAACTCAACTTCTTCCTGGTTCCCAGATTAGCTAAGAGTGTGAACAGTTCTCTCTGCTCAGCAATGAGCTCTCAGGCCTCTCTGCTTAAGAACTCCTGGCCTTTCCATCTTTGGTATGGTTTAATCTCCAACTACCCTTTATTCCCAAATCCTCTGTTGTTGCCCTCGCAATTCTGTCATCTTTAGTAGAACTCTGTGGCCCTCTGACAGCTCCAAAGAAGCCTTCAAAATCACAAACTGCATCCCTTGCAACCATGAAGATAAATTAAAGCTCAATGCTTTCTTGTCCTGTCCGCAGCCTTTTACATGGTTGACCACACTATCCTTCCAACTACTCTCTGCTGTTGTTCAGCTGGGTAAGGCTGGCCTCATCTGTTTCTACTCTTAACTATTTAAATCAAAGCTGGATAACCACATGAAGTGGTGTCTCATTTTGTTCATCCAGCAACATGGGCAGCATCCCCTCAATAATCTATGGTTAGACCCCAATTTCTCACTTGCATGCTGTAGTTTGGCAACATCATGTGAAAACACAGCATCAGACAAAACATGTACTCTAACAAAAACCAGCTTCACCTCAACATTCCTTCTTTTGAGCCCTCTAATTTCTCTAAACTGTTGAATCTCAGTATTGGATCAGAAGTTTCCACCAACTAAGTACTGGGAAGATTGAAGCCAGAGGCTTTGGTCCTTACCAAAATCCCCATTCCTTGGCAAACGACTCCATCCCTCTCCCAGGCAATTATAAGCTCAAAGCAGACTGGTCAAGACCAAGAAGGGTCTAGGCCTGAAACGTCAGCCTTCCTGCTCTTCTGATGCTGCTTGGCCTGCTGTGGTGTCCAGCTCTACACCTTGTTATCTCAGATTCTCCAGCATCTGCAGTTCCTACTATCTCTCGTCAAGACCTTGATGTTGCTTTTACCACCATCATAAGCTGTCAATTACACTAATAACACTCAGACTGCTTATTTCCATCTCTAAAACAATGCTTAACTCATCTGCTGCAGAAATCTTCATACGTGCCTGTTAGCATCTAACCTTAATATGCCAATACATTCCACTCTCTGTAAACTTGATGCCACCTTAAAAAGTTTGCTAATTAGGAATATTCACCAAATAATTATCCTCTCACTGAACTAGAATGGTTCTCAGTTAAAATATCCTGACTTTAAAATTCTCATCCAACTTTTCATTACCACCATGGCCCTAGCAAATTCCCATCTCTAATCTCTTCCCAATCCCACATACCCTGAGGAATGTCTGAACTCCTCCAATGCTGGCCTCTTAAGCATTCCCAATTTTAACTCACTACACCAGTAATGGCAATGTCTGTATTTATCCAGGGCTGAAAGTCTATCCGCAGCCTCGTTATTCTCCTTAAAACCTACCACTCTACCTTAATAGCTCCTTAGACAGCTTGGTGTCATTCTTTGTTTGAAATTATCCCTGTAAAGTGCCTTGGAAATGGTTTATTGTACAAAAGACACTATACATATACAAGATAACAAGGCGTGGAGCTGGATGAACATTTTTGTTCATCCAGCTCCACACCTTGTTATCTCGGATTCTCCAGCATCTGCAGTTCCTATTATCTCTGATACATATACAAGATATCAATTCTTATTATAATTAAATATTGAATTTCCTACGCTCTGATGAATTTAAAACATATTCTTCGCTGTATTAGACTGTGTTACAACTTCCTATAATTATACACTAACAAAGCTTAATGAATAATACAGTCGTCACTCTAAATGGGCACGGCATTTTTTTTTGCAAAGCACTACTGTGCATGGCAATGCACTCATCACAAGTAATGATATTTAATTATATATCTAAGCATTCTTGAAATAAATGTCATTTTGAATGTGCAACAACATTACAGGACACCTGAAAATTACCTGATACCAGGATACCTTCTGAGGCCTATTATATGTCCATACAATTACAACGTCTGTTTAATTCTTACCAAAAATAAGATTTTTCCAATTTCATTCAATTGCACAGGAGCGCTGACAAAAAGATCATACCAGATCTATGAAAAGCACATAGGGGTGACACTTGAAACAACTTGCAAAAAATTCTAAAATTATGTTTAAAATTCCTCTGAGAAATTCCATACTCTGGTATGATACAATCACATAATAGTGAGGGCTCGAAAGGATTCAATAAAAAGATATAAATCTTTCAGGCCAGCATCTTTTAATTTTTACTGTATGGAACAATGCTATATGCATATCCTGCCTTTAGAATAAAAAAGTATGGTGTTATCCAAGTGGCAGTCGATTATTCTGAAGCTCTTTGTGTACATGTGTCAACATAAAGTATCCTAGTTAACAAATATAAGAAAGAGGAGAAAAACACAGGTTCCTACTCACATTCTGGTAGACTGAAATCTGTTCAACACTTGGCTCCCAGTAGTTAACTTGCAATCACTAGATCACAACACCAGTACTTACCCGACAATGTGGAAAATTGCCCAAGTACCTCCTCTACATAAAAGTAGGTTATATTGTTACCTGGCCAATTGCTGCCCCAGTCTACTCTCGATCATCAATAAATGATGGAAGGTGTCATCAATGCTATCAAACAATATCTGCTTAGCAATAACCTGCTCACTAATGCCAAGTTTAGGTTCTAGTGGGCCATTCAGCTCCTGACATCATTATCACCTTGGCTGAAACATGGTCAGAAGAGTTGAAATCCAGGAGGTGATATGACACTGACAGCACTTGACATCAAATTGAATGTGTGGCATCAAGGAGCCCTAACAAAACTGCAATCGGGAGGATACTCTCCGCCTGTCATACCTGGTGCATAGGAGGATATTTGTGGTTACTGGAGGTCAGTCATCTCAGCTCTAGGACATCTTTGCAGGAATTCCTCAGGGTACTGTCCTAGGCCCAACCATCACCGTTGCTTCATCCATGACCATCATAAGGTCGGAAGTGGGGATGTTCACTGATGATTGTACAACGTTCAATACAATTGCGATTCCTCAGATAGTAAAGCAGCCTGTGTTCAAATGCAACAAGATCTGGACAACATCCAGACTTCGGCTGACAAGTGGCAAGTAGTATTCGAACCACAGAAATACCAGACGACGGCCATCTCCAATAACAGACAATCTAACTATCACGCCTTGACATTCAATAATGTTACAATCAATGAATCCTCCACTACCAACATGCTTGGGAGGGTGGGGGGGGTGTCCATTGACCAGAAATTCAACTGGACTTGGCATATAAATACAGTGGTGACAAAAACAGGTCAAGGGCAAGGAATACTGCTGCGAATAACTCACATTCTCACTTCCCAAAGCCTGTCCACCATCTACAAGGCTCAAACCAGGACAGTGATGGAATACTCCCCACTTTCACTTCAAGCTTCCAATTTCCACCCTGTTCTCACCTTCATATGGTCCATCTCCGACACCTTCCTTCCCTTCCTCAATATCTGTGTCAATTTCTGGGGACAGGCTGGTCTCCAATAACCAGTACAAACTCACTGACTCCCGCAGTTACTTTGACTAAGCATCCTCACGCCTTGCTTCTTCCAAGACTCCACTTGATTCTTCCGGTTTCTCTGCTTCTGTTTCATCTGTTCCAATGATATCAGCTTCTATAAGGTGCCCTCTGAAATGTCAACCTTCTTTCTCAACCAAGGATTCTCCACCACTGCAGTTGACAGGGCCCTCAGTGCTGTCCAACCCATCTCTCGCACTTATGACCGCATCCCTTCTCTCCTCTCCAACAACAGTGATAGGATCCCACTGATCCTCACCTGGAACCCCATCACCAACTCAATCCAAAGTAGTATTAGCTGCCACCTCTAGTAGGATGCCACCACAAGACATATTCCCCTCCCCCATCAGCCTTCCACAGGCACCATTCCCTCTGGAACTCCTTGGTCCTCTCTTCCTTCATTCTCAACACTTCCCCACAACCTCCCACAGCACATTCCATGCAATCGCAGGTGTAACACCTATCCATTACTTCTTCCCTCCTCACTATCCAAGGTCCCAGACATACCTTCCAGGTGAAGCAGCAATTTACCTGCACTACTGTATTCACTGCACACAAGTGGTCTCCTCTACAAAATGAAGACCGGGCATTGCTTTGCTGGACACATGCGTTCTGTTCATAGAAATGGCCCCGAGCTTCCAGGTGCCTGTAACTTCAACACACCACCATGTTCCCTGGCCAACATAGTGTCTTGGCTTAGTGCAGTGCTCCAGTGAAGCTTGCAGCAAACTAGAAGAATAGTATCTCATTTTCCACTTCAGGTCCCTGCATGGTCCCCATTAGCAGCTATTGATTCTCCCAGGTTGACCTTTACCCATTTATTTGTCTGTCCAATCACTGTTCTCTCTCTCTTGCCCCATCTCCACCTATCATTTACTCCTTTCTTTTCCCCTAAACTTCAGCTTATATACCAACCTTTTCTCAACTACAATCAGTTCTGAAGAAGGGTCACTGGAAGCGAAACATTAACGCTGCTTTCTCTTCACAAATGCTGCCAGACCTGAGTTTTTCCAGTAATTTCTGCTATTGTTTACTCCCAACTTGCCCGGATGGGTGCAGCTTCAACAACACTCAAGAAGTTGACACCATGTAGGACAAAGCAGTCCACTTGATTTGCATTGCATCCACTCCGTCAACCATTGCTATTCAGTAGCAGCAGTGTGTACAATTTACAAAATGCACTGCAGAAATTCACCAAAGATCCTTGGACAACACCTTTCACACCTACGATCACTTCCATCTACAAAGGACAAGGGCAGCAGATACATGGGAACACCAAATTTGCAAGTTTCCCTCCAAGCCATTCAATATCCTGATGTGGAAATGTATTCCTGGGCCAAAATCCTGGAATTCCCTCCTTAATGGCATTCTATCTACAGCACATGAACTGCAGCGGTTTAAGATGGCTGCTCACCAACATCTTCTCAAGGCAACTGGTGATGGGCAATAAGTTGATCATTGACTTCAGGAAGAAAGGAGGGGGACATGCCCCTAACCACATCAACGAAGGTAAGGTGGAGAGGGTTGACAGCATCAAGTTCCTTGGAGTGACCCTAACCAAGGATCTACCCTGGACTTCCTACCATCGATACAACGGTGAAGAAGGCACAATACCTCTTCTTCCTCAGAAGGCTTAGGAAATTCGGCATGTCCATAAGGACCCTTGCCAACTTTTACAGATGCATCACAGAAAGCATTCTATCTGAGTGCATAACGGCTTGGTGCAGCAACTGCTCTGCCCAGGACCGTATGAAACTACAGAAAGTTGTCTGCACAGCCCAGACCATTACGCAAGCCAACCTCCCATCCACGGACTCCATTTACACGGCTTGCTGCCGCGGAAAGGCTGCCAACATCATCGAAGAGCCCTCCTATCCCGGTAATACTCTCTTCCAACCTCTTCCATCAGGCAGAAGATACAGAAGCTTGAACACATGCACCAACAGGTTCAAGAACAGCTTCTTCTTTGCTGTTATTAGGCTGCTGAATGGACCTCTCTGATTTCAATTTTATGTTGACCTTGCTTTTGTGAACCTCCTGTACAGTTGCAATCTTGTATGCCTCACTCTGTCTAAACACCCAATCGTCTGTATGTCCTCATTTGTCATTATCTGACTGTACTGCATGCAAAACAAAGCTTTTCACTGTACTGTGGTACGTGACAACAGTAAGTCAAATGAAAGTTAGCTGGCTAACTAGCGACGCCCATGTCGCATCAGAACACAGAAAAAAAACTTGTTAAAACAAAACAGGTTTTGTACCTTAGTCTGAAAAACTGCTGCCATTTTTCAAAGTATTTATGGGTACTTAATGCAAACAAACAGCTAATAAGAAATCACATTTACAGACTAGTCCGCGGTCAACCTCTACCGGGATCATAAAATCCTTTGACAACAGTTTAATTATTTTGGGATGGATTTGTCAATTATAAAAAGAACACTATGACGTACAAACCACGAAACAATAAGATTTGTAAGACCCATAAATTGCAACCACTTTTAACAATCCATGGAAAACGTGGTCCACGAAGAATGCTCTAAAACTTACAATATTAAGCTTCCACAAATAAGATGTCCAAACAAGGGCTAACTAGTAGCCTTACTCGAGTTTCTGATACAACTAGTTATTTGGGAAGGGATTCATTCCACAGACCTAAATTTTAACTTCACAAGGGAACAGGTCCTTCAAATGCAAATATTCACTAATCATGGTACAGCTTTATGCAAAGTAACTAGACTAGAACTCAACTAATTGTGCAACTGCAGCTTGACCAGTAAAAATGATTTATAATCAAAAGCAAACACTGCAAATCATTTATCAGATGGGTGCATCTTTAATTAATCCAGTGGCATAACAGCAGCAGTCCAAAATCATTCCATCAGTCAACTATTCTCAATAAATGGTGGCCATTTTCCAATTACTACTAGTTATTAGTTCTTCTTTACACAATTGGATTTAATCAAACAGCAGAGGAATGAAAGTTAACTCAGGCTTTTTTTATCCCCCAAACCACCATCCTTCAATGTCATATTTGTATGCTCAAAATACATAGTAATGATGTTAAAACCTAGAAGAAAACAGGCGCACAGGCAAGATGGAGTTCTGAATAAAGCTGGACTAGGATTATGATGCTCAGCTGGACCATCATTAAATAAGCAATATTAGTCTAATTAGATTATAGTTAAAAACAGATGCTTTCATGTTCTGTGACATTATACTTAGAAGCAAGAATAGGCCATTTGGATCTTTGAGCCTGCTCTACTATTAAACTGGATCATGGCTGATCTGGTCAACATCTGATGATGGACGCGATCAGGCCCAGGGGATTTATCCATCTTAATGCAATCTAAGGCTGCAAACTTCTCCTCTCTGGTAACATGTATGCGGTCCAAAACATTCCCACTTGTTTCCCTTACTTCCTTAGCATCCATGATTCTCTCCTCAGTACACATGAAGGAGAAGTATTCATTGAAAATCTCTCCCATCTCATGTGGCTCCACACATAGATGGCCATGCTGATCTTTAAGGGGACCTATTCTCTCCCTAGCTACCCTCTTACTCTTAATATAGCTATCGAAACACCTGGGATGATCATTAACCATATCTGCCAGATCCATCTCATACCCTCTTTTTGCTCTTCAGATTTCCCTCAAGTGTGCTCCTACACATTTTATAGTCATCTAGGAATTCACTTGAGCCTGATAGCTTAAACCCACTGTATGCCTTCTTCTTTTCCCTGACCAGAGCCTCAATATCCCTTGTCAGCCAGGGACCCCTACTCCTGCTAGCTTCTTCCTTCACCCTAACAGGGACATACTGCCCCTGGACTCTTGATTTCACATTTTTAAAAGCCTCTCATTTCTTCTCTCCAGAGGTTGAGGGTCTTTGGAACTTCTATCCCCTCAGCTCTCTGTGGCAACAGTCCTTGTGTATATTTAAGGCTAAGACTGATTCTTGATTAGTAAGGGAATCAAAGTCATGGGGAAAGGACAAGAAAGGAAACGGGAAGAGTGTCGGATCAGCCATGATCCTACTGAATAGCAGAGCAGGCTCAACAGGACAAACAGCCTATTCTTGTTTCTATTTTTTATGGTTTTGTGTGTTTGTTGTGGTGGTGTACAGGTTGTTACTCACTAATCTGGCATGTACTGATCTGGCACCCACAGTATTTCTGTTTTTTTCTGTAGTGGCATTTGGTGGCTCTGTGATGATCACTTTTTGTCACACTTTGAACATCCTAAGTCCTATTTCGAGTGTCCAATTGGCAAATCATTTCATCACTTAAGCATGTGATTGCTACAAGTCAATGTGAGGTCTTTACTTTTTAAAAGGTGTTTGTGCATCAGATATACTTGACCTCTGTGATCCAGCAAAGGGAAGTTGCTGATTAGGGAGGGACAACCTCTATAGGAGTTATAAAAAGTGGACAGATTTCTAGATATTAAAGAACTAAAGGAATAAGGCAGAACACTGAAGCAGATGAAAAACCATGAAAAGCAAAACATGGTTCGATGTTTCTACTCTGTTATTTGTCACACTTTCAACTTTGTGGCCATGCTGTCACTGTCCCTTTACTATATGGGATTCAATTTTGCTGTGACTATTGGTTGGTACTTTTTCAAAACAGAAGAACGAAGAAGGCCAATCAGCTCAGTGAGCCAAGCCAGGTTTGCCATTCAATTTAGTGGGATTAAGCTCGAGGGAATTTAAATGTATTGGATGGGCATTTATCAAAGAATTTATTTTTTTTTAAAATACAGTGAAGCCACATTAGATGCTTAAAACTTGATTTTATTTCATCTCAACATAAAAATGTAGAAAACAGGAACAGGAGTAGGTCCTCTGACGCTGCTCTGCCATTTCATATGATCACGGCTGATCATCCTAGTCAGTATTCTGTTCCTGCTTTCGCCTCATACTCTTTGATCATTTAGCCCTAGGAACAATATCTATCTCCTCCTTGACTGGCAGCACGGTGGCTCAGTGGTTAACACTGCTGCCTCAGTGCACCACGGACCAGGTTCAATTTCAGCCTTGGGTGTCTGTCTGAATGGAGTTTGTACGTTCTCCCCATGTCTTGTGTGGGTTTACCCCGGGTACTCTGGTTTCCTCCCATCAGTCCAAAGATGTGCAGGTTTGGTGAATTGGCCAAGCTAAAAATTGCCCCATAGTGTCCAAGGATGTGCAGGCTACTGCATTCCCACCTCACAATGTGGTCCCCTACACTGGGGCAACAAAGGCATAGACTGTATGACTGCTTTGTAGAACACCTATGTTCTGTCCACAAAAAAAAATTACACTGAACTTCCAGTTGCCTGTCACTTCAACACATCACCTTGTTCGCTGGCCAACATCTGTCTCAGGCTTCTTGCAGTGCTTCAGCGAAGCTCAGTGCAAACTAGAAGAACAGCACCTCATTTCCGCTTGTGGACTCTACAGCCTTTGGACACAATATAGATTTCAACAATTGTAGGGCTTGAGGCAATTTCTCCCATGTCCTTACCCCAACCCCCACATACCAGGCTTTGTTATCATATGCAAAAACACAGTTGCTGGAAAAGCTCAGCAGGTCTGGCAGCATCTGAGAGGGAAAAACCAGAGTTAACGTTTCGGGTCCGGTGACGAAGGGTCACCGGACCCGAAACGTTAACTCTGTTTTCTCCTTCACAGACGCTGCCAGACCTGCTGAGCTTTTCCAGCAACTGTGTTTTTGATCGTGATTTACAGCATCTGCAGTTCTTTTGGTTTTTACTTGTTATCATATGGTCTGCTATTACACACAACCCACTGTTAGCCACTAATAATCCCCATTCGTAGCTATTCTTTCACCTAGGCTGATTGTTATCCATTCCTTTGTCTGTCCAACTGTTCTTCTTGCTTTTAATGAAATGTTAACTCTGATCTCTCTCCACAGATGCTGCCAGATCGGCTGAGCTTTTCCAGCAATTTCTGCTTTGTTTCTGATTTGAAGCATCCACCATTCTTTTGGTTTTTATGGTGTGTAAAAATACCTGTTTTGGCTGGGAGGTAACTGCATAACCTTATTTATCTGTAGGAATCATTTTCTTATATATTTAACATGGAGCTGTCTGGAGATATCTTCAACCTATTTTCTGCACAATGGAATGTCCGAAAGCTGTTGAAAATGCTATGAAACGGTGATATAGCACATAACTAGAATAGTATTAACATTGGGACGCTGTCCCACTTATGGGACTGTCCATTAGACACCAGGACTTTCCCACCAGTCTGGGTTCGTGACACAAGGGCCATGGACTTGCCCCATCAAGGGCCCAGGTTCAAGGACCGATGTCACAGAAATGGATATAGAGCTCAAGTGCCAGCTATCACCCAGGAGTCCCTAATGGTACGAAGGCGATGAGACTTGCTTGTTGAATATGTGACAAGTAGTTTAAGCCAATAGATTCACTCATTAGTTTGCATACATCTAAACTAGATTATGATAATAAATTTGCTTTATATCAAAGCACATATCCTCTTGTTTTCATTTAGATCAGACTTTAAAGAACCTGTTAGGTACTTTCAGCCTAATGATACAGTCACACAAGAGCACCATGTACAGTTCCGATCTCTATATTACACAATAATACAGAGGTACTGGAGTAGGTACAAAAGCAGATTTTCAAAAATGATGAAGAAACTGAAAGGTTGTAACTATCAAGAAATATGGAATCAACTGGGGCTTTCTTCTATAGAAGAGTAAATGCTGAAAGTTGAGCTGATAAAAAGATTATACTGGGGTTTGATAGATTACTTGTAGAGATCTTTTTCCAGTGTGGGCGAGTTTGACATGAGGCATCATAAATATATCCAGTCATTAGTAAAAGATTCAGGAGAAAGTCCATTGCCCTGAAAGGAGCAGAGAGTGGAATCTGCTACCGCTGGGAAATGGGATACATACATTTATTCAAAGGAAGTCAAGTTCCTTCATCACTGGATCAATATCCTGGAACTTCTTCCCTAACCACATTGTGGGTATTTCTATACCAAACGGACTGCAGCAGTTCAAGAAGACACTCACCAATGCCTTTTCAAGGTCAATTAGGAATGGGCAATAAATGCTGGCCCAGCTTGTGATGGCCACGTCCTGCCAGTGAATAAAGAATCCAAGTACATAGGGGAGTAAGGAATGAAAAGGTACATTGAAAGGGTGAGATTGAATGAAATGGGAGCAGGCTTGGTTTTCTGTGCTGTAAGTTTAAATCAATTAGCTAGGAAACAATTACCTGTATCTTTTGCAAAAAAGGTGCAACAACATTCTAAAACAGAGTCTGCCTCAGTTTAAAGCTCTGAGAGACAGCTTTCTCATGGAAGCTCCACAAATTAATTCCAAGAAAGGCAATATCAATTCTTTAATTCTTAAATCAATAAGTACTTACAGGACTTTGCAGCATTTGAGAAACACGCTTCCTTTGTTCCATCAGGTTGAAATCCTGTCGCAAATCTGGTGACATGTTTCTCTCACGAATATATTCGGGGTCATTTTCATTGATGCGGTCAAAATAGCTCCCTTTATGAATCTCGCTGGGTAAGGGAGGGGAAGTTACTACCTCCTGGTTGGTATCACCACTCATAGTCACTGTTGTTTAGTATCTGTTAACATACAATCAAGAAACAAGCAAGTTGATAACACTACTACCCAAAACTCATAAATGTAAATTACATACGACACTTGAAAATAAGTCCTCCAGTTCAAGTTTCCAGTACAAAAGGTCATAGGTATTTAAGCCATCCTCCTTACATTATATTAATTGTTTAATGCAATTGAGTGTAGGAATGTTTGCTTAATAACCCCCAACACATAGTTGCTTGAGTTAAGGTACTCAGCTGATCATTATCAGTTGTGACTTCTTACATTTTTATTTAACCTATTTCCTAATCAACTTGTACCAGAGATGTTGTTACACACCTCTGGAGCAGGGGGGTCTTGAACCCGACAGCGATAGCGTCTCTAATGCTGGACCAGGGTAATGGCAATGATTGGGAAATAGGAATTGGAAAATAGCAAATGTAAGGGGAAAGGGTGAAAATAGCAGGGCTGATAGCAGAACAGTGGATTTTCAGAGGAATTTGGTGTGGTCTTAAACACATTATTATCACACAAGATTAGGGCTCATGGGATTGGGTGTAATACCTCAGCATGGGTTGAGGATCGGCTAACAAACAGAAACCAGTAGGAATAAACAGGTAATTTTCTGAATGAGTCTCAGCTATTTACATTTGTGACATCAACGACTTGTAAGAAGAGTCCAAATGCAATATGTGCATATTTTCTGATGTTTCAAAGCCAGGTGGGAAGGGAAACTGTGACGAAGATGTAACGAGGCTGTGAAGTGATATAGGTGGCAATATTACCAAAAAGAGTGTCGTTGCTGAAGATTTTTGTCTTGCATACATCAGACAGATACAGGAATATCAAATTCAAACTGACAGAGTGGGCAAAAATGTGGCCGATGCCGTGTATAATGTGGGGCAAGTATGAAATCATCCACTGCATTAAGAAAAATGAAAAAACATAAGCAATTGTCAATGACCATATTCAGAAAGGAGATTAATATATTTTATAGTAGTAACGGATTCGAATTAACCTGTTCAAAGATGTTATGATGCATGTCTGGATCTGGTTGGATTCAAACCCAGGCTTTCTGGTCCGAGGGTATGGGTGCTACCACTGTGGGTCAACAGCCCTTTTTATGTGTTGTTGGTATTTCCCTGATCAAACTGTTCAAATATGTTATTGCACTTCTACAGAAAGTGGGGTTTGAACCCAGTCCTGCTGGTTCAGATGTAGGGTCACTACCATGACACCATTACAGTCCTATTTGTGTACTGTAGGTATTTTTACAGGGTGGCACAGTGGCTCAATGGTTAGCACTGCTGCCTCACAGAACCAGGGACCCGGTTTGATTCCATCCTCGGGTGAACAACTGTGTGGAATTTGCACATTCTCCCCGTGTCTGCGTGGGTTTCCTCTGGATGCTCCGGTTTCCTCCCACCGTCCAAAGATGTGCAGGTTAGGTGGATTGGCCATGCTAAATTGCCCCATAGTGTTCAGGAATGTGTAGATTGGGGGGTGGGGGTGGGGGTGGGGGGGGGGGGGGGAAGGGTCTGGGTGGGATGCTCCGAGGATCGGTGTGGATTTGTTGGGCCGAGGGGCCTGTTTCCACACTGTAGGATTTGTATGATTTTTTTCATCAACCTGTTCAAATGTACTATGACAGTTCTAGAGCGGGTTAAATTTGAAACTGGGTCTTCTGACCCACTGGTAGGGGAACTGCCACTGCACAAAAGGTGCTTTTCAATAACTGTAAATTTTGTTTTTTTTTAAACCTATTTTTCTCATCAACCTGTCTCCGAGATGTTATTACACACCTTTGGAGCAGGTGGGACTTGAACTTAGGTCCTTCAGTCCAGGGTAGAGACATTACCACTGTGCTCTTTTCAATTATTGTAGAAAGTTTTGTTTAACCTGCAGCCACAAGACTTTCTGGTATCTAGAGTCAATGTTGAAGACTCCTGTGGAAATCCCTATCTTGTTAGCCCTGAATGAAAAATAGCAAATAACGCATGGGATCATACTAGAATGTAGGGAATTCTGGAAAATCAAATCCAATGCATATTAATCGCTATAATCACCCCTTTTAACACACAAGAGTGTGTAGATTTCCAATTCCAGATGACCTGTCAGCATGTAGTCCCATTAATTTCTCCAACACATTTTCACTAATATTAATTATGTTATGTTTCTCAGTTTCCTTGATTCTTGGTTGCCCATGACTCTTCCAGTATGCGCCATGAGTCTTCCACTGCGATGACAAACACAAGATATTTTTTAACTTCCCTGCATTTCTTGCTGCTTTGTGCATTGCTCTCAGCACGAATAGCTAGACTACAATCATAGCACGCTGAATATGGAACTGCACTCTCAAAGCTCTTGCCGATAGTAAGCAAAAGATGGAGAGCGAGTGAAAGAAACTCTGATTGCATAAATTTATTTTACCAACATGAACACTCCAACCAGGCCTTCAAAACACTGACCATCAGAATGAAAAGCTGACGTTTAAATTTGTACATGACTTGAAGCAAATATTTCTACTTTTTGGTTTCCCACACCAGCTGTCCTAATGATTTAAAAAACATTTTGGAAGACACTTAAAGTTCTGTGAAAAGGGAAGATTCAACTGTTTCGAAATACTAAGCAAGTTTTTCCTTTGAAGTGTTTAGCCATTAAAGGTTACAATGTAAAAGTCGCTGGAAAAGCTCAGCAGGTCTGGCAGCATCTGTGAAGATAAAAAACAGAGTTAATGTTTCGGGTCCAGTGACCCTTCTTCAGAACAGTGTTCTGAGGAAGGGTCACCGGACCTGAAATGTTAACTCTGCTTTTCTCCTTCACAGGTGCTGCCAGACCTGCTGAGCTTTTCCAGCAACTTTGCTTTTGTTCCTGACTTACAGATTCCGCAGTTCTTTCTGTTTTTAAAGATTACAATGGCTTAACTCTTAAGTATGTAATTTCATTGTGGGTGAAGAGGAAGTAAGATAGAAGATAAATCATGATTATAAATTCTAGCCACCTGGAATAATTTGTATTTATAGGATATAAAGACTCTGAAAAATAGATAATGGAAGTACTTTTAAATATTCCTGCAGACACATTGCTGAGATCAACTGTTCACTCCATCACTAAGAATTCAAATATTTTGACCTCTAACCGAAGCGATTTTCAAAAGATTAAAATTATTGGATGATTTTTTAAAAATGTCTCCAGATATTTCCAAATTGACAGTGATTGCAATTTCCATTTCAGCCTGTACCATGATGCATACTGAATAATCAGAACCTTCTGATAAACAGATAGCTGTTTAAGAATGGAATATAAACTATTTTCAGTTCAGGAAACAGTTCACTTGGTGTATATGCTGTCCCATGGTAAATACATTGGGGTCTATCTAGCCACCCACACTGCTATGAAATCCATGTACTTCAATTACAAAATATTTAAGAAATAATGCTTCAGCAACTGTTGCAGTGCTGCATATTCCAGTCCTATCGCCAGCTGGCACTAAGTTTTTTTTATCCATACATAAAGCAGAAACATTAGATAAAAGGAACACTTTTTTTTAAAAAAACCTCACTGTAAATCAAGAGAGAGATAGTAAGAACTGCTGTTGCTGGAGTCTGAGATAACACCATTTGGAGCTGGAGGACCAGCAGACCAGGCAACATCAGAGGAGTAGGAAAGCGGATGTTTCGGGTCAGGACACTTCTTCAGAAATGGGGGAGGGAAAGGGGGCTCAAATAAATAGAGAGGGATGGCAGGTAGATAGTGGAGCGGATAGTTGGGAGAGAAGACGGACAGATCACGGAGACAGGAATGAAGCTAGGTGGTGGTGGGGAGTGGTCAGTGAGGTGGGAGGAGTGGACAGGTGGGAGAGAAGACGGACAGATCACGGAGACGGGAATGAAGCTAGTAAAGGTGAGTGTAGCTAGGTGGTGGTGGGGAGTGGTCAGTGAGGTGGCAGGAGTGGACAGGTGGGAGAGAAGACGGACAAGTCAAGGAGGCGGGGGTGAGAGGGTGGGCTGGTCTTGGGATGAGGTTGGGGGTGGGGAGATTTTGAAGATAGTAAAGTCCACATTGAGACCATTGGGTTGTAGGTTTCCAAGGCAAGTTGTTTCAGTTGTAGTTAATTCTGATTTCTTTCTGGTTTGCCAATACCCAAAATTGTTCACTTTTAGCTACCACTGGAACAGTTACTTTAAGCCTCAGGCTATTTTGCAACACTTTATCACAATTCCTTTTTGCATTATCACTTTAAAATCATTTTACAATTGCTTCTCAAAACCTGTAAAGATAATGGCCAACCGTGCTGTAATGCATCCCTAAAATTGTGAATCTACTTAGTTGTTATTCATTTAATCAGAGGTTGTCATATGTTATTGTATAGTCTATTAGCTATGAATGGATCACTCTAACATGGAAAATACAGGTGGAGGGCCAATGGTTCACAGTGCAGTGCTTTTTCGCTACTATTCAAGGAGTTACAATTTTCAGCTTTCAGGAAAGCACAAATTGCCTGCCGACAACTAACAAAGAACAACAGTACAAAATCAGAGTCTAGATTAGTAGATGTTTATAGAAGAGACTAGCTAAAGAAAAGTTACTGCCAAGCGAGAATAATATTGTAAAGGTAAATTGATCCATAGAACTATGAAACATAATTAAAATAATTCATGGCTTAGCCCTGTTTTCAGTATTCATCTTACAAGACATATGCCAAGGGCAAGCAGTACAAAAGTGCACAAAGTTGGTTCCAGTTTCACTCAGGACTTCATTACATGATCCAGGATAACACACTTCAGTGCAGAATGGGAATGTCGTCCAGGTAAGAATTTAAAACCAAGGTTTGTTTACTCTCTCAGATGAATGCACATTATCCCAGAACACTAGTTGTGTAGTTCTCCTAGTGTCTTGGGAAATATTTATCCCTCAACTAAAACCAAGAGATTACCATTCCTGTATCTCACTGTTGTTTCGGAATCTTCTTAGTATACATTAACTACGGTGGCTACCCATGTCTGTTCATTTATAGAATAGCCAATTACATTTTTTTTATATTAACGAAGTGCTTTGGGCATTGAAGTTATGCAAGACGATGCATAAATTAATGTATTTTCTTTAGCTGGAATTTTTTTCTCTCCTTTTTTGGATGCTATCGCATCTCAGGAGACATAATATGTGTTTCTCTCTTTATGAAACTATTTGTTAAAGTGATTGAATGAAACAAGTTACTTAATATAATAAAAGTGCAGACAAAGCCTCGCTACATCATGATGAAACTGCTATCCGCTAAGAATGCATATCCTGACAATTGGTCTCTCACCAAACAGAAAAAAAAACTGTTCTTCAAAGCCTTCCTTTTCTTCCTACTGTCAATAAAAAACAGGATTTCCTTCTTGTTATATTTAGCCAGTTTTAAACCAGAAAGGTCACCTAGATAATTTTTTATCATATTCATTATTCAGTGGCAATGCTCTACAAACAATAATGTTGAAAAGCATTAAATCAACGATACCAAGCTCTCAAAATACACAGAGTCAAGAAAATAATTCAGGCCTAAACTGACAACTGAATTCACACTTTGAGGCTGCTGCTTAGTTAGCATTTTCAGTGTAGAAAAGACAGCCAGCAACTAAGAAGTCAACCAAATATCCTCACTAGTCCTGTGACTCAGACTCTTTAGGCTATTAATGTAGAAATAGCCAAGAGACAAAGTTATGCTGTGTAACAAAATTTTCATGGAAAGAAACAGTCACAGTACACGTGAGAAACAGCACAAACATGGGAGTGAGTGACAAGTCAAGTTTGATAGCTCACACTAAAGTGGTGCAATATACTTTCTGTCCTGAAGTTGATAAAAGTGTTACTGCTAGTATTGAGCATTACTCACTGGTAGGCAAAGCTAAATTTTTGTTTGAGTAAAATACTTCAGGTCTAAAGGGGACACTAAAATATTTGACATTAGGATATTCCAATTTCCTACACCAATCATTTTGATGACCTTGTGAGCAGGAAGGGCAAAAGAGGTAGCTAGCGAGGGACAAAAAAAAAAGTACTAACTCCAATTAAAGTCAACACAGTCACTACTGTTGATGATTCTGCATCCTGTGGAACATCAGGCATGAAAGGTTAATTCATTGAAGTAAGTTTGTAACTTTTTGTATTTGAACAGAGAAAGTTAAAAGGAAGTCACCATTCTGATTTAGAAGTAGATCGTCATTATTCAGTGTCACTCGGCCAAAATCTTAGACCTTTCACCATAATGGCAATGTGGCTCTGCCTGCAGTAAATGGACTACAGCAGTTAAAAATAGCAGCTCATCTTATAAAGGGCAACTAAATTAAATGCTGGCTCAACTAATAATGCCCACATCCCGGAAATGATTAAAAAAGAAATTTAGTAAGAATTTTCAAAACTACATTTATAAAATGAATACACATATACACAAACTTTCACAACCTCATGAGACCCCAAAATGCTTTACAACTGTTTCTGAAGCACGTCACTGTTGTACTTTAGGAAATTAGTGCACAGCTCCTACAAACAACATAAAATCTCAAAAAAAAACAGAAGAAAGATTTTGAATTGAATTAGCCTCATTGTCACATGTATTCAAATGAGTACAGTGAAAAGTTTATAAGTTGCAACTTACAGCGCTCTTTTAGTTACAAGGTACCTAGGTACAGTTTCATCAGTTACATTAGTCACAATGTAACAATATCACCAACACATGGTGCCATCTTAGGTACAGAGTACCTAGGTACGATCTTTAGTCACTGAATAGAGAAAAGAAGAGGAATAAAAAGTTACATTACAGCTATACACAGCATAACCGTAGGTCAGAAAAACAACAAGCATAGTTAAAAAGACAAACATCACAGTCTCTCCAAGAGCTCTCCACAGTAGTCCAGCACAGGGAACTCCATGTGGTCTGACCACTGGCTACTGACATCGTCTGCACTGGGCCACCGGCACCATGCTCCGCGCTGCTGCCCCCGCGTCGCTGCCTGTCCTGCTCTGGGCTACCAACCGCCGATCCACTTTGAGGTGGAAGAAGGTGGAAGAAACTTTTTCACACTGAGGACTGTTGATATCAGATGTTTCATTGTTACATGCCACTGAAACAGAGGTTATCAACATAACTCAAGAAGAAGCCGAATTATTGTTCAAAAAGGGACAGTTGAAGCACTTCAATCGACTTGGGTCATGCTAGGGCTGGAGTGTCTAAAACAAACCATGGTTCCACAATGCTAACCAGTGATGCCAGTCTTGAAGTGCACATGCACTTGAATATAGGAATAAGATATGGAAAACTATCACTTTGTGAATAAATGTGCAGACAGTCCAGTCAATGATGTATAATCAGACACAAAGCAGATGTGAAGCAATTTGAATGCACAAATAGGTGCACGTCCGGTGCACATTTGTAACAGCCTTGACCAGTAGGCCAGAGAGTCAAATCCCCACAGTGCAGTACTGAAGGAACAGAGCACTATCATAACTGTTTGCATCTGAATGCAGTGTTAGACTACTATTTACTGGGGATGAAAGATCTCATAGTACTGTTCAGACAGTGTGGTTTGGCAGGAGAATTGTCCTTCAACGACTATCTTCAGTAAAACTGATTAATCAGTCATCAATGTTATTGTTTTTTGTGGGACCTTGCTGAGAGCAAATTACTGCCAAGACTGTGTACAAAAACATAACTATGCTTTAAAAACTACTAGGCCTTGCAACATGCTTCAATTGCATGAATGGCACAATATAAAATCAAATTCATTGTATTATATAAAACCAATAACAGTAGCAAATTGACAAAAAGAGTCTCTTCTGAAATCCTGAGATTTTGAATCTCATTAGAAGTAGGAGAATCAGAGATAGAAACTGGTTTATTACAATATCAACCTATACACGTTAACACATTCAGTGTGCAATGTTCCAGCAAATTAGAAGTTATATTTTAAACGGTGATAGTTAAATTCCCCTGTCAGCGCAACATGTTTATCATCACGATACAAAATGTCCCAGCTTGGTTTATGATCTTTGTTGAGCCAAGTGAGGCACAGCATCATTAAACTCTAAAGGTTACAGAAGAAAAACATTGCATTAGGCAGAAAGGAAATAATCAGATAACACCCTCATCACACTGCCATAATTGACTCAGTTCATCTTATACATACACTTTATTTGGAGCTTTGTGCTGCCCAATTTACTTTGCTGAAAAAATAACCATTGTAACCAGGAGATATCAATCATGGAGTATTCTTTAAATGGATTCTTTGTTGTAGGGTGCTGTGTAAACAGAATGTGATTCAATCAACTTTGATTGCGAGAAAACACAATGTTTGCCCCAGTCCTGCTGCAAATCCAGGCCTACCAAGACTCATTAGCTAGCTAGCACATTGCAACTCAATGGCTGACAGTGGTGTCAAAAACATGTGGAAACACACAAGTCTATTTAAACTTGTCACACTTGTGAGGGCGGGGGGAGTGGCTTACAACATTAGAAACATTGCAAACACACAAGTTTCTGTTACTGCCCTTGATGTTATTCAGTAAACCATTTAAACATCAAGGGATGTTTCCCTAATCAATCAACAATGGCTAATTAGATTAAATAGTATTGCAGGCATTTTGTTTTATTCACTCATAGGACATAAGCTTCACAGGCTGACCAGCATTTACTGCCATCTCCAGTTGCCCCTTGTGAAGGTGATGGTGAGCTGCCTTCTGGACCGCTGCAGTCCATGTGCTATAGGCAGACTCACAATGCCATTAGGGAGGGAATTCCGTAGGGGCATAGTGAAGGAGCAGAGATGTACTTCCAAGTAGGGATGGTGAGTGGATTGGAGGGGAACTTGCAGGTGATTCCTATTCCCATGTATCTGCTGCCCTCCTCCTCCCAGATGAAAGTGGTCATGAGTTTGGAAGGTGCTTTTTAAGAATCTGGAGAGAATTTCTGCCATGCATATGGTAGATGGTACATTCAGGAAACAGCCACACAGTTAAAGAAAAGGGAGGCAGGAAAAAGGTGTGGAGAAAGATAAAATATATATTTTTTCCAAATAAGACAGCAATAGAAACATAGAAAATGAGAGCAGAAGCAGGCCAACTTGTCCTTGGAGCTTTCTCCTCATACCTCTTGATCCTTTTAGCCATAAAGAACTTGAACTAACTCCTCCTTGAAAACATTCAATATTTTAGCCAGAGATAGTAGGAACTGCAGATGCTGGAGAATCTGAGATAACAAGGTGTAGAGCTGGATGAACACAGCAGGCCAAGCAGCATCAGAGGAGCAGGAAAGCTGACGTTTCTGGTCAGGACCCTTCAAATGGGGGAGGGGGAGGGGAAGGGGACTCTGAAATAGAGACAGACGACAGAGGCAGCGACACAGCGAGCGAGCGAGAGAGCGAGAGCGCGAGAGAGAGAGAGCGAGCGAGCGAGACACACACACACACAGAGAGAGAGAGACAGCACACGCGCACTGCAGGAGGCCCAGGATGGACATGTCGTCCATGGAGTGGGAGGGGGAGTTGAAGTGGTTCGTGACTGGGAGATGCAGTCTCCCAGTCTGGGCCTCCTCCAGTGCCACAACGATACCACCCGAAGGTTGCAGGAACAGCACCTCATATTTTGCTTGGGAACGCTGCAGCCCAATGGTATCAATGTGGACTTCACAAGCTTCAAAATCTCCCTTCCCCTGACCGCATCCCAAAACCAGCCCAGCTTGTCCCCACCTCCCTAACCTGTTCTTCCTCCCACCTATCCACTCCTCCCACCTCATGCCCCACCCCCATCTCCTACCTACCAGCCTCATCCCCACCTCCTTGACCTTTCCGTCTTCCCTGGACTGACCAACTTCCTCCCTAACTCCCCACCTACACTCACCTTTACTGGCTCCAACCCCGCCTCTTTGACCTGTCCGCCTCCTCTCCACCTTTCTGCTCCTTTATCCATCTTCCATCCGTCTCCCCCTCTCTCCCCATTTATTTCAGAAGCCACTTCCCCTCCCCCATTTCTGAAGAAAGGTCCAGACCCAAAACGTCAGTTTTCCTGATCCTCTGATGCTGCTTAGCCTGCTGTGTTCATCCAGCTCTACACCTCATTATCTCAATATTTTGGCCACATGTTTTCTGTGGCAGAGGATTCCAAAGGAATGGGTGAAGAAATTTCTCCTGACCTCTGTCCTAAATGGCTTACCCTGCATCCTTGCACTGTGATCCTGCTTCTGGACTCCTCAGTCATCAGGAACATCCTCCTTGCATTTACCTGGTCTAGTCCTTTTAGAAGTTATTAGATTTTTAAGAGACGCCGCCTTCCCCCGCCCCCAATCTTTCTTCTAAAAGATAGTAAATATGGTCCTAACCGATCCAGTCCCTTTTCACACATCCATCGACATCCCAGTAATCAATGTGGTAAAGCTTTATAGCACTTCCTCCATAGCCAGAACATTGTTCCTCAGATAAGAGGACCAAAACAGCACACAGCACTCCACGTGTAATCTCAGCAAGGCTCTGCACAATTGCAGCAAGCCATCCATGCTCGTGTACTCAAATCCTTTTGCTACAAAGGACAACATGCCATTTGCCTTCTTCATCACCTGCAGCACCTGTGTGCTTACTTTCAGCAACTGATGAATGGGAACATATCATTCAATGATATTCCTTCGATATTTAGATGGTGTTACCATCAGTGAATCCCCCACTATCAACATCCTGGGGATTACCTTTGACTAGAAACTCAATTAGACTCGCCACATATACAAAGTGGCTACAAGAGCATGTCAGAGGCTAGAAATCTATGACAAGTAACTCACTTCTAGACTCCCCAAAGCCTGTCCATCATCTATAAGGCTCAAGTCAAGAGTGTGCTGGAATACACCCAACTTGCCTGGATGGGTGCAGCACCAACACTCAAGAAGCTTTCAACAGTTCATTAAAAATCTTGACAAGGCCTCTCTTGGTCTCCCTCTCTGTTCTTTGGTAGGTCTTGGACAACAGACCCGTAAAATGCCTCAAAAAGTGCATAATACATCCCCCACTTAAAAGGCTTTTTATTGTTACAAGTGCTCAAACATGTATAGAGGGTACATGGTAAAAAAAAAGTTGAGTCAATCACGTTATCATGGGTCAGAAGCCACCACAGGAAAATACGATGGACTTTCGAAATAAAAATATGTTAATAAACCAAATGGGGTTTTACAACGATCTGAACAACCTGCAAGCTGTATTTACCATTGAGACATTTACTTGGGGAGCCCTTAAACAACAACAACAAAAAAAAAGGGCACCTGGGACCCAATTTCAGTATTTCTGAGATAACAAGCATGGGGCTGGATGAACACAGCAGGTCAAGCAGCATCATAGGAACAGGAAAGCTTGACGTTTCGGGCCTAAACCCTTCTTCTCCAGCATCTGCAGTACCTTTTATCTCTGATTCAGTATTTCTGACTCCTTTTTAGATTTTCAAGATGGTCGTTTAAATGTACAGACTATTTTGAGTCACAGGCCCACACCCAGCACTTCTGACCTCATCAGCTCAACTGTAGAGACAGGCAAAGGCTACAAATCTCCAAGTATCATGGAGTCGGTTTTAAGGAGATAGCTATGACTTGCTATGGGCCTTCTGAAAGGCAAGGACAGAAGACCCCAACTTACGCCCCTCATACATCTATCATGGTCCCTCACGTGCTCCAAGACATTTTTGGCAGAGACCCCAAACAACCACAAGTCAGTTAAAACCGCTTGATTGACAGGTCTGGCAGACTAATCACTGGTATCAAGTTCATAAACATTCTGTTTGAAAAAAAAATTTAAGTGGTTTCAAGTGCGTTGTAGTTTCAGGTAATGAAACTTTGCAACGATTCGTGTATTGACACTTGTATTGTGATGTAGGAACTACCTTTCTTTTGATAGTAGCAAGTTATAAATTAATCCCTTTGTACAAAGAACAGAGAACAAAGGAAATTACAGCACAGGAACAGGCCCTTTGGCCCTCCAAGTCTGCGCTGATCCAGATCCTCTATCTAAACCTGGAGCCTATTTTCCAAGGATCTGTATCCCTCTGCTCCCTGCCCATTCATGTATCTGTCCAGATACATCTTAAATGACGCTATCGTGCCTGCCTCTACCACCTCCGCTGGCAACGCGTTCCAGGCACCCACCATCCTCTGCGTAAAGAACTTTCATGCATATCTCCCTTAAACTTTTCCCCTCTCACCTTGAAATTGTGACCCCTAGTAATTGAGTCCCCCACTCTGGGAAAAAGCTTCTTGCTATCCACCCTGTCTATACCTTTCACGATTTTGTAGACCTCAAATCAGGTCCCCCCCAACCTCCTTCTTTCTAATGTAAATAATCCTAATATACTCAACGTCTCTTCATAGCCAGCGCCCTCCATACCAGGCAACATCCTGGTGAACCTCCTCTGCACTCTCTCCAAAGCATCCACATCATTTTGATAATGTGGCGACCAGAACTGCACACAGTATTCCAAATGAACCAAAGTCCTATACAACTGCAACATGACCTGCCAACTCTTGTACTCAATACCCCGTCCGATGAGTGACAGCATGCCATATACCTTCTTGACCACTATCGACCTGCGTTGCCACCTTCAGGGTATAATGGACCTGAACACCCAGATCTCTCTGTCCATCAATTTTCCCCAGGGCTTTTCCATTTACCATATAGTTCGCTCTTGAATTGGATCTTCCAAAATGCATCACCTCACATTTTCCTGGATTGAACTCCATCTGCCATTTCTCCGCCCAACTCGCCAATCTATCTATATTCTCCTGCATTTTCCGGCAGTCCCCTTCACTATCTGCTACTCCACCTATCTTAGTGTCATCTGCAAACTTGCTAATCAGACCATCTTGACCTTCCTCCAGATCATTTACGTATTTCACAAACAACAGTGGTCCCAACATGGATCCCTGTGGAACACCACTGGTCACAGCTCTCCATTTTGAGAAACTCCCTTCCACTACAACTCTCTGACTCCTGTTGCCCAGCCAGTTCTCTATCCATCTAGCTAGTACCCCCCAGGACCCCATGCGACTTCACTTTCTCCACCAGCCTACCATGGGGAACCTTATCAAACGCCTTACTGAAGTCCATGTATATGGCATCCACAGCTATTCCCTCATCTATCAGAGATAAAAGGTACTGCAGATGCTGGAGAATCCGAGATAACAAGCATGAGGCTGGACGAACACAGCAGGTCAAGCAGCATCATAGGAGCAGGAAAACTTGACGTTTCGGGCCTAGACCCTTCATCAGAAAAAAAAACTTTGTCACTTCCTCAAAAAGGACGTCGTTTTTCATTTTACACATCCAACTGTCACCATTGGGGTAACTGTTTCTATGCATTATAGAAGTGGCTGAACAAAAATGCAAATGCCACGCCTTGGCATGAGGAGGCATGAGTGGAAGGGCATACTTTGGCATCGGATTTTTTTGGAAGGGGGTAGCAGGGGTTGGTTTAATGCATCATGGGTTCTGTATGAGGGTGAAGGCATTTCAGTTCTTTTTTTAAATACAGTTAGGACAAAGTCCCACAGCACTAAAGCAGGCCTTTTAAACATCTTGTCTTTCAGCTGACTAACCTCTGTGACTGCATCCAAACTTTTTTGGGGATCAACTGACCCTTGATCCTTGATCCTTTGCAATTCGCCTACCTGCACAACAGGTCCACAGCAGATGCTATCTCATTGGCCCTACACTCATCCGAAACATCAGGATAACAAGGATACCTACGTCAGGCTCCTGCTCATTGACTACAGCTCCGCCTTCAACATTATAATCCCAAACAAACTCCTCTCTAAACTGTGACATCTAGGTCTCCGGTCCCAGTCTGTAACTGGATCCTCGACTTCCTGACCCAAAGACTGCAATCAGTAAGAACAGGTGACAATATCTCCTCCACAATAATCCTAAACACCGGTGCCCTGCAAGGCTGCATAATGAACTACCTCAGAAAGTGGGAGATGCAGGTACAGTTACAACATTTAAGAGACATTTGGTCAGATACATGAATAGGAAAGGTTTAGAGGAATATGGGGCAAATGCAGGCAAGTGAGACTAGTTCAGTTTTGGGAAACTGCATTGGCACGGACAAGTTGGACTGAAAAATCTGTTTCTGTGCTGTGTGATTCTACCACTGTGTGGCCAAATTCTGCCCTAACTCCATTTGGCCAACAACACCACTGTTATAGGTCGGATCACAAACAGTGACAATATAGGAAAGAGATTGAGTACTTAGCAGCATGGTGTAAAGACAACAATCTCTTCATCAACATCAGCAAAATGAAGGAGCTAGTCATTGACTTCAGGGAGTGGAGTAGAGGGCACACCCCTGTCTGTATCAGTGGAACTGAGGTGGGGACGGTTGAGAGCGTCAAGTTCTGGGGAAAGATGATCACCAACGATCTGTTCTGGTCCAGCCACATCAACACTAAGGTCAAGAAAGCACAATGTCTCTACATTGTCAGGAAGCTAAGGAAGTTCAGCATATCCACAAGGATTCTTGCCAATATTTATAGATGCACCATAGAAAGCATCCTATCTGGATGCATCCCTGTGTGGTGGCACAACTGCTCTTCAAGACAGCAAGAAACTACAGACAGTTGTGAACATAGCCCAGTCCACCACGCAAACCAACTTTCCAACTCCTTCTATACTTCCTGCTGCCTCGGGAAAGCAACCAACATAATCAAAGGCCTCTTCAGCCCCAGTTATATGCTCTTCCACCCTCTTCTGTTGGGCAGAAGATATAAAAGTTTGAATACTCATCGGAACAGATTCAAGAACAGCTTCTTCCCCACTGCTATCAGACTTTTGAACAGACCTCTCAAAAGTTAATTCTGATCTCTCTCTCTGCACCTTCTCTATAGCTGTAACACTATATTCTGCACTCTGTTCTGCTACCCTGATGCACTTTGTATGGCATACTCTGCCTGTGTAGCACACAAAACACTACTTTTCACTGTAGGTCCATGTGACAACAATAAATCAACTCTAACTTCAACTGCCATCCTCCATCCCAGCAATGAAAATCATGCCTCTGGAGCCAAGATTTCCTGAGGCAGGAATGCAAAGCCAGAAATTTTCCTGACTCCCCTACACACCTCAAAAGTAAAAATATGGCCCATAGTAACCATTATTGAGACTAACTTTGTACTCCAGACTTTTATAAACTAAAATTCCTTATTAGCCAAAGTGGGTTTTAAAGTATTAAATATTTCTGCCATCTCTGATGTTACCCGTGGTATTATCCCTTCATTGTCCTATTTCCATCACAGCCTTCCCCACTCCTTGATAAATGAATTTCAATTTTTCTTTCTGGCTCCCTAATTTTATTTTGACCTCTCATAATGCCCATTGCGGTCTGTGCACTAATGCATGCTTCTTTGCTCCCTTATGTCTCTATCATCCAAACAAGGAGGACCAGGCTGTTCAGTGTCTGCTGCCTGCTCTGCCATTCAAGAAGATCATGACTGAGCTGACTGGATCCTCAAATCTGCATTCCAAACTACCCTTATAAACTTTTCAATCCATAGCTTAAGAATCTATCTACAATAGACATAACGTGCTGGAGCAACTCAGCAGCTCTGACAGCATCTGTACAGAAAGAAACCTCTGCATTTAAAATATTCAAGTACGTGGCTTCCACCACCTTTTTATTACGAGAATTCTAAAGACTCATGTCCCTCAGAAAAAAAGAACTTGGTTCCAGTTTACAATAACAGTATTGACTCAAGCAGGACATGCTGTCTCAGTTCCTCACAGATTATTACAATTTTGGCTGAATAAAAAGAATATCTACCATTTGTAACCATTTATATGAAATAGATAACACGCAAGATACACCAGGAGATAAAAAAGGTGTGTAAGAATGGCAAAGTCACAGTGATCATGGGGGACTTCAATATGCAGGTGCACTGGGAAAACCAGGTTGGCAGTGGATTGCAAGAAAAGGAGTTTGAGGAATGTCTACGAGATGGCTTTTTGGAGCAGCTCATGGTGGAGCCCACAAGGGAACAGGCAATACCGGATTTAGTGTTGTGCAATGGGGTAGACTTGATAAGGGAGCTTAAGGTAAAGGACCCTTAGGAGGCAGTGATCATAAGATGATAGAATTTACCCTGCAATTTGCGAGGGAGAAGATAGAATCAGAAGTCACAGTATTACGGCTGAATAAAAGGTGATTACAGAGGTATGAGGGAGGAGCTGGCCAGAACCGATTGGAAGAGGATCCTAAGAGGAAAGGCAGTGGAACAGCAAATGGCAGGAGTTTCTGGGAATAATTCAGGAGACATAGCAAAAATTCATCCCTAGGAAAAAGAAGCATGGTACAGAGAGGTTGAGGCAACCATGGCTGACTAATGAAGTCAGGGATAGCATAAAGGCAAAAGAGAAAGCATATGATGTGAAGGGCAGTGGGAAACCAGAGGACTGGGAAGCTTACAAAGACCAACAGAGGGCAACACAAAAAAAAAGGAGGGAGAAGATTAAATATGTGGGTAAGCTAGCCAGTAATATAAATGAAGACTGTAAGAGTTTCTTCAGATATATAAAAAGGACAAAAGACAGGCAAAAGTGGACATTGAACCACTGGAAAGTGACGGTGGAGAGACAGTAGTGGAGAACAAGGAAATTGCTGAGGAACTGAATAATTACTTCGTGTCAGACTTCACGGTGGAAGACACGAGTAATCTCCCAAATATTCAGGAGGGTTGGGGGCAGAGCTGAGTATGGTGGCCATCACCAAGGAAAAGGTGCTAGTAAAACTGAATGGCCTGAAGGTGGATAAATCACCAAGACCAGATGGACTACAACCTAGAGTTCTGAAGGAGATAGCCGAAGAGATAGGTGGTGATCTTTCAGAAATCGCTCGAGTCAAGGGGGTCCCAGAGGACTCAAAAATCACTAATGTGACACCCCTGTTTAAAAAGGGAGTAAGCAAATGATGGAAAATTACAGGCCAATTAGCCTAACCTCGGTCGTGGGTAAGATTTTGGAATCCATTGTAAAGGATGATATTTCTGAATATTTGGAAGTGTAAGGTAAAGTAGGGCAAAGTCAGCGTTTCATCAAGGGGAGGTCATGCTTGATGAATCTGCTAGAATTCTTTGAGGAAGTAACGAACAAGGTAGACCAAGGACAGCCAATGGATGTTATCTGCCTGGACTTCAAGAAGGCCCTTGATAAGGTGCTGCACAGGAGGCTGCTGAGTAAGATAATGGTCTATGGAGTTACAGGCAAGGTGCTAGCATGGATAGAAGACTGGCTCTCTGGCCGAAAGCAGAGACTGAGGATAAAAGGGTCTTTCCCAGGATGGCAGTCGGTGACAAGTGGTGTTCCACAGGGTCAGTGTGGATGATCCAACAGGGGATCATGGCTACATATGCGAGGATGCAGAGATTGCCAAGTCCCAGTAACCAATTAAGGTTCATTGTAAAGTACAATGCTGCTCTCCCATTAGCATCTCTAAAATGTATTTTCAACATGACTCTATTTCACTGCTCATTCCGTCCCTATCTTCTACACGCACCAATGGCATCCACACAGTCTCCACCTTTGAGAGTATAGCATGTTTAGCCAACATCTCTACCTCCACCTCAAAAGGAAAAAGGCAAAGATCCCTCAAAGGAAGCACTGGCAAGGCTGTTTCCTGCACCCCTCCACCCCTCCACCAGCTTAGACAGTGACAGCTCAGTGGATACATTAGCTTGATTAGATTCAGGAGCACATTCTGGCAAGAACATTACTGCCAGCTGGCTCAGGAAGGAACATCCTAGATCTCTGGCACCCAGGACTGCTGCAGAGCTTGTATACGTTCTGCCCCAGGCAGGAAAGGCCCAGAGGTGTCATCCATAGAGAACTTCATTAAATGCAAAAGTTGACCCAGGAGAAGCATGCAGGTTTCTCAGAAACACTCAAAACTGTATCAAAGGCTAGGGTTGTACCACACTGGCTCCAGCATGCATACACTTTAATGGACAGATTGGTAGTTGCCATGGGGACCCAGGTCAAGCACACTGTCTGCTAGATATACACACGGATCCACAATCAATCGCTGCAACCTGTGGTGCTCAGTGGCATGGGGCAGGTTTATTTTTAGATATCTTTTCAAAATAACTGCTTGCTCCATCAACTGAGATCAAGCATGAACAAAAATGAACAGCATTACACTGTCATTTCTGATTTACATTTGCTGCAATTTTCCTACCTTACTGGAAGCATGGAAGGAACTGGCTTATGATTAAGCAGGAATGCAACCAAGCAAAAGCTACTGATTTGCTGTGAGCCTAGCTGTGGCTATAGAATTCATGAAACATTGAGACTTTTGTAAATTATGCTATCTCTACTGATTATGTTTCTGCAACAACTGCTATTTGTGTAAATATTATAGAACGCTGTTGACCGTTAACTCTCAATTTCTGTCAATGTCAAAAAGCTTCTGGTTTTGCCTCAGGTCAGAAAGTACACTATCCACTTGCAAGATTTGCAAATGTTTAAAAGGTAATGTCTTCCTATATTACCTTTATCAGCAAAAGCAGAATGGTTGAATATTTGAACATACGCAGAGTTCAATCAGACAGTTGATGGTACCATGGGATTTGGGTTTCCGGTGCATGAATCGCCAAAAGCAAACATACAGGCACAGAAGTGATTAGGAGGTAAATGGAATGCTGTCATTTACAGCAAGGGGAATGAAATATAAAAATAGTGATGTTTTACTGCAGCTGGACAAGGTCTTCATGAATTCACATGTCAAGTACTATCCAGAGTTTAGGTCTCCTTATTTCAATAAAAGGTATAATTCCATTAGAAGCAGGTCAAAAAAGGTTCCCTTGATTCTTTCGTGGGATGAAGCAAATATCTTATTAGGAAAGATTTAACATATTGAACTATACCCATTGGAGTTCAGAAAAATGGAAGTAAGGGGAGGCAATAAGCTAGTGGCATTATTGTTAGACTGTTTATTCAGAGACCCAGGTAATGTTCTGGGGATCTGGGTTCAAATGCCACCATGACAGATGGTGGAATCTGAATTTTAAACAAAAATGGGATTTAGGAGTCTAATGATGACCATGAATCCATTGCTGATTGCTGGAAAAACCCGCTTGGTTCACTGATGCCCTTTTGGGAACGAAACTGCCATCCTTACCCGATCTGGACCACATGTGACTCCAGACCCACAGCAATGTAGTTGACTTTGAACTACTCTCTAGGATGGGCAATTAATGCTGACCCAGACAGCGACACCCTTATCCTGCAATCAAAGTAAAAAAAAACTTATTGAAACATACTAGATTCTAAGGTAACTGGATAGGATGGAAACCAGGAGGATGTTTCTTCTTGACAGCGAGATTAGATCCGCAGGAAACAGTTTAAGAATAAGGTCTCACTTTTAAGATAGGAAAAGGAATTTCTTCTTTTCCAACAAAAGGCTGTCAGCATGCAGAAATCACTTCCTCAGAAGGAAGTGGAGATTAGATGTTTGAATTTATTTAAGGTAGAGTTCGACAGATTTTTTGCTGGACAGAGTCAAACATTATGGTGGTGGACAGGAAATTGGAGTTGAAACCACAAACAAGTCAGCATGATCTTATTTAATAACAGAACAGACATGCAGGGCAGAATAAATGACAGCTGCTCTTAAGTCCTATATCTCAAGCTACAAGTAAAATTTAAACATGGCAATGTACCGAGGTTTCATAAACATAAATCTGAGGTTCTTATGCAACCTGCAGCCTCAACCTTCCAGTCTACCAAATGGGCAGGGTTGAAAAAGCAAATTGGTTTTGTTTCCTGCTGAATTAAAGAATAAGATGTCACAGATAGACAGGGTAGTGACAGCAGCGTTTGGCATGCTTGTCTTCATCGTTTAGAGCATTGAGTACAGAAGTTGGGATGTCATGTTACAGCTGTATAAGATTTGGAAAGGCCACATTTGGAGCACTGTGTACAATTCTGGTCACCCTGCTATAGGTAGAATATTGTTAAACTGGAAAGGGTGCAAAAAAGATTTACAAGGATGTTACCAAGAGTGGACGGTTTGAGTTATAAGGACAGGCTGGATAGGTTGGGATGCTTTTCTCCCCCTGGAGTGTCAGAGGCTGAGGGGTCACCCCTGTAGAGGTTTATAAAATCTTGAGGGGCATAGATAAGGTAACTAGTCAAGGTGTTTTCCACACAGTAAGGGAATCCAAAACTAGAAGGCATAGGTTTAAGGTGAGAGGGGAAAGATTTTAAAATTGACCTGAGGAGCAACATTTTCAGAGAGGGTGGTGATGGGTGTATGGAACGAGCTGCCAGAGGAAGCAGTAGAGGCGAGTACAATTACTTCATTTAAAAGACATTTGGATAGGGAAAGTTTACAGGAATAATGGGCCAAATGCAGGCAAATGGGACTAGTTCGGTTTAGAAAACCTGGGTCGGCATGGACGAATTGGGCTGAAGAATCTGTTTTTGTCCTGTACGACTACGACTATTTCTTTAATGCTGTCCAAATAGGTGATTCCATTATGGCTTTAAGCTTAGATGATAGAAAGTGTATATTTTTCATCCTCTGCTAATTTGTCCATGATCAGTTTCAAAAAAAAACCTTGTGGTCAGTGTTTTAAAGTTCAATCATAAGCAAAGAGGAATGGTCAATGAGATTCTTGTTAGCATTGGGCAAAGTAACAAAACCATAACACCAAATGGTTTCCCAGTATGCAACACCTAATATGCCAATGTGCTGAAACTGGTATAAACCGAACACATTCTTGTCGAGGTGAATATCGCAATCACAAATACTAAAAGCTTTTGACATTTAGTGTGACACAAAATTCCTTACACAATAACCTTGAGAGATATTTTTCTGGTTAGTATTTATTTACTTTTAAGACTGCCATCTTTTAAATATATAAATCTCCAATATCACACAGAGTATTTCTCCTCACTGAGATTCTTCGGAAGTGATAACTAGATTCTGTTACATTTTACAATAACAATGATATTTCTCAGGCCACCAAGTACATGAGTTGGGATGTCATGTTGAGATTGTACAGGACGTTGGTGAGGCCTCTCCTGGAGTACTGTGTACAGTTCTGGTCACCCTGCTATCTGAAGGATATTATTAAATCAGACAGGGTTTGAAAAGGATGTTGCTGGGAACGGAAGGTTTGAGTCATAAAGATAGGCTGGGACATTTTCCACTGGAGCTAGGAGTTGAGGATGACCTTTATTAGAGGTTTATAAAGTCACGAGGGGCATAGATAAGGCAAATATCAAGGGCCTTTTCCCCGGGGGGCATATTTTTAAGGTGAGAGGAGAAAATTTAAAAAAAGGACATGAGGGGCAGCTTTTTTTTTTTAAAAAGAAAGTGGTTTGTATGTGGAATGAATTGCCAGAGGTGGTGCTGGATGCAGATACAGTTATAACACTTAAGACATTTGTAAAAGTGCATGAAATTGGAAAGGTTTAGTGTGATACGGGCCAAATGCAGGCAAGTGGGACTAGTTTAGTTTGGGACCATGGTCGGCGTGGACTAGTCGGACTGAAGGGTTTGTTTCTATGTTGTATGACTCTATAAATCTAACAGCATGCTATGCCAATTGTTTTTGACATATCAGGATCATGTTGCTACTTTGATGCATTTCTGACACAACAGAGAGCAAAACAAAAATACTGACGCAAAGTCCCTGCAGCTATATACAACTATTGTTCATAGTTTACAGAGTCAACAATTCAAAGAGTTTGATTTCCTGACAGGAAGTGAACTTCCACCATTTCGATTACAGTCATGCAGTTACCAGGTAGTAAGAGCACAAAAGGCTTCCCTGTCACAGAACAAAATCACATATGTAATCGAAAATGCTGGTTTTTGAAGCAATTAACTACTTCGTCAATATAGAAGTTGGGAGGCAAGATGTTGAAGTTTTTCATCTTGTACTCAGAATTACAATGCAAGAAACATAGAAAAAACAGACACTTTTATACAGCAGAAGAGGGTGCTGATTGGCTGGGCCAGTGCTGGCAACAGTTACCCGTCAATCTTAATTGACAGACCAGGCAGGTTTGAAAAAGGTGCAATAAATGTATCAAATTCCTTCTGGCTACATAAGAGACGATCTTGAGTATTCATATGCAGTTTCTAGCACATGCATATGCATCACATTGCAGGTCCAGCTGATGACCTTAAATTGGTTTCCAGTGTACCTCTAAGCATTGTACGGATTATTTAAATATAAATGATTTCCAACAGGGCAATCATATCTAATGGTGCATATATTTTACTGAGGCTTGCAAACACAGGTAGGTTAAGCATGATCATCAGCATGTTGCCTGCTGCAATTGGTCAGCGCAGCATCTTACGATCCATAGTTGTTGAGATGCATGGCCTACACACCTGGCATCAAACTGACACAAACTCAACTGACTTACTAATTTGTGCAGAAAGCAGAAAATGCTTTTTTGCTTGAGGGCAGCATATGTGCATGGAGAAAGCCATTCATGGATTTACTACACAGTAACACTGAGAGACAGTTAAATTCACCTATCTTTCAAATTTCTGAGACATATTCCCCTTCCAGGATAATGTGAGGTAGACTGGGCACTGAACCGGGCCAGAAGTGTGGATGTATGCACTTACCTTGAGTTTTTGGAATATATGAAGAATGATATGACTGGGATTATATCATTATCACACAGGATACTTCTATGTACCCTCTTAGCATCACGCTTACAAAATAAGGAAATGGTTAGGGCTCTGTTCATAACATTGCTAATTAAGATTGATCTTGTACCGCATGAAAGTGTTGGAATCCCAATATGTAAAATGATTAGTGAAAGTAGGCTCTCAGTAGAAAGCAGTTAAGAGCCCTTTGGCAGACATCTCAAATACATTATCGAGAATTGGGAACTCATTTGATTGCTCCATTTCAATGGCAAACTTGAGTACAGGATGGAAATTAAGGTGTGTAAGAAACTTCTTTGATGCACCATTCAAAAGATGTGATTCATTCATTGAAGAAACTTTAAGCTGCTTTGTCTAGCAGTTTGTCTTAGACTTTCACACTGTTCTTCAAATTCTAATTAATGGGGGGTTCCTACTATATTGGCACAATTAAGGAGCCAATAACAAATAGCACATTAAATCACACAGAAATAAACACTGACAACTTGAATTTGCCATGTCCTTTCATGCAGGGATGCTGAGATTCATGTGACAACCACAAAAAAAAAGCAAGCGGCGCAATTGCCTAGTGGTATTATCGCTAGGTTAATTATCCAGAAACTCAACTAATGATCTGGTGACACGGATTTGAATCCTGCCATGGCAGATGGTGGAAAAGAATTAAGAATCTACTGATGACCATGAAATTGGCCATTGTTGAAAAAATCCATTTGGTTCTCCAATGTCCTTCAGGAAAGAAAATCTGCCATCCTCACCTGGTCTGGCCTACACGTGACTCAAGACCCACAGAATGTGGTTGACTCTTAAATGCCCTCTGAAATGGCCTAACAAGGCAATCAGTTCAAAGGCAACCAGCCCTTGCCAGTCAGCAACGCCCATGTCTCACTAGTAAATACAAAATGCCTTATAACAAACAGAAATAAGTCATATTTAATTTCCAAAAGAATACATTACATTTGGAAAAACCAGGATCAAATTCACAGTAGAACTATTCCGCTCGAGCTCGCAGATAAATTGTCACGCGCTGCATGCCCCAAAATTTTGCAGTGAAAGAGAGTTTGAGCAGGTGAAATGTCACAACAGGATAAAAGGTTAATGTCAATGATGAATTAGCAGTGAGGAGGGGTGAGCTGGGAACTACCACTGCAACTTGCATACAATACCTTTAACATAGTAAAGCTTCACATGTCTAAGGAGAGCCACAGCTACACGATTTCTTCATTCAGCAAATCGTTAGTAACATTTAACACATGATTCACTCATTTAAGAAACTTTTAAACTACTTTATCCAATGATTTGTTCTGAATTTTCACACTTGTTTTGCTTTAAATACTATCCGATACTGGACTCTTACTATATTAGATTCAATAACAAATAGCTCGCATTAAATAATAGGATTAAATATTTTGTATGTAAATATTGATGTCAAGCCAGCATAATTTTCCACCATTGCCATCAAATTGCATATGCGCATGGCATCTAATTTACCACTACTTTTAAGCAGTTCTCTTGCAGAAAATGAAAGTGGTTCATCTACCCTGAGTTTAGCCTGAGCTGTGTTTGATGACAGACCTCCATATACGTTACTACACTCTTGACTGGGTGCTGGGTATGTGATGCAAGCTTCAATCTACTCTATCCATGTTTATTGTGACAGGTTCTTCTGGGTTTACATTTATATACAGCATATTATATTTAAAGTCTTTGCAGCAAATCACTGCTTTTGCAAGGTAACTATGATTTCCTTAAATTGTATATGAGAAACAGAAATTGCTGGAAAAATCAGCAGGTCTGGCAACATCTGTGGAGAGTAGTCAGATTAATGTTCTGAGTCCAATGATCGTTCCTGAAAACTGAGGATTTTCCCTAAATTGCATGCTTTCCAAGTCTTTGCAGAAGAATCTGCAGACCTCATCTATAAAATGGACTTTCCTTCATACTGACGAATTTTACAGTTTTCTTGGGTAAACGGCTGACGAGTGACTGATTGTGGCTCACCACTAAAGAGTTTGTATTGAATCCTTTTCTCACAGCATAATCTGTAGGAGTCAAAAGCAATTTTTAGACCTACCAAGTGTCTTCTTCAATAACATACCTGGATGCCATAAGTACTAACTCAGGCACCTGTGTTTTTAAAAAGACAAGTGATATGCATCTAGGAGTTAAATATTAGTAAATTTTCTCACCCTGCACAGATACAGTAGTCTAGATCGAGTAGGTAAAAACACATTACAGGAATTACATGCGCCTCTGAAGCCTTGAATTACATACTAGTTCTGATTATATTCCAAGATTCTTTATGTCCTGGCAATCAGCTACAATTAACAAACTAATGATTTATCAAAAAACAAAAAAGTCTCAAACACAAAGCCAATGTTGTGCACCTCTTAAACACTGCTCAGTGAACTTCAAACATTCCCTCGATAGAACAACTAATCAAACAAACCAAGGTGCTTCTCAGGAGTGTTATGCCACAAAACATGATCCCAAGCCACACAGGGGATATGAGGTCAGACGGCCAAAAGTTCCAAGGTCTGGGCAAATAAAGGCACAGCCACAAATGTCAAAGCAATTAAAATAGGAGATCAAGAGGCCAGATTTAGATGAGTGTAGATATCTGGCAGGGTTTTGGGATTGTTGGTAATTGCAAAGTTATGGCAGAACAAAGTGATATAAAGGATTTTAAAGCAAAGATGTTACTTGACTGAGAGCAATGTAGATCAACAAGCTTAATGGTAAACGGGGGCTTAGTACAGGGAGTTTAAGGCATGGGTAGTTGAGTTTTGACTTTTTCTTAACTCATTCATGGAATGTGGGCATTACTGGCTAGGCCAGCATTTATTGCTCATCCGTAACTGTCTGGGGTGCAGTTAAGAGGCAACCACATTGTTGTGGGTCTGGAGTCCCACATAGGCCTGATCAGCTAGGAGTGCACTGGAATAGTCAAGTCCAGAGGTAAGAAAGGAATGAATGAGGACTTCAGTGGATGAGTTGAGATGGGGTGAGGTTACAGATTTTTAAAATCGATGGCCTTAACAGTCGTGTTCATTTTGGGAAAAAACATGTGACACAAACTCGCCAACACCCTTGTTTAACCTTAGACTATTGCCAAGTAGAGCAATGAGATTGGTACCCAAAGAACAATGTTTTCAGCGCCTGCTTCAAGCAATGGTTTCAATCTTTGTAATATTTCATTGGAGGAAATTTCTGCTTATTCAGTCCTGAATCTCAAATAAGGAGTCTGGAAATTTTAATAAGTTATAATAAAAGCTTCTACTGTGTTTTCATGTACTTTCCAACCAAAATTTAAGATTAAAGCCCTGTCCTGACTCAACGTTTTCAATGCCAATCACACTCGGATTAAGAATTTATCAGCTTCTGCACGAATGATGCCTGCAATTCTAAAGCAGGAATCACAACTAACATTTCTCTTTTGTTGATTCAATCAATCATTCATTCCCCATGATTTATTTTGACAGTATGAAAAATACTGCAACATTAAGTAAAACTATAAAAGGAAAATGGTTAATCTCATCTTCATTCCCCCAAAGAAATGAAATAGTTAATTACGTATTTCTCAAATTTCTAAGAACTCAAATAATCAAAACAATCATGCTTAATATTTTCTTAAAAAAAGTTATTCTATTGCTATAATAACATACAACAATAGAACATAATATCCTTTATCACGCATACTCGAGTACAGATGTACAGGAGTTTCAGTTTATCACACGTATTTCAGGTACTTGCTTCCAATCTAATAGAAAGCATTTACACACAGAGTTGGCAAGATTGTGGGTATTGACCTCATAATATACAAAAAGCAAACTTAATTAGCAGCCATAAATATTTACACAATGTTTTGGAAGGATCATTGGGTCTTTATGTAAAAGGTGCTTTTTGTTCAGATTTATAATCAATGTTTTAATTCTTTGGACAACAAATGCAGATAATATGGAAAAACAATTGTTGCCACAGTTTAACAATTGGAATAGATGGAGTACAACAAGCTACAAAGCAAATTCTTATACTAAATAAAATATACAGCAAACACTTTATTGATCAGCACCTACGGAGCCAGATAATCAAGAGGTACGCATAACTGCAGTAAACCCTGACCAAATGAAACTTTGAGACATCAACGTCCCTCAAAAAATCTATGTACAAACCTCAACACACCTTCCAAAATCAATGTAAAAACACACAGCAAGTAACAGAAGCATAATGGAGGTGGGGTATGCACATCACTGTTGTATTTTACAGCATAAGTACTCAGGTATCACCTTAGATTGCAGTATTTGAGGTATAAAATTTTTGCCGATTTATCAAGTGTGCTGGTTGATAAGGTGCATGTTAAAACGATGTTTGCTGTATTTGATTGTATTAAGTAAAAGATTTTTAGATCGATTGCATTTAGTAGACAGTAAAACAGAAGAGTTTGGGATGACATATTTATTGACCACTAAAGATTCTTTGAAATTAAATTTTGTGACAACAAGAATATCAGCAATTTATAGGAAGCTGGCAACTGGAGGTTGAGTGCTTAAAATCCAGAAATTTAGCAAGTGAGAGAACTCTACATTATGAGGAGGAGATTGCGTTCAAATAAAGGAGTGCTCAAGAGGGTTGACATGATTAAGGTATAGAAAATTGTGTGGGGTACAGATGGCACAGACAAGAGGAAATTGGTTCTCTTGGCAGAGAGTTCAAAAACCAGAGGCCATAGATTCAAGCTAAGTGGCAGAAGGGTCAGAGGGGACATGAGGAAAAAGATTTTTCTTTAAAATGGAGCAGGTGATGGGAGTCTGCAAATCAATGCCTGAGTTGGGAGGAGGGAGACACCCTAAACTCTTAAAAATTACCTGGATCTGCACCTTAAGTTTTGTAAGCTGCAGACTTCCGGTCTTCTCCTCCGAGGGGCCAACATTTACTTTAGCTACTCGTCCCTTTTATATATTTATCAAAGTTTTTACATCTGTTTTTACATTTGGTGCTAGTTTCTCTTTCATAATTTACCTTTGCTTTTTAATTTTTTGGTAACTTTTTAAAACCTTCCCCATCTTCCAATCTGCCAGTGGCCTTTGCAATAAGGTTTGCTTTTGTTATTTTTAACTTCCTCGCTTAGCCATGGTTATTTTGCCCCCGTGACAATCTTTCTTCTCCTCAGTAAATTTTCAGTTGGGAGGAATTGAATGTCTTCTTAAACATCTGCCACTGTTCATAAACTGTCCTACCATTTAGTCTTCTTGTCTAGTCCACTAGGATCAGATCTGTCCTTATTCCAAACACTCATGCAGGACTCTGTGTGAATTTAAAATTTAGTGCTATGATCACTCTTTCCTAGAGGGTCCTTCATAATTAATTCCAGCTCATTGCACATTATTAAATCCTGAATAGCTTGTCATCTGGTTGGTTCCCCAATACATTGTTCCAAGAAACAAATCTCTAATATGTTCAATGAATTCTACCTCGAGACTACCCTTGCCAATTTGATTAATACAGCGTGTATACATATTAAAATCACGCACGATTATTGCCGTATCTTTCCTACAAGCCCTCAGATTTTCCTGTTTTATACTGTACCCTACTGCATAGTATTCTTTGGGGATCTATATTACTTTCAGAGACTTGCTATTTCTTATTTCTACCCAGACTGATTTTACATCTTGATCTCTAGTGTCTAGATCATTTCTCACTATGGCACTGATCTCTTGGTTTGAAAAGAGAGCTACACCATCTCTTTTTGCTTCCTACCCTTCTGAAGTAGAATCCTGGGATGTTCAAATCCCAAACCTTGGTCTCCCTGCAATCACATCTCAGTAACTGCCCTAAAATCATATCCATTTGTCTCTGTTTGTGCTGTTAGCTCATTAATTTTATTCCAAATGCTTCATGGTAGAACAAACTTAAGGCTTTATATCTATTATCAAATTCCGCGCCCTTTTTTTAAAAATGATTCTTCGGTAGGAGATGACATTCACACATTCTATACCTTATGTTTATTTTCTGGTAATAATCAACCTCATGACTAAACTGCTAACTTATCACTAACTCTTACTTTCTCCGTTAATTTTAATTTTCTTTTTTTCTCTCACACGCGCACACACACACACACAGAGATGGAGGCTGTCCCATTGGAATAGCTCCCTCTTTCCCCACTACTAGTGCTCATGTCCCATAATTTAAACCCATTTCTCCCACACCATACATTTACCTCTAATTTTATTAAGTCTGTACCAATTTGGTCATGGTTTGTGTTTGGAATCTCAGAAAACATTTGATAAGATACCATATAAAAAGTTACTGTACCACACAGAAGCTCATGGCTTTGGAGGTAAGGTGTTGGCATGGATTGAGAATTTGTTTACATACACAGATGCCAGATGATTAGGGATTAATGGGATCTCCCCCCCAAAGAATGCAACTAGTGGACTGCCACAAGGATCTGTCCTAAGGCTTCAACCGTTTACTATCTAAAATGATGACATGGAGGGTGTAGAGTGCAGTTTTTTCTAAATTTGATGATACAATCCCACCTATTTTTGTACGTAATAATGAGGATCTAAAAGAAGCTACAAGAGAATATAGATAGTTTGATCAGGTGGGTAAAAACTTGGCAGATGGAGTTTAATGTAAGAAAGTAAATGTGAAATCATGCACTTTAGTAGGGAGAATCAAAAGTCAGACTACCTATTAAATATGGTGATAGTACCGCACAACAAGATGGAGGGTATTCTCAACATGAAGGCAGGTCCTCATCTTGATAATGATTACCAATACTGTCATGGGCAGATGCACCAGCAGACTGGGGAGGGTGAGGTCAAATATGTTTTTCCCATCTTGTTAGTTACCTCACTGCCTGTGCAGACCCAGTCTGGCAGCTATATCCTTTAGAACCCCACCAGCTCAATCAGTCATGCTGCTGCTGAGCCATTGAAATATGTTACCCAGAGTACATTTTCTGTCCTTGCCATCCTAAGTACTTCCTCCACGTGTTGCTCAACATCAAGGCATACTGATTCATTAGCGGAAGGACGTGGTAACCAGCAGTTTTTCTTGCCCATGTTTAACCTGATACCATGACTCAATGTTGTGACTTCCAGGACAACTTCCTCCTGTCGATATACCACTGTGCTGCCATCTCTGCTGGTGGGACAGGACATATCCAGGGATGGCGATGGTGGTGTGTGGGGCATTGTCTGTAAAGTACGATTCCATAAGCATTGTTGTGTCAGGCTACTACTTGACTAGTCTGTGAGACAGCTCTCCAATTTTGGCACTAGCACCCTGATGTTAATAAGGAGAACTCCAGAGGGTTGACAGGCCTATTACTGCTGCTGTATTTTCTGGTCCCCTAGATCGATGTCAGGTGGTCCATCCAGTTTAATTTCTTTGTTGAGACTTCATAGCAATTAATACAACTGAGTGCTTGCTTAGGCCCTTTCAGAGGGCAGTTAAGAGTCAAACGCATTGTGGATGCTTCCCCTCATGGGAGAGTCTTGGACCAGACAGACAGAATAGTCTCAAAATAAAGGGGTGCTAATTTAAGAAGGATGAGGAGAAATTTCTTGCCTCGCAGTGTTAAAAGTCTAGAACTCCTTGTCAGAGAGCCGTGGGGGCAGAGTCCTTGTGTATATTTAAGGCAAAGACAGATAGATTCTCAATCAGTGGGGGAAATGAAGGGTTTATGGGAAAAACATAGGAAAGTCAATATGAGCAACGTTGGATCAGCCATGATTCTATTGAATGGCAGAACAGGTTCAAGGGGCCAAATGGCCTATTCCTGTTTTTATGGTCTTATAAACCAGAGTTATTATTCAGTCAGTCATTTATCATATTGGCAGTAATCACTTGATATTGTTATTTTTCTCCTTGGCAAAAAAAGCGGTTCTCAAATGGCTAAAGCAATTCTGTTTTAAAAATTTTCAACAGCACAGCCTTTACGGAACAACTGAGCTGAAAGACAAAACAAAAACAAACACAGCCAAGGAGTGGTCCAACAGTATAAATACATTGTTCCACTCAATGTGTCTCTGCAGATTTATCAAAAACTTTATGCCACCAACACTGAATCTTGAAGTATGGATAATCTTGGGGGGAAAAAAAAGACCGATTTTGAGATAACGGCAGATGTCGCGTGGCTCACAGTAAGTCAGGAAACACAATGTTTCAAAGATGATGAGAGTTTATAGCATATAATGAGTTATATACAGTTGACCTCCTGCTATGCTGTTCACAACCAAGTAAAAGCTTTAATTTTGTAGCTGTTTCTCTTTCTCTGTCCACCAATTTGTTAAGGAGGATAAAGAATTTACTAAATTCAAGTATCAGTGCAATTTAAGATACTGTCTTTGAAAGGAACCAAAAATAATTCCAAATATAGGCGGAGCAGTATTAAGACACTGCTTAGTATAAAAATGATTGAACTGGCAAAACAATCAGCCTGGGGGATGCATGCAGGAGAGTCTTGCTAATCAATGCGTTTTGTTAAAATGTAGAATACAACTTAAGCCGGAGCTTCAAAATAAAACAAGGGTAAGCAGCAGAAAGCTATTGTAGGTATTTTCAAATTGGTTATTGTTTTATTATATTGTGGGCAAAATAAAATGCTTAGATAGGTTTAGAAAGTGATTCAAAATTACCTGCAAGTTTGAAAAAAAATACAGTGATTCAATTGGTTCATCTAATGTTAGTTACTGTTTCCATCTGGCAGGTTAGAAAAAATATCAAGCTTGATCAATTAGCTATTTTATGGATTACTTCTTTCTGACTGTTGGTTTACCAACCATTCAAATGTCAGCATATCTATATACAGTGCTTTTAGTGAGATGATCAATTTATCATATGGACCCTTTATGGTAAAGCATACACAATTACAGTATGACTATGTCCACAATATAGAAGACACAGATCTCAAAACAGTTTTGTGTTTATTTTGCATCAACTACAAAACATGCAATTCTAAAACTAGTGCGTCACCAGTCGCAAAACTGAGGCACCATAAACCAATGAGATTTTTGTAAAAGTAGTACAGCAATATCCAGGAACTGGATAGAAAACGCTCGTCTTTTTAGACCTTATGGTGCTGCACTTAAATCTGGAAAGACGCACGCTATGAGTTGATGCATACAAATTTGCCACTCAGGACTGGCAATCATACAACAAATTAAGACTGCTCAAAATCTTGATGTGGAGGTGCCGGTGTTGAACTGGAGTGGGCAAAGTCAGAAGTCACATGACACCAGGTTACAGTCCAACAGGTTTATTTGAAATCACAAGTTTTCACAGCGCAGCCCCTTCATCAGGTGCAGTGAGAGAAAAAGAGGATACAGATAGGGATTTTATGGGCAGAGAGATCAAAAGATCATACAACTGGTGTGAGTGGAGTGTTGAATTTTAAGACTCCGCAGGTGACCAAGAATGTTAGATGGTGCGAGGAAAGTGTCAACAGCTGACTAACAAGTGAAGGGATGACAAATAATCTGATTAAATAAGGCAGAGAGATAATTACATAATATTAAAAGTAAGGTGGTGCTGGAGACAAACTGAAATAACTGGAATAACACGACAGGCATAAGAGTTGTATGCCAAGGGTCTAACCAAAATAATATGTAATCCAAAAGTGTACAAGCTACTTAAAGGTGGAGAGATCAAAAGTTATCAAGTTGATGGTGTCAAAATAGGACCGTAAGGAAGGTTTTACAGATACAGAACAGTGTAGTGGGTCACCTGCAGCGCGCCATGAACGCAAGATCAGGGTTGAGGCCATTTTCATGGGTACAGAACTTGGTGATTCTGCATTGTTGTGCATGTTGATGTCCGCCTTGGAGGACGCTCACCTGAAGATCAGAGGCTGAATGTCCCTGACCGCTGAAGTGTTCCCTGACTGGGAAGGAACATTCCTGTCTGGTTGTTGTACAGTGTCCATTCATTCGTTGTCATAGCATCTGCATGGTCTCGCCAATATACCATGCCTCAGGGCATCGTTGCCTACAGCATATGAGATATGCAACACTGGCCAAGTCATGAGTCTCTGCCATTGACATGGTGGGTGGTGTTCCCACATATGATGGTAGTATCCATATTGATGATCTGACGTCTCTTGCAGAGGTTGCCTGGGCAGGGTTGTATTGTATTGTGGTCAATGTTGTCCTGAAGGCTGGGTAGTTTGCTGCAAACAATGGTCTGTTTAAAGGTTTGGCAGTTGTTTGAAGGAAAGAAGTGGAGGCGTTGGGTTGATCTTGGCAAGATGCTTGTTGCCATCGATGACATGTTGAAGGTTGTGGAGAACATGGTGTACTCTCTCCACTCCAGGGAAGTACTCCATGATGAAGGAAAAGCTATCATTTGTATCCTGTGATAGAGATAAAAGGTGCTGGAGAATCCGAGATAACAAGGTGTGGGGCTGGATGAACACAGCAGGCCAAGCAGCATCAGAGGAGCAGGAAAGCTTGGCGTTTCGGGGCTAGACCCTTCACCAGAAATGGGGGAGGGGAAGAGGGTTCTGAAATAAATAGGGAGAGAGGGGGAGGCGGATAGAAGATGGATAGAAGAGAAGATAGGTGGAGAGAAGGCAGACAAGACGAAGAGGCGGGGATGGAGCCAGTAAAGGTGAGTGTAGGTGTGGGGGTAGGGAGGAGATAGGTCAGTCCAGGGAGGACAGACAGGTCAAGGGGGCGGGATGAAGTTAGTAGATAGGAGATGGGGGTGGGGCTTGAGGTGGGAGGAGGGGATAGCTGAGAGGAAGGACAGGTTAGGGAGGCGGAGATGAGCTGGGTTAGGGTTAGGGTTAGGGTTAGGGTTAGCACCAGCACCAAACCATCCACAACCTCATCACCTCAGGTGACCTCCCACCCACCGCCTCCAACCTATCGTTCCCCAACACCGCACTGCCCGCTTCTATCTCCTTCCCAAAATCCACAAACCTGAATGCCCTGGTTGACCCATTGTCTCTGCCTGCTCCTGCCCCACCGAACTCATCTCCACCTACCTCGACTCCATTTTCACCCCCTTGGTCCAGGAACTCCCTACCTACGTCCGTGACACCACCCACGCCCTCCACCTCCTCCAGAACTTCCAATTCCCCGGTCCCCAACACCTCATTTTTACTATGGACGTCCAGTCCCTACACACCTGTATTCCCCATGCAGATGGCCTAAAGGCCCTCCGCTTCTTCCTCTCCCGCAGAACTGACCAATCCCCCTCCACCGACACCCTCATCCGCTGAGCCGAACTCATCCTCACCCTCAACTTCTCTTTCAATTCCTCCCACTTCCTACAGACAAAGGGGGTGGCCATGGGTACCCGCATGGGCCCAAGCTATGCCGACCTCTTTGTAGGTTACGTGAAACAATCCCTCTTCCGTACCTACACTGGCCCAAAACCCCACCTCTTCCTCCGTTACATTGATGAGTGCATCGGCGCCGCCTCGCGCTCCCACGACGAGCTCGAACAGTTCATCCACTTCACCAACACTTTCCACCCCAACCTGAAGTTCACCTGGACCATCTCCAACACTTCTCTCTCCTTCCTGGACCTCTCTGTCTCCATCTCGGGTGACCACCTAGAAACCGATGTCCATTTCAAGCCCACTGACTCCCACAGCTAGCTAGAATACACCTCCTCCCACCCACCTCCCTGCAAAAATGCCATCCCCTATTCCCAATTCCTTCGCCTCCGCCGCATCTGCTCCCAGGATGAGACATTCCACTCCCGTACATCTCAAATGTCCTCATTCTTCAGAGGACCGCAACATCCCCCCCACAGTGGTCAAGAACACCCTCGACCGTGTCTCCCGCATTTCTCGTAACTCATCCCTCACACCCCGTCCCCGCAATAATAACCAAGAAAGAATCCCCCTCGTCCTCACGTACCACTCCACCAACCTATCATCCTCTGACACTTCCGCCATCTGCAATCAGACCCCACCACCAAAGACATTTTTCCCTCCTCACCCTTATCTGCTTTCCGGAGGGACCACTGCCTCCGCGACTCCCTTGTCCACTCCACACTCCCCTCCAGCCCCACCACACCCAGCACTTTCCCCTGCAACCGCAGGAAGTGCTACACCTGCCCCCCTCACCCCAATCCCAGGCCCCAAGAAGACTTTCCACATCAGGCAGATGTTCACCTGAACATCTGCCAATGTGGTATACTGCATCCGCTGTACCCGTTGTGGCTTCCTCTACATTGGGGAAACCAAGCGGAGGCTTGGGGACCACTTTGCAGAACACCTGCGCTCAGTTCGCAACAAACAACTGCACCTCCCAGTTGCAAACCATTTCAACTCCCCCTCCCATTCCTCAGACGACATGTCCATCCTGGGCCTCCTGCAATACCACAGTGAGGCCACCCGAAGGCTGCAGGAACAGCAAATCATATTCAGCCTGGGAACCCCGCAGCCCAATGGTATCAATGTGGATTTCACAAGCTTCAACCCTCCCCCAACCACATTCCAAAACCAGCCCAGCTCATCTCCGCCTCCCTAACCTGTCCTTCCTCTCAGCTATCCCCCTCCTCCCACCTCAAGCCCCACCCCCCTCGCCTACCGCCGAACCTCATCCCGCCCCCTTGACCTGTCCGTCCTCCCTGGACTGACCTATCTCCTCCCTACCCCCCTACCTGCACTCACCTTTACTAGCTCCATCCCCGCTTCTTCGACTTGTCTGCCTTCTCTCTACCTATCCTCTCCTCTATCCATCTTCTATCCACCCCCCCCCGCCCGGGTTAGTTCAGAACCCTCTTCCCCTCCCCCATTTCTGATGAAGGGTCTAGGCCCGAAACGTCAAGCTTTCCTGCTCCTATGATGCTGCTTGGCCTGCTGTGTTCATCCAGCCCCACACCTTGTTATCATTTGTATCCTGTGTCTGTGTCTGTCTTCGGAGGAGGTTGTTGTGGTTTCTCGCTATCGCATGTCACTGACAATTCATGAGTTGTGCATCATATCCTGTTCTTATGAGGGCAGCCTCCAAAGTCGTTAGGTGTCCATCGTGTTCCTCATCTGAGCAGATCCTGTGTATGCACAGGGTTTGTCTGTAGGGTATGGCTTTTTTAAACATGTTTAGGGTGAAAGCTAGAGAAACGCAGCATTGTGAGGTTATCCGTGGTCTTGTGTTAGATTAAGGTACAGAGGTGCCCGTCTTTGATGGAGAGGCATGCGTCCAAGAATGAGACTGATTCTGAAGAGCAGCCCACAGTAAGTGGGATGATGAGATAAAACTTGTTGATATCACTATGTCGCTGCTTCAGCGATTCCTCGCCACGAGTCCAAAGGAAGAAAATGTCAATGTATCTGGTGTATAGTGTTGGTCAGAAATCCTGCACAGCAAAGAAGTCTTGCTGAAACTTGTGCATGAGAATGTTGGTATATTGGGGTGCAAGTATGGTCCCATACATCTGGATGAAGAACTGGTTGTCAAGATACACAATGCAGAATTGCCGAGCAGAAATGATAGCCAAGTTCCGTACCCATGAAGGGACAAAAAGCCTGCAGATGCTGGAATCCAAGGTAGACAAACAGGAGGCTGGAAGTCCTGAAGAAGGGTAATATCCAAAACACTGACGACTTCTTTCCTCCAGATGCCGCCCGGTTTCCTGAGTGTGTCTACCTCCATGCCCATGAAGACAGCCTCAACCGTGATCTTCGGTTCATGTCGCACGACATGTGACACCCATCTCACCTGTTCTGTATCTGTAAAACCTTCCTTACTGTTCTGTTTTGACACCATCACCTTGATAACTTGTTATGATCTCTCCACCTTAATTAGTTTGTACAGTTTTGAATTACATAGTATTTTGGTTAGTCCCTCGACATGCAACCCATATACCCATCGTGTTATTCCAGTCATTTTAGTTTGTCTTCAGCGCCACCTTACTTTTAATATTTTGTAATTATCTCTCTACCTTATTTAATCAGATTATTTGTCATCCCTTTGCTTGTTATTCAGCTGCTGACACTTTCCTCACACCATCTGACACTTTTGGTCACCTGTAGAGACCAGCTGTATGCTCTTTTGATCTCTCTGCCTATAAATTCTGTGTCTGAGTACTCTTTTCTCTCACTTCACCCGACCAAGAGCCCGTGCTTTGAAAGCTTGTGATCAACCTGTTGGGACTATGACCTGGTGTCTTTGCCCACAATCTGGCAAAATATGAAGCTCCAAAAGCTGGTGAGGACAGCTATGCGGAAAGCTTTGCATTAGCACATTAGAAAGCATACCTGAGAATCGAATAGCTTCATTCTATATCTAGCATCCAGTGTTATTTCTTCTGGGCCAACATTTTTCCCCAAATGTGGGAAGATTTCTGGCTGCTGGTTTGCCCTGGCCTTAACAAAATTACAGAGTCCTTTTGGGCCCTTCTCAAGTAATAGCTAGTGTGTTAACTAGTTAAGTAGTGAATATTTCACATTTCCGCAATGATTTTGTACTTAAGTGCAATACTTAGATGAGAAGAATAAAACAGTTTTAAACAGTATGACAGAGACTGCACTTCAAAAAAAAAGTCTTTTCCTGGCTGTAAAGCATTTTGGGATATCCTGCAGAATCATGGAATAGTTACATTACAGGATTCAGTCATTTGGTTTATCACGTGAGTGAGAACTTTCCATAGGAAAAACTCAGCTAGTCCCACTCCCTTGCCCTTTCTGTATACAGCTACAGTGTCCCTCTCTTCAGACAATGTTCAAATTCTCCATGTTCTCAGGCAGTACATTCCAGACTCTAACCCCACACTGTATGAAAAAAAAAACTTTTCTTCATGTTGCCATTAATTCCTTTCCCATGCAGCTCAATTGGAGTTTCCCCGTGTGTCTCAACCATTCTGCCAATGCTGTCAGCTTCTTCTCATCTACTATTAACTGTTAGTCCATTCTCACACTTTCTAGAATTAGAGTCATAGAGATGTTCAGGATGGAAACAGACCCTTCAGTCCAACTAGGGCATACAGACTAGATATCCCAAATTAATCTAGTCCTATTTGCCAGCACTCGTCCGATATCTTTCTAAACCATTCCTATTCATATACCTATCCAGATGCCTTTTACATGTTCTAATTGTACCAGCCTCCATACTTCCTCTGGCAGCTCATTCCATACATGCACCATCCTCCGCAAGAAAAAAAAAACTGACCCTTAGATCCCTTCTAAATCTTTCCCTCTTACCTTAAACCTATGCCTTCTAGGCTTTGACTCCCCCATCCCAGGGAAAAAGACCCTTGTCTATTTATCTTATGCATGCTCGTGACATTTACAAACCTCTAAAAAGTCACCCCTCACCCTCTGACGCTCTAGGGAAAATAGCCCCAGCCTTTTAAGCCTCTCCCCATAGCTCAAAACCTCCAGCCCTGGCCCTTTCAAGTTTCACAACATCCTTCTTATAGCAGGGAGGCCGGAATTGAACGCAGTATTCCAAAAGTGGCCTAATCAATTCCTATACAGCCGTAACATGACCCCCTAACTCCTATACTCAATGCACTGACCAATAAAGGCAAGCGTACCAAATGCCATCTTCGCTAGCCTATCCACCTGCGACTCCACTTTCAAGTAACTATGCATCTACACTCTAAGTTTTTTCTTTAATTAACATTCCCCAGGATCTTACCATTAAGTGTACAAGTCCTACCCTGATTCGCCCTTCCAAAATGCAACAATTTCATATTTAAATTAAGATTCAACCTGACATTTTTTATACCAATTTTAAACCAATTTTCTGGTTTGTCTTACCTCTGTTTGGTTATCATGAGTGCTCTGGCTTTGTTTATCCTACCTTTCCCACTCATAGGAATGTACCTCAATTGCACCCAAACCAAATCCTTTTTAAAGGCAGTTCATTGCTCTGTTACAACAGTGCCCATTAATATTTCATTCCAGTTGGAAGAGTAGCACTAGCAAAGTGCCTGCAGGGACATTGGTCCTAGACCTATGATGTGCAATCTACACGTCATAGCTTGCCCAGGTCCAAACCTTATCCACAGGCACCTCAATATCCCAGGAAAATGTGGTCAAAGACGCTATGCAAGTGAATGTCTACCAAGGTGGTGTTTTGCAATAAGAGAAGGGAAAATCCACCTCTACCTGTGAACAACTGCTCAAGTTTGGCACAAAAATTCTGAACCTTTTCAAATTAGAAAGAGAATCAGCCCAAGAAAGACAACAGAAAAATAATTTAATTTGGAAGTCTTCTCAACATAAAGCTTTGAAAATTCAGGAAAAGTTATCACAATTGTCAAAACATTATTTTAAACTCCAAAACTGAATCTGTGTTGTTGAGAGGTATTTACTTTTCTGACAACCAAGAACCCATTATTCTTGCATTGAGATCATGCCCAACACAGCTGCAAAGGAAATGACATCACAACAAAAACAGTGCTAGAATTTAAGAATTACTAGCTTCATCCACAGCTGCACACAGCAGTAGGGGAACCAGTACTTTCTCTTTTCGTTTTCATTTCCTGAAAAAACAAACAAGTCTAACTAAAATGTGTGTGATGGAGTAAATATTTTAACTGACACAAAAATGTCAGAATTAGAGACAGATATAAAAATGTTGGATTATAAAACTAAGCAGTTCATTACTGTATGATGTACTCAATCTTAGTTCAATATTTTGCAAGAAAGTGTCCATTACAGGATCATCTTGGGGTGGTAACCGCACAAAATAATTACGTACGTAAATGAATAGTGCTAAACATCTAGTGCACTCTTTGCTGTCAAATCTGAAATTGTTTACAAAGTCTGTTAGGTTTTGTGTACTCCTAGGAGATGAGTGTTACTTCAACTCCATGACTATGAAACATTGAACAGAGTGAACATATCAGCGTGTGCTAGAAATCATTCACCAGCCAAACCAAAATTAATCCAATATGCTACGTTTCAACATTCTTTTTTTAAAAAAGTAATTGACATTCCATGACAAAACCTTGCAAGTACCAAGGGCAGAGGCCAAATTTTTACAGTATTCCTGCATCTTCTGGTGTTCAAAGACAAAGGCCAGTTTCAACCCTCATGACCATATTACTTCACTGTAACCACCCTAACTTTCATTCACACTAATTGCTCAGATCTTCTTTCCCCTTCTACTTCTAATGGCAGCCAGTATAACTCATTAATTTCAATTTCCTGTTCAGAACTGTCTTGTCAGATTCCATAGCTCACTAGAATGATGAAAATTTGACACCATTGATTGACCAGAAAATTCTACTCTAAGCTTAGTGAAACTTAGAAATAAATTAGGTTATCCTGGATTCACAGGAGAATTTAACAAATGATGATATGACATTTCTACCTTCAGGAATCAGGCAAGGCATGAGCATATCGTCAAGAATTGGCTAACCTGAGATGAAAGCTGTCAGCGAATCATCACAATACTTTAAAATACTTGGTACAGACCGAGAAGTATAACAGGAATATTTTCTGCAAAAGCCCCGAACTAGGAATCTCTCATTTTACTTTTCACCAAAAATATAAACTGTAGTCATTCCAGAGAGCTAGAGTAGCTTTGGTATTTTGTCACAGTGGTCATGGCCCTACCCCTGGGCCAGGGGGTCCAGGTTCAAGTTCCACATGTTCCAGAGATGTGCAATAACAGCTCTGAACAGTATTTTTTAAGAAAGTATCTAGAGGCCTTAAACAGCATTCAGAACAACATAGAACAACCAACAAACCAGTGTGACAACTGCAATTTAAGCAAACACGCATCTAGTATCAGAACATTAACCTCGAAAGATTTATAATAATGTCAGTCAAAATTGACAAGTCACTCATTCACTGCCTACACTAAATCAAGACTGACTAACAAGGGAGACTTTGATTGCAAACACAAAATATTTCAATGTCGGATACGAGATCTTCTTATCTCACATTACAGTGAAGCAAACACACTACGGAACTGGAGTCTCAACATAGCAAATGGTGACAAAAGTTGTTTGCAACACTGTAGATAGCATATGAAGAGCTATGTTGTGACAGGACACATGGCAAGCAAGGAGAAACACCACTTGACCACAGACATGGCCTATGTCAAAGATATACTATACCAGAAAATTAACTTCATTAAGATGTGTCATCTCCCAAATCTAAACCCTGACATTCTTCAATTCCTCATATACACCACCCTTGCGTAACTGAACCACCAGCTGCAGATGGCAATGGTGAAGAATAGTGCCGAGTAACAGAGGTCAAGCAGTTATTTTGGCAGCTTCATCAGCAGGTGGTGACAGTGACGGAGGGTTTTAAGCAGGGCAGCTGAAGCTGTTAAACAAATCCTTTCTGGAAGAAACCACCTTTGGGGAAATGACCTCAATGTGAACAAGCAGGCAGCATTCATGATGGAATATCTGTGTAGGAAACCCCACTGGGAGAGGTAGATTGTTCAAAAGAAGTCTGCAGTGGATCTTTGCGATACTGACAGGGGTTCTGATGACAGCAGTAGGTGCAGCTACAGTGGAGGTTTTATTGTAATGGGCAAGCCAAAGGGAGGACCTAGTTTCTATATCCCTGGAGTTGAAGTTTTTCAAACACAACATCGTCGAAACATTGTTCAAATCAACCCAAAACTGACCGCCTATTAGATGCAGTGAGGCATGGGAGCTTCCAAATGGAACCAAGGAGGGTCAGGAATGATAAACCTCAATTGTCATTCTTTGATGTGTGGTGTGATGGTACTGTGCATTCAACAGAAATGTGTTTAGCGCGGTTTCTCTTGCAGAGAAATGTTGCCACAGTGCTGCCGGAATGTCTGCTTTAGACAGTCTGATGGTAAACAGCTTGAGAGTTGTCCCTTGGTGGTTTTAAAAAAAGACACAAAAGAAGCATGAGTGGGCAGGGTCACGGCTCACACAGACCCAGGAAGATTTTTAGTTTTGCTGTCAGTTAGTGAGAAGTTGTCTGCAAGCTGGCTGCTGGAGCTAATAGTTACAGCACTCTCCTTCTACTGCCAGAGTAAGAAAACAGCACATGAAATTAAAACTGTTTTGCTATATTGTCTTGCCAAAGGATGATAATAGGACACTGCCTTTATTGGAACTATTGATTATTAGTAGTTAAATCATATATTATCCCATGAAGTACTTCAAGAGTCAAGATTATGCCAATTCTACTTTTTGTATTTTAACTGTGTTGAAAGGATAAATTTTGTTTTGCTTAAAACCTGATGGTGGACCAATCGAATCACATTTGGAACACAAGTGCCTTGCACTTGCCTTTAAATAAACATAAGGGTTACGGTTTAGGCTATTTTCTTACAATACTTTTGTCTGTGGGAAGGGCAAGTTATTAAGAGTCCAGTCTGGCACAAAACAGTGGGATCAATTCATGTGGATAAAAAGGGAAACACTGGACTCTTAAGCCCAGGAAACAGGCCACCATCAGGAATGAGACTATTGGTACAGACAGCAATGCAGCCCTCAGGCTGAATAAGCAAGTGGAACTGACTGATGCACAGCAAGTACACGTCTAGTACTTGATGTTTTATCTATCTCCACAGGAAGCCTCATGGCCAACCCCACCCAAGGGATGTTCCAAAAGAAGTGATGGAATTGTGACTCAGCTGAACACTTCAAATGAGAGTGTCCTCAACAACAACGGCCATCAACATCATCAGGAACAGAGACGACATGCAGCGCCACAGCCTTCCTATCTCACCAGATATTTAAGCAGTTGGGCCTCCAATTGAGAGCTAGGCCAGGGATATGGTTCCTTCATGAAGGGGCTCAATAAAACAATAACAATCTGCCCTACAGTGAACAAATTTTACAAGGTAGGAGCATCTTTGCTTAACTGACACCAGGAGAAGAGGTATCAACAGTTGCGGTTTCTTTTGAGCATCTTGCTGAAAGGTGTAAGCTAATTAGGGTCTGTTCCCTTGTCCTAGGTTTTGCAGCACAATGGTTGGCCATCCCTTGCTTTTGGCTACATTGAGTTCTGAGCTCTCCCTTTTTGCTTTCATAGGGCATAGAACAATACAGCGCAGAACAGGCCCGTCGGCCCTCGATGTTGCGCTGACCTGTGAACTAATCTAAGCCCATCCCCCTACACTATCCCATCATCATCCATATGCTTATCCAAAGACTGTTTAAATGCCCCTAATGTGGCTGAGTTAACTACACTGGCAGGCAGGGCATTCCACGCCCTTACCACTCTGAGTAAAGAACCTGCCTCTGACATCTGTCTTAAATCTATCACCCCTCAATTTGCAGCAATGCCCCCTCGTACTAGCCGACGTCATCATCCTAGGAAAAAGACTCTCACTGTCCACCCTATCTAATCCTCTGATCATTTTGTATGTCTCTATTAAATCCCCTCTTAGCCGCCTTCTCTCCAATGAGAACAGACCCAAGTCCCTCAGCCTTTCCTCATAAGACCTTCGCTCCAGACCAGGCAACATCCTGGTAAATCTCCTCTGCACCTTTTTCCAATGCTTCCACATCCTTCCTGTAATGGGGCGACCAGAACCGTACGCAATATTCCAAGTGAGGCCACACTAGCGTTTTGTACAGTTGCAGCATGACATCACGGCTCCGGAACTCAATCCCTCTACCAGTGAAACCTAACACACCGTATGCCTTCTTAAACAGCACTATCAACCTGGGTGGCAACTTTCAGGGATCTATGTACCTGGACACCAAGATCCCTCTGCACATCCACACTACCAAGAATCTTTGCATTGACCCAGTATTCTGCCTTCCTATTATTCTTCCCAAAGTGCATCACCTCACATTTATCTGCATTGAACTCCATTTGCCACCTTTCAGCCCAATTCTGCAGTTTATCCAAGTCTCCCTGCAACCTGCAACATTCTTCCACACTGTCCACCACTCCACCGACTTTAGTGTCATCTGCAAACTTACTAACCCATCCACCTATGTCTGCGTCCAAGTCATTTATAAAAATGACAAACAGCAGTGGTCCCAAAACAGTCTTTCAATCACACTTTACATAGCCTGGGGGTTTCTAGTGGCTCATGACTTAAATCGAAACTTCTTTGCTTCCATTGAAGTAAAGAATGCCTGTGGTGTTGGGAGTCAAACATGTTGCTAGACATTCAGGCATTCTTCGAAAGCATGCAATAACTGCTGTGAGCAGTACACGATAACAGCAGGTGATGGTGCTCAGGTGCCTTTGCCCTTTCTCCACAGAATCACGGTGTGTCAGCCCACACAGGCCCCTAGGACTATTCAAATAACAGGCAATTGGCATGTTCTTTTACCTGCCCATGCCTTCAATATTCTTGAAGGCTCATGCCAATGGGCAACATCAGTGTTTGCTTGAGAGTCATGTGTCACATGTAGTAGTGCTTTCACTTGGTACAACTTTGGGAGCCACCCATGTCACTGTTGAAGAAAGTGGGAGGGTACTCATGCTCTGATATAGATGGTGAGATTTATGTTTATTTTTAATATCACTTAGGCTTTTGAATTAGTGACACATGGGTTTTTCAGTGTATCTGAAAGAATTAATAGTTATTTCTACAGATATGATGATTTCAATTAAAACAATTTGAGGGATCAGCTTTGAAAACTTGTGTTTCTTTTACTTTAGGAGGGTTTATTACCAAACAAGATGAACAATTGTTTCAAGACTTCAGGTTAAAGAAACAATTCCAGAATGTTCTCAACTCAAGGCAAACTCCCTAAAGCTTGGAGCAAGTTTTTTTTTTTATTTTCCTGTTTTGGGGAATCTCACAGATGTGCATGCATGTATAAAGCAATGGTCATAAGAAGGGGAGAGGATAATACAATCGCATTACCTTAGAACAAAGAGTTTAGTAATAATGTCAGACCAGAAATGTTTGAACAAAATGCTGAAGAGATTAGTTGAACCTGAGAATGTTTAATCTCAGGTATATGAAAGTTCCAGGAAAAAGCCATGAGATTTTCTGACAGGGTTAAAGTCACAGTTATATCTTCTCTTGTGCATATTGAGTACAAGGGGCACTTTTGGGTATTGTACAGTGAATGTTTTTGGATTTTAAAAAGGATGTTTTGGGATAAATGGGTTTATACAAACAACACAAGCTAAAAAGGTAAGCAGATTTAATTTATGCTATTTTGTCTGCATTTGTGAAATAAACTGTTGGTTTATTGTTAAACCCAAACCAGTAATATTGCATGCCTAGGTTTCTGGGAAAGATCACTGTGACTAAAAACAAATTATGATCTTTCAGACAGCTTCAGAATACAGATTGCCAATTTCACTGAAAGATACTTACCTCCAACCAGGAGGGCCACAGGCATCCTTAAACATGGACGGTGGACCAACTGAAGGATCTCTATTGTTGTTTCAAAGATTGGTACTCACTATTTACCACCCCACCAATTTTCATAGAATCCATGAACTTACTGATGAATACAGGAGGGTTGAAATGCGCGAAGTGTACGATAAACAGTAAGGCTCCCAACACGGATTCCTGTGGAACCCTAAGAGACACAGGCTTCCGATCACAAAAACATCACCCCCACCCCACCAACCCTTACCACTCAAGCAATGCTATAACCATATTTTCCAAAATTCTCACATGCTCTTATCTTATCAAGAACCTTTAAGTCCAAATGGACTACATCAAATGCATTGTTCTCATCTAAACACCTGATTACCTTTTCAAAAAATTCAAATCAAGTTGGTGAGACATGACCTCCCCTTAACAAAACCATGTTGACTATTCTTGATTAATCCTGCCTCTCCAAGTGTAGATTAACCAGAGGGTGGGGAAGCTGTTGGGAATGAATCTGAAGGACAGAATTAGACTGACTGGTCTGTAGTTTCCTGGTTTCTCTCCTGCTTCCTCCTTGAATAATGGCGCCACAGCAGCTGTCCTCCAGTCACAAAGTACTTCTCCTGTGGCCTGGGAGGAATAGCTTTCAGTCGTTCCAGCAGCGGGAGTCCGGAAGGAAGCGCGAGGGCAGCCTGGGAAGGTGAGCTTCTCCTTTAAAAACTTACCTCGTGAATAGGCGGAGTGCGCGTCGAGCAGGAACAGACACGGGACGGTTGAGTGAGTGAGGTAATATATTTGGGCGGTTGCTTTACCCGAAGCAGTGTCTCCCACCCATCCTCCTCCTCTAACCAAAAAGGGTCTGAGCGCCGATTTGGTAAGTTACTAGTGTTTTCTTTTCCAATAGTCTGTTTTTGACAATTCAGAACAATGGCAATGGATGCAAGGGCAGTTGCACGCTCCTCCTGTAGGATGTGGGAGGTAAGGGTCACCACTAGTGTCCCTGCTGACTTCATCGGTGAGAAGTGCACCCAACTCCAGCTCCTTGGAAACCGCGTTAGGGAACAGGAGATGGAGCTGGATGAACTTCGGATCATGTGGGAGGCTGAGGGGGTGATTGAGAGGAATTACAGGGAGGTAGTCACACCTCAGGTACAGGAAAAAAGTAGATGGGTTACAGTCAGGGGACGGAATGGGAACAGGCAGACAGTGCGGGGATCCCCTGCGGCCGTTCCCCTCAATAACAGGTATACCGTTTTGGATTCTGTTGAGGGGGACGACTTACCAGGGGTAAGCCATGGGGTACAGGTGTTTGATTTAGTGGTAGGTGAGCACTTTGGAGAGAGTGACCATACTTCGGTTATGTTTAGTTCAGAGATGGAAAGGGATAGGAACATGCCACTAGGCAAGAGTTATAGATGGGGGAAAGGCAATTAGGCAAGACTTAGAAGGGATAGAATGGGGTAGCAAAATGCAGGGGATGGGGACAATCAAAATGTGGAGCTGGTTTAAGGAACAGATATTGCGTGTCCTTGATAGGTATGTCCCTGTCAGGCAGGGAGGAAGTGATAAGGTAAGGGAATCTTGGTTTACAAAAGAAACTGTACCTCTTGTTAAGCGGAAGAGGGAGGCTTATGTGACACTGAGACGAGATGGTTCAGATGAGGCGATGGAGAGTTACAGATTAGGTAGGAAGGATTTAAAGAGAGAGTTAAGAAGAGCAAGGAGGGGACATGAGCAGTCATTAGCAGGTAGAATTAAGGAGAACCCTCAAGCTTTCTATAGGTATATGGGGAATAAAAGGATGACTAGGGTAAGAATAGGGCCAGTCAAAGACAGAAGTGGGAAGTTGTGTGTGGAGCCTGTGGAGATCGGAGAGGTGCTAAACAAATATTTCTCATCTGTTTTCACTCCGGAAAAGGAGAATATGGTAGAGGAGAAGACTGAGATACGGGCTATTAGACTTGAAAGGATTGAGGTTAGTAAGGAGGAGGTGTTATCAATCCTAGAAGGTGTGAAGGTAGATAAATCCCCTGGGCCCGATGGGATTTTTCCGAGGATTCTCTGGGAAGCTAGGGAGGAGATGGCGGAGCCTTTGGCCTTGATCTTTGAGTCGTCATTGTCTACAGGTTTAGTACCAGAGGACTGGAGGATTGCAAATGTTGTGCCCTTGTTCAAGAAGGGCAGTAGAGATGACCCAGGTAATTATAGACCAGTGAGCCTTACATCTGTTGTAGGAAAAGTTTTGGAAAGGATTATAAGAGATAGGATTTATAATCATCTAGCAAGCAACAATTTGATTGGAGATAGTCAACATGGATTCGTCAAGGGCAGGTTGTGTCTCACAAACCTCACTGACTTTTTTGAGAAGGTGACCAAGCATGTGGATGAGGGTAGGGCAGTTGACGTGGTGTACATGGACTTCAGTAAAGCCTTTGATAAGGTTCCACATGGTAGGCTATTGGAGAAAATGCGGAGGCATGGGATTGAGGGAGATTTAGCAGTTTGGATTAGAAACTGGCTTTCTGAAAGAAGCCAAAGAGTGGTGGTTGATGGAAAATATTCAGCCTGGAGTCCGGTTACTAGTGGTGTGCCACAAGGATCTGTTTTGGGACCACTGCTGTTTGTCATTTTTATAAACGACTTGGACGCAGACATAGGTGGATGGGTGAGTAAGTTTGCAGATGACACTAAAGTCGGTGGAGTGGTGGACAGCGTGGAAGAATGTTGCAGGTTGCAGGGAGACTTGGATAAACTGCAGAATTGGGCTGAAAGGTGGCAAATGGAGTTCAATGCAGACAAATGTGAGGTGATGCACTTTGGGAAGAATAATAGGAAGGCAGAATACTGGGTCAATGGAAAGATTCTTGGTAGTGTGGATGTGCAGAGGGATCTTGGTGTCCAGGTACATAGATCCCTGAAAGTTGCCACCCAGGTTGATAGTGCTGTTTAAGAAGGCATACGGTGTGTTAGGTTTCACTGGTAGAGGGATTGAGTTCCGGAGCCGTGATGTCATGCTGCAACTGTACAAAACGCTAGTGTGGCCTCACTTGGAATATTGCGTACGGTTCTGGTCGCCCCATTACAGGAAGGATGTGGAAGCATTGGAAAAAGGTGCAGAGGAGATTTACCAGGATGTTGCCTGGTCTGGAGCGAAGGTCTTATGAGGAAAGGCTGAGGGACTTGGGTCTGTTCTCATTGGAGAGAAGGCGGCTAAGAGGGGATTTAATAGAGACATACAAAATGATCAGAGGATTAGATAGGGTGGACAGTGAGAGTCTTTTTCCTAGGATGATGACGTCGGCTAGTACGAGGGGGCATTGCTGCAAATTGAGGGGTGATAGATTTAAGACAGATGTCAGAGGCAGGTTCTTTACTCAGAGAGTGGTAAGGGCGTGGAATGCCCTGCCTGCCAATGTAGTTAACTCAGCCACATTAGGGGCATTTAAACAGTCCTTGGATAAGCATATGGATGATGATGGGATAGTGTAGGGGGATGGGCTTAGATTAGTTCACAGGTCAGCGCAACATCGAGGGCCGACGGGCCTGTTCTGCGCTGTATAGTTCTATGTTCTAATAGAAACTTATTGCCAATGTAATAATTGGAGGGTCATGTCAACTGTCAGATACTCAATGGAAAAACTCAGTAGGGTGCTAAACCCTCTACTGAGGTGTGAAGGAAGCATTAATGTGTAAAATAGTTCTGCAGTCTTGATGTGACCCACAGTTACAACTAGCCACCCACAAGTTAACAAGACACTGAAAAGGATGGTATTCCAAACTGGTGCCAGAGGGCTTATTGGGTGCACAAGAATGCCATTTAGCATCTGTAATGCCCCTGTAACCTTCATGCACATGACAAATGAATGCTTTCAGTGACCTTCATTTCCATTTCCTCCTTATGTTCCTGGACAATATGGCTCATCATTCGAGGTAACCTTAAAAGACCATGCAGTCTGTGAAATTAAACTGCGACAAGCAGGCAAAGCCTGCTCCTGCTCCACTGAACTCACCTCGACTCCGTTCTTTCTCCTGGTCCAGGTACTCCTCCACCTATGCTCGGGACACTACCCACACACTCCATCTCCTCCAGAACTTTCAATTCCCTAGACCCCAACACCTCACCTTCACATGGACATCCAGTCTCCTGACACTAGCATCCCTATGAGAAGGGCCTAAAAAGTTCTCTGCTTCTTCCTCTCTCATAGGCCCAACCAAGCCCCCTCCACCAACACACTCATCCACTTGATGGAACTTGTCCTTGCCCTCAATAAGTTCTCTTTTAATTCCTCCCACTTCCTACAAACTAAAGGGATGGCTATAGGCACCCGCATGGGTCTGAGCTATGCCTGCCTCTTCGTAGGATACCTCTTCTGCTGTTACACTGGCAGCATCCTTCACCTCTTCCTGTGGTACACTGACTGTATCAGTGCTGCCTTGTACTCCCTTGTACATGAGGGGCTTGAACAGTTTATCAACTTTACTAACACCTTTCACGCCAACCTCAAATTCATCTGAACCATCTCCGACATCTCCGTCTCCTTCCTGGACCTCTCTGTCTCCATTTCCAGAAATGGTCTCAGCATCGACATCTATTTCTAACCCAGTGACTCCCATAGCTACATCGACTACACCTCCTCTCACCCGCTCTCCTGCAAGAATTCAATCCCCTATGCCCAATTCTTCCGCCTCCACTGCATCTGCTCCCAAGATGGAGCTTTCCACTCCCAGACATTCCAGATGTCCTGCTATTTCAAGGACCAGAACTTCACTGCCGCTCCAGTGATTCATAATGCCCTCAACTGCATCACTTCAGTTTCCTGCAGTTCTGCCCTCAAAAACCCTCCCCCCAACAAAAATAAGGACAGAATCCCCCTGGTCCTCACACAACATCCCACCAACCTCCGCATCCAGTGCATCATTCTCCGCTATCTACAATCTGACCCCACAGCCAAAGAGATATTTCCCACCCAACCCCATCTGCCTTCCGTAGGGACCGCTCACTCAGACTCCCTTGTCCGCTCCACCCTCCCCACCAACCCCGGCACTTTTCCCTGCAACCGTGGGAGGTATTACACTTCCCCTCTCACCTCCGTCCAAGGCCCAAAATAATCTTTCCAAATCCAATAGGGATTCATCTGTACATCCTCCAATCTGGTCTACTGTATCTGTTGCTCCCATTGTGGTCTCCTCTACAAAATCGGTGAGACCAAGCACAGACTTGGTGACTGATTTGCAGAGCATCTGCACTCTGTACATTATAAACTGACAGCAACTTCTAGTTGCCAAACACTTTAACTCTCCCTCCCACTCCCTGGGTGATATGTCCATCCTCGGCCTCCTCCAGTGTCACAATGACGCCACAAGTAAACTGGAGGAACAACAACTCATATTCCACCTCTCGAGCTTACAGCCCGATGGCCTTAACAAAATTTACCAGTTTCAAAACTGGTAATACCCCCGGCCTTATCCCATGTCAAACCCTCCCTCTTATTCCACACCTCCTTGATCTGGCACAACCTGTCCATCTTATTTCTCACCTATCCGCCCACACTTCCCATGACCTATCTCCACAACCCCCATTCCACCTACCCTCACCCAGCTCCAACCCCCTCCCTCTATTTATTTGAGCTCCCTTTCCCCCTTCCCAGTCCTGATGAAGGTGTAAACCCAAAACGTCAACTTTCCTGCTCCTCTGATGCTGCCTGACCTGTTGGTGTTCCCATAGCTCCACACTGTATTGACCAGCATCTGCAGTTCTTGCTATCTTCAAGTCAAATCAGAGACATGCCAACTTTTCCAGACAAAAGTATGGTTCTTTGGGGACTTTGTTAGCAAGGAAGGCACTGCTCCTTAATTTTCACTCCTTATGTTTGAAAGTCAGAACAATACAGTAGCAGTCTCTGCCCATGATGGGGAGAAAACGGTGTTGATCTAACAGGTTATTATCAGTGGTTTTTGCAAACTATGAACAGTCGACTGCACCACTTCATATTTTGCTGAGGTAATCAGAGAATCCTGAAGCAGCATTTAGAAAGTGATGTATAAGACATGATACCTCAGACCATCACAGACAGTTGCACTCTAGCACATCAAGAGTGCTCTTGTAACCTCAAGCAGAAGTTTGTCCAATCACTAGTCTTTGACTACCCAGATTTCCATCTCCCTTTCATACTGGAAACAGATGCAGGTCCCTTAAACCTGTTAACAGACCTGCTTCAAGGCTAAGGGTTGAAAAAGAAATGATTATTGCTTATATCAGTCAGAGCCTCAAAGATGAGCGAGAGGAACATGGACAATTACCTGAGTATGAAATTCAAATCGCTAGCTTTGAACTGAGCTCTTTTTGAGAATTCTAAGACATGGCGATCAGTGTAGAATTTAAAGTGTTTCGAGACAACAAGCCGCTCAGCTATTTTCAAACACGTGCCAACCTGGTGCAATAGAGATCTCACAGGCCACTGAACCTGTGTAGTTTCGATTCCAGCTCCACTGCAGTTTATGCAAATGCAATGGAAACAGTGACGTTCTTGGTTGGAAGCTGACCACAGAAGAGGGCCTGTCAGGCTAGAGCGTGCTGTGGCTAAAATTTGGACTAGGATTCGAATGGAGCGTCTTGGTCGCATTTACAAGCAAGATCAAAACCAGGTCCAGATAAGGACAGCCATTTGTGGTTTCACCTTCGCCATGTATTTTAGTAAATGGATCCCAGCAGACATCAACAGACTGCGCCATTCCCGGAAGGCCGAACGTACATCAACCCACCATCAGTGAATGAGGGAGTCTAATCAGGGATGGAAACTATTGAGGGGCTGGAAGTGGCCTGGGATGGTGGCTCATGTATGCGACTAATGTCCAAATTGACAGAAATACTTTAGCCAAAGCAGGAAAACATATCCCAGCACAGGACTGCTGGCCACAAAGTAACCTCTAGAGATCGTTGCAACAGATTTTACAACTGAGGAGTGGTTGGGAGACAGTACACTTGTAGTGTTTTGGGTTTAGCCACCGCCCAAATATATTCGTTCACTTACCTGGGTACCCCTTGGCACGTGCTCTCACCATTCCTGCCGCTGAATTAGAGGCTGATTATTATAGAACATTTTAGAAATGATCATAGGATGCTAGATTGGTGCTTCTTGCAGCTCTCTTGTTTGAGGAAAAAAATAATATTCACTTATGCACTGCCTTTCATGGCCTCAGAACCTCACGTAATTTTACAACCACTGAAATACAAAAGTGTCCTTGTTTCAAAAGTAACATGGGAAACTCAGCAGGCAAGCTAGGTTATACAAACAGCAATGTAATAAATAAATGGATTATCTTCTTCTGATGTAGATGGAAGGATAAGTGTTGGTCATGACATTGGATAGATTCCCATCATTTTTTGAGCAGTGTCATGGGATCTTTATTTTTAGCCATGGGTATGTGGAGTCTCACCTAAAAAGACAACAGTCCAACAGTTCAGAACTTTCTCAGTTCTGTGCTTGTAGAGAGGGGACAGTCCATTAACCAGCCAAAGCGCAGCAGAACAGAAGCTACTTAACCCCCCTTTTCAGAGACTTTACCACAAACAGTGTGTCTGTGTGTGGAGCAGGGAAGAAGGGAGTCATGGAGACAGTGCTGGAAGTTAGGAAACTCAGTTTTGCCCCAGGTTTCCTACTTAAAAGTTCAAAATAAAGCTAACCTTTTAAGAAGAATTTTGAAAATAAAGTTTATTCATTCACAGGAATTGGGTGTCACTGCCTAGACCAGCATTTATTGTCCATCTCTAATTGCCTCGATGGCATTTAAGAATCAACCACGTTTGCGTGGGTCTGAAGTCACATGCAGGCCAGACCCAGTAAGGACAGCAGTTTCCTTCTTGAAAGGACATTACTGAACCAGATGGGTTTTTTCTGACAGTTGGCAGATGGTTTCATGGTCATCAGACTCATAATTCCAGATTCTTTACTTAATTCAAATTCCACCATCTGTCATGATAGGATTCAAACCTGGCTCCCCAGAACTTTACCTGGGTCTCTAGATTAGTAGTCCAGTTAATACCACTAGGCCATCATCTTCCCAATTCTACAGCAAAGCAGCTGATAGGGCAAGACTGCAGTTGCTGAGCTAGTGAGGATGTTGTTAGGGAGGGTGTATGAACGGTTGAGGAGAAAAGCAAGATTGCCAAGGCAGCAAAACAAAAAAAAAAAAAAGTGTTACATCGATGGCGTCCAACCAAAGCCACTGCAAAGGACTTGCATCACTCCAAGACCCGAATACACCCAAGAGAAAAGGTTATTTTGGCCAAATTAAACAGATACAAAACTAAGTCAAGTAGAATGAACAGAACGGATCGATATGCTGCCATGAAGTGAAGTGTCTGCCAAAAAGTCACCCCAAACCTCTAAACAAACACTTAAGCAAGATACCAGATAACAACTAGAACAATTTTATATCTTTAATAGCAATTAAATTGCTGTATGATGTGAAAGAAAAACTGTCTTAAAATTTGAAAGAGAGAAATTTCCTAATATTTGCAACCGTGAGAACAGACAAAAAAAAATCATTGGGAAACATTTTGATTTAGGAATAATAACTGAATAAAATCAGATGTTTACTTGTTCATATAAATGCTCCTCACAGGAAAAGTCTAACATGCACTAGTCACTGTTATTTTAAAAATGCAGGTTTGTTCTTTCCATTCCCAACATTGTCCCAGAATCTGTTGCTATTCAGCAACCGATATACATCTTTGTTCTTGTCTGCTTCTTCAAAATTCTCATTTCTCTCTTGAGCAAGACACAATTCCCTTACTATTTCCTCCTCAGAACAAGACACCGGATCCCATTGCTGGTTCCCCGCGCACAGGTTTCATGCAGCAAGTTGCAACTCAAATGTCTTGCATTTATGTTCTGTGTCAAAGACACCAGAACACTCCAGCAGACTGGTCTCAAAAGATTAAGAAACCCATTTTTGTTTAAGCATGGCTTCCAGACAAACTTCATGTCCGATGCAATCTTTCGCAATAAATACAAGTGAATAAAATCTAACACGCATCAAATAAACTGAGGCAACGTATATAAATACAGATGACACAGTAAAGACAAAAACAACAAAACTGACTAAATTTGAAGGACGTGTGGGATCTAAGCTCTTCAAACATCTCTCCAATTTGTATTTTTTGCCTCTTTTGGTGATACCTTTTCTGACGTTTCTATTGTATTCTGCAGCACATTTGCTGTTATCAGTGTACATATACTGAAAATTATACATTTTTAATGAGAAGATTTTTTGATTGCTCTCACCTTGGTTTCATCATTGACTTTTTCAAGTTGATCATTCTCATTTAGACAAAGATTAACCAGACTGTTCAACTGCACTTGCATAAGTAAGTCATTTGGCTGCATTTAGATCAGTCTACCAACTAGGCACGATCAGGCCTACAAATTGCTACAAGTCAAAAATCTAACCACAACCATCTTTGATTACAATTATTAAACTGAAGGATAAGTAGAGATGGGAAAAGAGATTGTCTGATTTAGAAAAACAAATCTTATTTTGCTAAAATATTTCATTTCAGAAAAGTCGAACATCATAACAATCTAATCACTGAAATTTAAACTCTCTTCTAAAGTGAAGAAAAGGCACAACGAATTGCTTTGAAAATAGCTATTCTTTTCAGCACATTAATTTATGGCTGATAAGCACCATAAGCAACAGATGCTTCATGACACAAAAAATTACCCAGAACCTCTTCGCATTGTACTTTCAGCATAGTTAAAGATTTACTTTTGTAAGCAAACATCAACATTTTGATATCAAGCTAGACAACAAACTGTTTCAAAGTGCATGTTTTAATCAAACTATTTCTTCATTTTGTCCTAACTTTGTAATTGCACTTCAACAGCAATTAAATTTCTTACAATGTCACCACTTAAGTAGACTGAGAGACTCGGAAGATATGAATTTATGTTATGTAGCCTGCCGTGCCAGTCCCCAATAATGAATCCCATCTAAAATATTTTAAATAACAAATCTGACCACAATGAACATCATGAAGTAAACATAATGTGGCTGTTTATATAAAGACAATGTTCTATTGTTAGAAGATGAGTTTATCTCCAAAGCAAAATACTGCTGTTTCCAATCCTCTCAAGAGGTTCATATCCGCTACCTTATAAAACATTGAACTTCATCAATAAGACCAAATATTCAGAAAGTGGAGTTTATAACTATTTGCTTTCAAATGATCAGATAAGTTACAGATTTTACTTCTCCCTCCAAAATTTCCCAAAAACAAATTCAGAGTTGCACTGGCCTTTTTGACAAAATTGTACGGCACATACACACATGATTTTCTGCCTTCATTATTGATTCTGATTAAAATCTGTACTTGCATGAAGGCAATATTCTTTGCTGCTATCACTGAAAGGACAGATGTGATGGCAGAAGGAATGCACCACTTCAGACAACATTTTCACAAATCTTTTTCAGGCAACCAAACTCCTAATCATAAATCACATTTCATAAAAACTAAATTAAAAAAAACCATGTCTCAATTTCGTCCATCTTGAGCTGAACAACTCAACGGTCTACACAAAGGAAAAATCTTAGAGCAGGGTATCCCACTTAACTGGGATTGGGATAGGACAAGAATTCACCCTTCCCCAATTTGTGTAAAATCTCAAATCTTCAATAGCACTATTTAACCATATTTCAAAGTATATTTAGCTCTGTGGCCCTGATGATGATGATCCAAGCATTATTCAATAATGCCATGAACAAAAAAGTAACTTTAATGAATAAAGTAAACTAGACAAGAACTGTATGGTGCATTGGAATCTTCAGTGCTGGATCTCTCTTAACGTCTCTTGTAATTTCCACAAGTACACAACCAGCTTCCAGCTATATCTCACCATCTTACATTACTCGTCCAACATCGGGGCAAGGTTGGAAGCAAAAGCTCCCAAACGTTCTAAGATTTTAAATTTCAAAAGATTGTGAAGAGACAGCTTGGAAGAACCTACTCATTCATCCAGATTACAGCAAGACCCATTAACAGGAAAGTGTCTTTGAAATGAAACTTAGGGGCATAATTGGTTCGGAACACTACAGTCTTCCTGGCAGCTTGGAATAAAGTTTTGGAGATGGGATTAAAATCCAGCAACAAACCTTAATGAATTTGGGCAATTTCAACCTAGTACATAAATATCTGGAAGCACTGAATGAAAAAAAACAAAAGCCATTAGCATTAATGAGCTCTGCTACAGCCAAAAAAGAAAAGCAATGTGGTTATTTTCCCACACAAAGTGTGCCAGAGATTTTTTTTAAAACAAAAAAAAAGGACTGAATTCAACATTTTCCAATAGGACCATTACATGTGACTTAGTTTTGCATTTAAAAACAGGGGATCTAATGTGCAATTGCTCTCAATGAAGCTCACTATATTTCACAAAATTTGCCAAGAAATTCTAGTGCTCATAAGAGCATTTAAACACAGAGCAAGCGAGAGAGAGAGAGAACGAGGGGCGGGGGAGGAAAGGATGGAATGAGAGCGCGAGCATATGAGGGAGAAGCGAGACTGTGATCGAGAGCACGCGTGTAGGGTTTTGGGAAGAGAGTGAGGGGATTTGGAGGTCACTGGGGGGAACTGAGGCAGAGGGAATCACAGAATTCAAAATGCAGTTTAAGTACCATCCATGTACAGGAAGGTATTTCCCCAAGAGTTATGAATTGCATCGAACAACTTCATTGGAGAACAGTAGGTTATGGATAACCAAATGTGGGTGCAATACATCAAATGCATAATGTCCATATCAGCCTCTATCTAGACAGCCACAAATATCAAAATTTCCCCTCATCAGGGATCTATCTTGACTTTGACAACTTTTTTTTTCTTTATTCATTCACTGGATGAGGGCGTCGCTGGCTTGGCAGAATTTATTGCCCATCCCTAATTGCCCAGGGGGTAGTTCAGAGTCAACCACATTGCTGTGGGTCTGGAGTCACATGTAGGCCAGACCAGGTAAGGCTGTTTCCTTCCCTAAATGGACATTAGTGAACCAGGTGGGTTTTTCCAAAAATTGACAATGGATTCATAGTCATCATTAGGTTGTTAATTCCAGACATTTATTGAATTCAAATTTCACCATCTGCCATGGTGGGATTTGAACCCAGGTCCCCAGAACATTATCTGGGTCTCTGGATTAACAGTCCAGTAATAATACCACCAGGCCATTGCCTTCCCTTGTGTCACAGAGGCTATTATGCCACTTGATGTAGGATAACTTGCAATTGGAATAGCTCATTGTGGAACTTTAATAATTCTACCACAGAACTGAGGAATTTGAATTCAAAGACACACTTGTATCAAGTAGGTGTTAGTGATAGAATTGCTACAGGGTGGAAGATGGGCTGAATGGCCTGCAAGTCCACACCCACCCTCCATAGGACATCCCACCCAGACCCACTGCCCTACCCTAACCCTGTAACCCTCCATTTCCTATGGCTAAATTGGCCTAGTCTACATATCCCCGGACACTACGGGATAATTTAGCATGGCCAATCCACCCAACCTGCACCTCTTTGGACAGTGGGAGGAAACTGGAGCACCTGGCAGAAATCTATGCAGACATGGAGAGAATGGGCAAAGTCCACACAGACAGTCGCCAGAGGCTGGAATCAAACCTGGGTCCCTGGCACAGTGAGGCAGTAGTGTTAGATTGATTGATTGATTGATAGAAAGGAGTAACATCTTAATCAATCAATCAATCTCATTATGGAAAGTAGTACTAGCTGGACAGATTAAAGCTTTTCCTCCAAGTAGTAGTCTTCCCTAAAAGCAGAATGCTGTTCGTGCCACCAAGCTGAGCAACACAGTTGACACAGAAATGGCTCATAGGTAATTCATGTTCAAGACATAACTGGCCACGGAAAAAGGCCAGTATATACTTCAATCACGATCAAGGGAACAGTCATAATACAATGTCACCAATCACTGCAATCCATAGTGGCTCCACTGCTAGAAATAGAAAAACAACTGTTAGGAATGGAGGAGGAAGGAAAGAAGTAGAGAGATTAGGCAAATCTTTGTATGGATACCTACTCAGATCCCTACTCCCAAACTATTACCTCTAACATTCCTCCAAGGAGCTATCCTTAGTCACATCCCATCCCTTGTTGGCATGATTTGAAAATGGTTCATTTTAACGTGTACACTGACAACACCCTTTTTTTTTTGAGAATTACCTCTTTCAACTCCAATGATGTTAAAACAATCAGATACTCTCATCCCTTGTCAAACATTGTACAAGTCTAGCTGTTCCTGTAACCTGTTCAAACTGGGTGAGGGACTAGGATCAGCAAACTTTAATGTTAATGCTGTGTGTGCAGGCACAAGCAAATCTGGACAATGAGTCAGTTGAACCCCATTATCAGAAAATTGCGGCTATCTAGTCATCCCAGTCTGTCAATCAACAGACACAATGAGCTATGGGCTTCAAAATTATACCGAAGTTCCCAATTCACTTCTTTAAAGGGAGTTTATTCAAAGCAACAATCACAATTCGCTTCAGTTGTCCGGAAGCATGGAAAAAAGACACAAAGGTTTCATTCAATTACTAGAGGGTGGCACGGTGGCTCAGTGGTTAGCACTACAGCCTCACAGCACCAGGGACCCGGGTTCGATTCCAGCCTCAGGTGACTGTGTGTGGAGTTTGCACGTTCTCCCTGTGTCTGCGTGGGTTTCCTCTGGGTGCTCTGGTTTCTTCCCACAGTCCAAAGATGTGCAGGCTAGGTGGATTGGCCATGCTAAATTGTCCATAGTGTTCAGGGGTGTGTGGGTTATAGGGGGATGGGATGCTCCAAGGGTTGGTGTGGACTTGTTGGGCTGAAGGGCCTGTTTCCACACTGTAGGAATTCTAATTGTAATCTGCTGTTAAAGACAGATCTGTAGTGTCAAAACCAAATTCAGTTTGACTGTGACAAATTCTTTGTTAATTTTAAAACTGACTTTAGATAAGAGTTAATGCAATGAGGAAACCTTGCAAGAAGCTAAACCTATTCTCATCAGTAAACAAAACACACAAATATGTATTACAGTTAAAACATTAACGAAATTTCATACTGATATCTTCCCCTCATGTTGGATGCCTAGTAACTAAAAACAGGTTAAGGTAGAAACTTGGTTGTTTGAAGGATGAGGCTTCAGCCCTCTCCATCTATGTTATATCTCTTTCCAAACCCTTGCTATATCCTGTCATTATGGCTGAGTGTCCCCAGTTTTAATTGCTTCATTATTGGCGATAATGCCTTATGTCGCCTACATATAAAATACAGCCCCTTTCTGCAGCTCTCTGACATTCTAGCTTATTTTCCCTTGCCTAAGTCATTCCATAAAATTTACCTCTTTGACTAAGCTTTTCATTGTCTGACCCGGCATCACATATGGCTCAGTGTGTGATATGTTGTTGATAATATTTAACGATCGAGATGTCAGTTCACAAGGCACAATTTCAAAATTTGCAGATATTACAAAACTTGGGAGCATCATGAACTGTAGTGAGGACAGTGTGGAACTTCAAAGGGAAACAGACACATTGATGAAAAGATGGAACAAGTGGTGAAATGTAACGGAGAAAGTGTGAAGCGATTTCACTTTGGCCTTTAATTTGGACTACTGGAGCATGAACACCAAATGCATGACTTGAGCACACATTCCAGGCTGGCAAAACAACACTCCCAACACTACCCCGAGTTATCAGCTCTGCCATGCGCTGGATCAAATATGAAGTTGAAATTTCTAGTCACCTGTTGTTACGTGAACATAACAGATTGTATGGATTAGCGATAAAAGGTACTGCAGATGCTGGAGAATCCGAGATAACAAGCATGGGGCTGGATGAACACAGCAGGTCAAGCAGCATCATAGGAGCAGGAAAACTTGACGTTTCGGGCCTAAACCCTTCATCATTGTATGGATTTTTTGCTAAGTAGTGCAGGCAGGTTCCTCTTGGTGTTGCGGCTGATATTTCTAATTCAAAGCTACAAAAATAGATTTAGAAAGCTTACAAAACAGCAGGAGACTGTTTAGGCCATCAAGTCTACAACAGCTCTCTATTGCTAGTTCCACCAACTTTCCTTGTAAGTCTGTACATTTCTTCAGGTGCTTGTCCAATTTCTGATTAAATACCACAATTAAAATCACTGTCTCAGGCAGTGCATTCCAAGACCAAACCACGCTGCATTTAAAAATGCATGTAAATGTAAAATTAAAATGTATTTTACTTGTCACCTTTAGAGCTGCCATAGCCTTAAACTGGTCTTCTCTGGTTACTGATCTCTAGGCCATCAAAACTGGGAAGATCACGTTTAAAAAACAACTTAAGTTTTTGATATAACTATGAAGGATCTTATTGGGAAAACGGGTGAAACCTTAGGCACGTTAATTACATCAAAATCTTTATAAATTGTCTATATACTGTTCTTTTGCATAATAAACTGGTATTTTTTGTCAAAAGAATTTTGGTAGCTTTATGCAAATATGTTGTGACCACAGTAACCAAACTGCAAAAGTTAAACGCACTTTAGGATCCGATTTGTCCATTACCACCATCAACTGAGATCATAACACTCCCCTTTAATCCTTCTACCGGTCACTTTTATACCCTTTAGTCACTGACTTCTGCGCTCAATTACATAGCTCTTCTTGTTCATTCTATTCAGCCTCCTCACAGTTTTGTACATCTCAAAACTAGATCTTCCCTCAGCTTTCTTTGTCCAAGGACAAAAATCCCAGCCTATGCGACATTTCTTCATTGCTGCAATTTTCCAGTCATAACAAAGACTCATGTAAGTTATCACTGCACCCACTCTCATGCAATTATACCCCTTCTGTAATGAGATTACTGGAAAAGTACTCAAATTGTGGCCTAATGATTTATAAAGTTTCAATATTACATCCCTGTTCTTAGCTTATGGCACTTCACGAACATCAGGTTATGAACCAAGTCCTGGACTGTGGGATCAATTTGATTGTGCTTTCTCAATCAGAGACTTGATGGGCTGAATGGCTTTCTTCTATGCTATAAATATTCTATGAGATTTGCTGCTGCAATATAGCTTCTAGATTGTACATATTGCATATTAACCACTGATGGAAAATGAGCCTGGTGGGAGCTGCCAATCAAATGAACTGCCTTTCCCTTCATATTGTTAGCCCTGTTGGGGTTGCAGCTATCTGATCATCACTTCACCTTTGTAGCAGCAATGTTCACTAAGTTGAGCAAACACAATACCCTGCAAAGTTTCGAAGAATACATGCAAAGTAAAATTAAAGAAAAACGTGGTCAGAAATGTCAGGGTGCTGTCTTGTTCTTGCAGCCACTGTGGTAATATGGCCAATCCAGCTAAATGTCTGGCCTACATGTGGAGCTTGGAAAGTTAGTGAATTGATTAATCTTTCTCTTCAAGATGGTCACTAACTGGTACCATCATGGAACAAATTTCACTCCAATCTACTGGATCAAGCTTAGCTTTTCATCAGGTTTCTGGAAGCTGGCATGGGAGGCTTTTTATTGGATGAAATACAAATGGAGTATAACAGATTGCCAGCAAATAATCCTATTCTTCACCAATGACAACAGGAAGGCCATTGATAAAACAGCTGAAGAAGATTAGGCCAAGGACAATGAGGTCCCAGAGACACTACAGCAGCAATTTTCCATGACTAATTCTGCTTTCTGAAAGAAACACAGAAACTTGCTTTTCATTTGCTGTGATTTCTATGAGTGCCACTGCAAAGTGTGTGTACGTGCAAAGAGAAACAAAGTCAATGAAGATTGAAAAAAAGCAGCAGCTAGTCTCAAAAATTGAGCTGCAGGAAATGAAAGTTCTTCATAATTTTAAACGTAATTTTGACAAAAAAAATTCCATTCCAAGTTGCCCTTTTGTCACCAGCAAAATAGAGGCACGCTCTCTGATCCCCCAACAACTTTAAAACAACCTCAGGACATTTTGAAGTACTTTATGTTTAGTGAGCCTTGCTGTAAAAACAGTCACTGTAGGAAATACGGGGGGGGGGGGGGGTTGAAAAATTAAATGAATATTTAGCAATCGACTTTACAAAAGGAAGGTGTTGCACAGATCAAAGCAGAAGAGGAGGTAATCATATACATGAAGAGTTTAAAAATTTAGATGGTGGTTTAATTGGGCAAACTGTCTGCACGAAGGTGGCACTTGGACTGAATGAAATGCATCCGTAGGCACTTCAGAATTAACAGTGGAAATTGCAAAAACACTGGCCAGAATTTTGCAATCTTCTTTAGATTCAGGGGTAGTGCCTGATGACTGAAGAAATGTTGCACCCTGTCCAAATACAACACTTTTAACTGCACATTTAAGCTTAATAAGGTAAATGTACCATCTCAAACTTCAGTGAATGTCACACAATCCATCTGCCAACAAAATGCTAGGTAACATAGTCAGTGCGCTTCTGAAGTGTTGGTGCTCTGTCCCGCTTGTTATTTACATGCCTCAGTTTTCTGGGGTCGTTGGTATTACTTCTGGTTCAGTTTCTCAGTGTATTAGACCCCGTGTACAAATCAATGTGTTCGTTGGTGGAGTTCAGTTGGAATAGCAGGCCTCTAGGAATTAATTCCCTGGTGTGTCTGTTTGGCTTGAGCGATTAATCGACGCATTGTCATAGAGGCATAGAGTTATAAAGCACAGAAACTGACCCTTTGGTCCAACTTGTCCATACTGGCCAGATATCCTAAATTAATCTAGTCCCATTTGCCAGTATTTGGCCATATCCCTCTAAATCGTTCTTATTCATGTACCCGTCCAGATGCCTTTTAAATGTTGTAATTGTACCGACCTCCACCATTTCCTCTGGCAGCTCATTCCATACATGCATCATCGTCCGCATGAAAAGGTTGCCCCTCAGGTCCCTTTTGTTTCCCCTCTCACCTTAAACCAATGCCTTCTTGTTTTGGATTCCCCCACTGTGCTGATTATTCACATTCTCCATCTCCCTCATGATTTTATAAACCTCTAAAAAAGTCATCCCTCAGCTTCTGACGCTCTGGGGAAAATAGCCCCAGCCTGCACCCCAGGGTCTCTGTTTGACAACATTCCTGTGACCTTACCATTAACTTTACAAGTCCTGCCTTGATTTGCCTTACCTCACATTTATCTAAATTAAACTCCACCTGCCACTCATTCCTATCTGATCAAAGTCTCACGGTACTCTGAGATAACCTTTTTCACTGTCCGCTATAACCACCAAATTTTGGTGTCATCTGCAAATTTACTAACCATTCCTGCCATATTCACTTCCAAATCATTTTATATAAAATGACAAAATGAATGGTGGAATAGGCTGCAGGGGCTAAATGGCCTACTTCTGTTCTTAAAGTGGTAAATGATCATAATTGGCCCCTCTTTCAAAAGTTGGCACAGGAATGATATGCTGTATGTCTCCTTCTGTAGTGTAAAATGTCCCAGTCGAATTAGTGTCCCTTGTTGCCCACTTGTAGTGAGAATTGGTCGTGTCTCTTGGTGGCTAGTTGGTGTTCGTGTGTCCGGATTGTCAGATTTCTTCCGGTTTGGCCTATGCAGTGCTTCTCACAGTCCTTGGTATTTTGTATATTACACCGATACTACTACTACTACTACTACTGATACGTGTAATATACAAAATACCAAGGACTGTGAGGAGCACCGCATAGGCCAAACCGGAAGAAATCTGACAATCCGGACACACGAACACCAACTTGCCACCAAGAGACACGACCAATTCTCACTTGTCGCACTACAGGCGGGCAACACAGGACACTAATTCGACTGGGACAATGCATCCATAATAGCACAAGCCAAACAGAGACACACCAGGGAATTCCTGGAGGTCTGGTATTCTAACTGGAACTCCATCAACAAACACACTGAATTAGACCCTGCGTACAAATTCACTGAGAAACAGAACCAGAAGTAATACCAATCATTGCAGCAAACAGAGGCATACAGATGACAAACAGGACAGAACACCAACTCTTCACCAGAGGTGCACTGATGATGTTACCTAGCAGGGTGACAAAATGTTTGCAATCAAACCAACAGGTTCGACAGGCATGTCTACAACCTCATCCACAGCCTGGGCTACAAATCTTCTTGGGAAAAAAAAAGAAACTTTATACAATGGCACATTTAAGCAAGAATGTGAAGCAAGACCAGAACAGTCAACTACAGCTTGTTTTTTTGCTCTCCCTAGGACAGGGTTTTCAAAAAAGTGAGATACTTTTCAGAGTGATCAGATGCAAGCAACATAAAAAGAACAAACACTAAGACAATCTTCAAAAACAATTTGAAGCATTAAACTCCGTTTCTCCTTACAGATGCTGCCAGCCCTGCTGAATTTATCCAGCACTGTTTTTATTTCAGATCTCCTGCATCTGCAGTACTTTGCTTTCATCCAAACACTTATCCTTTTGGAGGTCGGGTTGCGTAATTCTGCTTGGTAAACAGATAAGCACATACTAATAACTCATTAGTTTATCCAGTTCAAATCAAGTCGGTTCCACAAAAATGTACAGCTTCAACTAAATTTATGAATGGACATTCTTTGTTAGGTTTGAAACAAGTATTATGATAGCTGTAGAAAAGAAAAAATGATTCTGAATTTTGAAGACATCAGAAGGCCAGAGACTGCTAACTAAATTCAGATGTTGAACTCCTACTATTAAATGAGATCAGCTTAGGTAAATGTGCCAAGTCAGATTCAACAAAAACCATTTGTAAAAGCAATTAAAATCAGTCAAAAAAAAAAAAATTTTAAAAAAATCAGAACTTCAGAATGTTCATCAAAATAAATAATTCCCATTTATAAGCTAACAAAATATTTCCAAAATTGGAGTGTTGTTTGATTGTGCATCCAAACATTATGCCACTAACCCATTTCCACAATTGCTGGAAAATTCTGCAAAGCAAATTGGGTAACTGGCTTCACACATGATAATCAAGGATGACAGTTGAATGCAATGGTTGGAAAAATACCTACACATTTGTTCTAGCCAACAAGTTATAGACGAGGATATAAACAATGAAGTTGGACGCAAATCAATTCCAAACTATTACTTTTGCTTTTTAACTATTCGGATGTCAATTTGGATTTGTTAACTACTACTTTTGTAGTTATCTTTCATAAAGAAAACACTTTCAACTATATTTTATAGCACAATACATAACAGTTAAACTTTTTCCCTTAATTAATGGCAGCAATTAATAATAAAATATATTTCATATTGAGTCTATTTGAAATTTGCAGAGCAAACAGCATCAAATTAATCTTAATACAAGTTAAGCAGATACTTTAACAGGGATTTGATTCACTGACAATTGCTTTTGAAAACAGCAAGCTCTTGGTTTTTTAATACTGCTTCAAATTATTGTTTTGCAAGATGAAAAATATACAAAAGCATTTACTTTTAAGCTGCTCCTTCCAACTGTTTTGCCTCCACAGAGCGTTTGTAAAATTCCCAAGTCGCAGATTTCAATTAGAAGCACAGGAATGCAAACATGTATGGTATGGCATATCCACATAAATATCAGATTTTCTCTTGTCTAGAGTGCTGAGAGGAGGAGTAGAGTTAATTCACTTGCTCTCTCTCCAAGCTGCATATTAAGTAGTTCATGATTTATTATTGGCAATAAAAGTGACTCATCATGTTTCTGGAATGCATGAGCTACTCAGCAAAGTATACAGGATAGATCACAACTTTGTTTAAAAGCAAGTATCTGGAATATTTGTTTCTAGGTTTACGACCAGTTTTACATTAGCCTTGGTTTGACTTCACTGAGTAGCCATTTCAGTTCAGCCAGAATTTACAATATATGAATCAACATCTGAAACTTAACAGATATCATTGAGGGTTCCTTAATCATGATTTAAGAAAATGTTGTAACATTTATTTTGCATATATAAAGCATTTGTATCAAATATGTGCTGCTCCAATGCACTGTGGCAAGCCAAATCAACATCCCAACAAAAACAAACTGCGCAGGTGCTGAAATTGAAAACAAAATAGGTATAGCAGAAAAATTCGGTTGGTCTGGCAGCATCCGTCAAGAGAAAGCAGTCATTTCTTAGTAAGGTATGGACTAGTCAGGGACAGTCAGCATAGCTTTGTTAAGAGAAGGTCATGCCTTGCAAATCTGATTTAATTCTTTGAGAAACTGACGAGGAGGATCGATGAGGATAGTGCAGTGGATGCTGTATACATGGATTTTAGTCAGGTATGTGACAAGGTCTCACATAGCAGCCTGATCAAAAAAGTAAAAGCCCATGGGATACAGGGTAATATATTGAACTGGATCCAAAGTTGGCTTAGTAACAGGAAACAAAAGGGAATGGTTGATGGTTGCCCTTGCGAATACTAAGCTGTTTCAAGTGATGTACCATGGGGCTCTATATTGGGACCCCTGCATTTTGTTTTATACATTAATGATTTGGACTTGAACTTAGGGGCACAATTGGGAAATGGACAGACAACACAAAAAAATGGGCCGTGTAGCAGAAAGTGCAGACAACAGCTGTAATCTCCAAAACGATATCGATAGCTTGGTGGAGCAAACAGGAAAGTAGCAGATGGAGTTCAACTCTGATAAGTGTGAGGTAATGCATTTAGGGAGGTCAAACAGTAAAAAGGAAATACTCAATAAAATGGAATATACTGAGAAGGGTAGCTGAACTAAGAAATCGTGGAAGGCAAGTGGTCCTTAAAAGGTAGCAGTACAGGTTGATAAGGTTTTAAAAGAAGGCATACAAAATGCTCTCCTTCAGTGACAAAAGTATATAGAGGTGACAGAATGTCAAAACTGTATAAGACAAATCAGTGAGGCCACAACTGGAGTAACGTGTGCAGTTCTGGTCACCGCATAAGAAGGACGAATTGCTCAAGAGACAGTGAAGAGGAAATTTACTTAAATGTTGCTAGGACTGGAGAACTGTATAAGGGAAGATTAGGGTTGTTTTCCTTCGAACAGAGAGGACTGAAGGGGTCACATGATTAAGGTATACAAAATTGAGAGGGGTGGAGATAGAGTAGACAGAAGGAAATAGTTTTTCCTTAGCAGAGTTCAGAAATCAGGGATCACAGATTCAAGCTAGGTGGCAGAAGGATTAGAGACGTGAGGAAAAAGTAACTTTTTTAAAAAATGCAGAGGGTGACGGGTGTCTGGAATTCACTGTTTGAGTCGGTGGTGGAGGCAGTCACCCTAAACACCTTTCAGAATGTACCTGGTTCTGCACCTTAAGCACTGCAAGCTGCAGGGCTATGGGCCATGTGCAGGAAGGTGGGATTAGAAAGGACATCTAGATATCTTTGCGTCATAATGGACAAGATGGATCAAATGGCCCCCTTCTTTGCTGTATCATTTCTACAGTTCTATTATTTCAGGTCAAATGACCCTTCTACAGAAGATATCCATATCCCATTCTGCTGAGCTCCCCAGCTCAGTCACATTAGAACAAGGAGGTGCTGAACAGAGCACAGGTATCACTCTAAATGAGTGATGGGGCTGAGGGCACTTGTGAAACAGAAATAGTGTCCTGAACTCTGAACCAGAAGGCCTAGGTTCAAGTCCCACCTGCTCCAGAGTTGTGCCTTAATACAACTAAACAGACCGAGAACAGAAAAGAACTTAGGGAAGTTGTGACCTAAATTGCTCTACAATTTTTTTGGGAATAAAGTTTAAAGTTATAAATCTGATGCTTAGTGCACCCAATGATTCAATCCACAGACCTGCAAGTTGAAATGAAATTGCCATTTTAAAAAAAATTGATTTTTTAATATTCAATTTTTAATGGCTAGGCCAGCAGTAATTGACCACAGACTGTCACATTTACATGGGAAGTCCAGGACAGGTTGTCGGTTATCATCACCAAGGAGCTTGATGCTCTCCACCCTCGCAACATCAGTTCCAATGGTGTAGACAGGGGTGTGCTCTCCTCCTTTCTTTCTGAAGTCGATAATCAGTTCTTTAGTTTTGCTGACATTGAGACAGATTGTTTTCATTGCACCATGTCACCAGGTCACCAAATCCTCTCCCTTCTGTATTTTGACTCGTCATTGTTAGATATCCATCCCACTGGGGTGGCGTTGTCAGCAAACTTTAGATGGCGTTCGTTTGGAATTTGACAACAGAGTCATAGGTGTACAGGGAGTACAGCAAGGGGCTGAGGACACATTCTTGGGGGGGGGGCTCCAGCATTGAGCGTTATTGTGGAGGTGGTGCAGTACTATCCTCACTAGATGCAGTGACCAGGTTGAATAGATTTTCTCATCACAGCTGTCTTGTGATTTCTAGATCTAAACCAAACAGACCAAAGTTCAAAACAGTTTCTTTCATTTGGCAAATCTGAACTAGGTCAGCAGATGGAATATTCCAATCAGCCTTACCACCTCTAGACAAGGTAATGGAAAGGCCGCTATATTCCACCCATCCTCCAACTGTGTTCCAATGAGCCCTCCTGGAAGATGTTGGAGGTAGAAAGAAAGTTAGGCTTGGCTACATTGTCACCCATAATCACGCGCTGACCCTTACTACTTAAGGTGTGCACATGAATGTTCTTCATGAGATAGCCAATAAACAAAAAAAAAAAAAATTATCAGTTTGGTATGACTGTCCCGACAGTGTCTCACACTGTCCAAAGCCAAATTTGTTCCATTCCGAATTCCCAGGCCTTTGCATCCCTGCTGCCCTTCTTGGGCATCTCTACCTCAAATTGCAAAGGCCCTACGTTAAAAACATTTTGAAACACACCTAGAAGCAGAATATTGCTAAAATGAGATCAGTTGAAGAAGCTTTTACTCAACAATTCATATTTCATTTCTGAGAAAGAAGGTACCAATAGATTGGCATGTCAACACAATGTTTCGCTTGTGCTTTGAGAGATGCAGAAAAAAGTCTGCATTGACAAGCGGACACAGTGATGTGGCACAATTCTCAGGAGCTTAAAGTGGCACAAACACAACTGGTCTAATCATACCATATAGCACAGAAGAAACCAGGTATCAAGAATATAGCTAAATTATTCTGAACATGCTGGGAAAAACTGAGCAAGTCTGGCAGCATCTGTGGAGAGAAAGCAGAGTTAATGTTTTGGCTCCAGTGACCCTTCTTCAGAAAGGTTGTTAATGTTATGGGGACATAAGTTACAGCTGGTTAAATCTGTATTAAATTAATGCATCTTGAATTATGGAGGCCATTTAACCATTGTTAATTGTCATAAAAAACCATCTGGATCACAAAATATCCTTTAGGAAAAGACATTCACCATCCTTGCCTAGTCTGACCTGTGACTCCAGACCCACTGCAAATGTGGTCGATTCCTAACTGCTCTCCAAAATGGGCTACAAGACCACTTAATTCAAAGGCAACTAGGGATCAGTAATAAATGTTGGCCTCGCTGGTGCCACCCACATTAAATGGAAGAATAATATTCTTAAAATGTCACACAAGACTAATATAACCAAAAATTTGTTTACTTAAAGATAAAAATAAAAATTTTAAAGCTTAAAGAGTACTAAAGGCGCAAATAAACTATGGCAATCATATTTCAAAATCACCTTACTGAAAAGTATATACACTTGAGAAAATAACCTAACTTTAACATGATATTAATTGATATGATTAGAGGTCACAAATCAGTAAACAGACATCTGGCTAGAGGCAAAAAGAAGTCAATTACACTTAGGTTATTAAAGAAATAACATTCAAGTATAGAGGCACTTGAAGATATACACATTGCAGTTCCTTTAGATTCAAATTTATTACACCGTACTCCACTACATTCATATGCAATAGCAATTATTTAGCAAACTAAGAGAACACTTTAGATCCATTTCCACATGAATTAAACAAAGCTATTGGAAGAAATAAAATCATCCAGTACAACAATCAGTGGAATGGAAACCAGTGGAAAATAATCTGCTTACCTTTAATTTTTCACAATCTTTGCTCACTTGTAATAAAAGCAGTGAATTAGTAACTTTCATAACGCAATTTAAATATCTGTTCATGCTGAACAGTAGCCAGAGGTTTTCCAGGAAGTCACCATGTGCCAAATATTCTAATTTCTTTTCCTGAATGAAGGGATTGTCAGAAAGCTACAGGGTATTACCAAGGAGCTCTTGGAAAGGGCCTTTCATTATTTTTTTTTCAGTGTCAGTTTCAGTTGACAATAGCTGTCTAATAGTTTCCTAAGGGGAAACAACTCTGATAAAGCCACTATATCTGCAAAGTAGTATAGTAATTTGAGATAAAATGTGGAGCTGAAGGAACACAGCAGGCCAGGCAGCACCAGGGGAACAGGAAAGCTGATGTATCAGGTCGGAATCCTTCTTCAGAAAAAAGAATCAGTAAAGTTTGGATTTTTTTAAAAAATTCATTTGCAGGACGAGGGCGTCACTCGCCAGACAGCATTTATTGCCCATCCCTAAATTCCCCAGAGGGCAGTTAATAGTCAACCACATTGCTGCAGGTCTGGAGTCACATGTAGGCCAGACCAGGGTAAGGATGGCAGTTTCCTTCCTTAAGGGAAATTAGTGAACCAGATGGGTTTTTCTGACATTCGGCAATGGATTCATGGTCAGGATTAGACTCCTAATTTAGTTTATTTTTAATTTGTTGAATTCAAATTCTACCATCTGCCTCAGTAGGATTTGAACTCAGGTCCACAGAACATCCTGTGGATCTGGATTAACAATCCAGCAATAATACCACCTGGCCTTCACCTTCCCAAGACCTGACCTCCAGACCAAAAGTACAGAAGTTGTAAAATACAAATTTGGACGCAAATTTCAAAACCGAGGTAAACCTCTGATACAGATTTATAAGTAGCATGAATCAAAAATAAATTACAACTTGAAGCAATTTCAAAGCATATTCATAAAATCTCAGAATTACTCCAGCACAGGAGGCAACCATTTGGCCAACTGTTTCCTTTCCAGTTCTCCAGAAAGCAATTTATCTCACGCCACTTTTTCCTTGTGGCACTGCACACTTTTCCCTTTCATAAAATAATCCAATTCCCTCCTAAGCTTCGACTGAACTTGCCTTCATCTCTCTCAAACAGCATCGATTGTCAAGAAAATCCACTTGGATCACTAATGTCCTTTAGGGAAAGGAACCTGCCATTCTCACTTGATCTGGCCTACATGATTTCAGACCCGCAGCAACGTGGTTGCTTCTTATCTGTCCTCTGGTTAATTTGGGATAGTAATAAATGCCGACCTCTCAGAAATTGCTGGAAAAACTCTGCAAGTCTGGCAGCATCTGTTTTCTCTGTACAGAGTTAATGTTTTGGGTTCAATGCATCTTCTTCAGAATGCAACAGTTGATCAAACATCACCTTCCCTTCATTAATCCATGCCAACGGTCCTTGATCAATTTTGTGCCTTTCTAAATTACACAATTTGTATCTGCTGTCTTAAAATTATTTTTAGAAAGAAAAACTTCCAAGCATTATTATTAGATCTTAAGCACACTTGCTCTATTGAAATAGAAAGTCACAACTCACCACCATCTTCACAAGGACAACAAATCCTGGCCTAGCCAATGACACCAACATCCCACAAAATGAATAAAAAGGGACTACATAGGACCAGTAAGCTCAACAGTGCATTCAATTTCAATCAATTTTTTCTAGGGGCTAAAGGTGAATAATCTTAGCAGAATGCACAACTAATAAAAAGGTTTGCAAGTGCGGTTCTGCTTCATGTTGAATGAAAGGTAATCAGTGCACTGAAGAACAAAAAGAGGAAAGGCATTCACCAGTATCTACTCTGTATGTGGCTCTCCATGCCAAACAGCAACACAGCGTAATGTGTGGCTATACAAGTGGGAAGAAGCTAATCCTCACTAATTTTTGTGGCAGTGAGAAATACCTATAATGCATTTTCATAACCAGAAAATTTCTAACTGCTGTCGATCTGACTGTCAGCCAGTTTACAAGTGTTGTCCATTATAAAATTAGTGGTAGCAAAAAGCATTTGTGTCTTTGTTTTCCAAATACAAGTGCTGGGGGAAGTAGACCATAAGCTTAGCTTTGTTGGCGGGGGGGGCAGTGGGGAAGGAAAATTTGTGCCTAAATTCTGGGACAACTAGAGTTCAAAGTTTCTGCAAGCATTTCTATGGGCAAATAGGCCAAATAATAGCAAATAATATATTTAGATACTTTTGGTCAGAACCAAACGGTATGCTTCTAATTTAGATGGAACAATTTATAATTCTCAAAAAAAAAAAATCATGACTAGTGCCAAGCAGTGATAACCAAAGGAAATATTCAATATTTGTGCTCACAGTAAATGTTAAATATAAAACAAGGTACACCCATTTTGTTGTTTACACCCAGATCATAGCTAGATGAAATTTAGAATATGATCCGGTGTTCTCAGAGTCAGTGACAGAGGTTTCGGAATGGGTTCACAGTAGTTATAAAAGAATACATTCAATTTTATAATAGCCGTTCAGAAGATTAAACAGCTAAACCTATTCACATTACAGATGTTCACATTTGGAGTGACTTGATAACATATACATATAAAATAGTTAAAGGACTAGATTGTGCTTCAAGTATTTTATGAGAATGGAAAAGACCAGAGATCATGCTTTAAAGTTACAAAAAACAAAACAAAAAGGCAATGGGCTTGGTTAGATGCAGAGAAGAGCAGTTAACCTATAGCACAAGTTACTAATTCATATAACCCTTGGGGGAGAAAAAGTCTGACCAGTTGCAGGCTGGATGATGACCACTTTTTATTGAAGGCAGATTAAATACAACTACAGGGTCAGTTCTTGGGCACTGATAAATCTCCAAAGACTTCAGAGAATTTTGAGGTTGAATGACAGCGGGGGGTGTGGTTATTTCACATATCAGACAAGACTATTCTAACCAAAATGCTCAGAGTATCAGAACTGTGTGGGATTCATGGACTAACTGGTGTGTCCTGGTTTGTTCTTTTCACCTATTTATAACATGCAGTGCAAAATCTGGCTAATGACCCAAATCTTAATTTAAAAAAAACTTCACTTCTAAGGACTGCTTACAAAAATGCATGTTTAAATTCATTTTAAAATCATTTTCTGAAGGGTCTAGGCCCAAAACGTCAGCCTTCCTGCTCCTCTGATGCTGCTTGGCCTGCTGTGTTCATCCAGCTCTATGCCTTGTTATCTGAGATAGTGGTAGCTTGTATTTCTTTGACTGCTTTATTTCAAAACATGGATCATCATATGATTCAATATAGACATATCTGGTTTAGCTGTTTACAATGTTAGCATTTGAAAGCATCAAATAGTGAGGAGTTAGAATAAAAATAAAAAGGTCTGATATTGTCTCCAGTTAAAGGCAGAACCCATACATGAAATCTTGCAGTTTTCCCTGTTACATGGAAACATAAGAACTAGGAGCAGGAGTAGGCAATTCAGTCCTCTGAGCCTGCTCCATGATTTAATGTGAACATGGCTGATCTCACCTCAGTCTCAACTCCAGTTTCCTGCCCGCTCTCCACAATCCTTCAACCTGTTAAAGGCCTGCATGCGTCCTTCTCAAATTTACATAATTCTTAGGCATCCACTACACTCTGGGGTAGTAAATTCTACAGGTTCATGATTTCCGAACTGATTTAGAACATAGGACCTGTGCTGTGCTGTACTGTTCTTCGGCCCACGATGTTGTGCCGAACTTTTACCCTAAACCTAAGGTCTATCTAACCTCCACCCCTACCTTATACTATCATCCATATACCTATCTAATAGCTGCTCAAATGCCCCTAATGAGGCCGACTCCACTACCCTCTCCAGCAATGCATTCCACGCCCCTACCACTCTGAGTAAAGAACCTACCTCCGACGTCTCCTCGATATCTACCTCCACTCACTTTAAAACTAGGTCCCCTCGTAAAAGCTACCTCCACCCTAGGAAAAAGTCTCTGGCTGTCTACTCTATCTACACCTCTGATCATTTTGTACACCTCTATCAAGTCACCTCTCATCCTTCGTCATTCTAAAGAGAAAAGCCCTAGCTCTCTCAACCTTTCCTCATAAGGCCTTCCCTCCATTCCAGGCAACATCCTGGTAAATCTCCTCTGCACCTTTTCCAACGCTTCCACATCTTTCCTGTAACGAGGTGACCAGAAATGGACACAATACTCCAGATGTGGCCGAACCAGGCTTTTGAATAGCTGGAGCATAACTTCACGGCTCTTGACCCCAATCCCTCTATTAATGAAAGCTAACACACCATACGCCTTCTTAACAACTCTATCCACCTGGGTGGCAGCTTTCAGGGAACTGTGAGCACGAACCCCAAGATCTCTCTGCTCTTCCACACTGCCAAGAATCTTTCTGTTAACCCTGTATTCTGCTTTCAAGTTTGTCCTTCCAAAATTAATCACCTCATACTTTTCAGGGTTAAACTCCATCTGCCACTTCTCAGCCCAGCTCTGCATTCTATCAATGTCCCTTTCTAACCTAGAACAGCCCTCCGCACTGTCCACTAAGTGACCCACCTTCATATCATCCACGAACTTGCTAATCCACCCTTCCACTCCTTCGTCCAAATCATTTACAAAAATCACAAATAGAAGAGGACCCAGAACAGATCCTTGTGGTACACCACTCGTAACTGAGCACCATGTTGAATATTTTCTGTCCACTACCATCCTTTGTCTAAGGGTCAGCCAATTCTGAATCCAATCTGCCACATTTCCCCCTATCCCATGCCTCCTTACCTTCTGCATGAGCCTACCATGGGGAACCTTATCAAACGCCTTACTTAAATCCACTTATACCACATCCACTGCTCTACCTTCATCCACGTGTTTGGTCACCTCTTCAAAGAATTCAATAAGGTTTGTGAGGCATGATCAACCCCTCACAAATCCATGCTGACTATCACGAATCAAACTGTGCCTTTCCAAGTGATCATAAATCCTGTTTCTCAGAGCCCTTTCCAATAATTTGCCCACCACCAACGTAATTTCTGGACTTTTCAGCTTTAGGATAAGGTGTATCAGTTTTCAGATAAGGTGCATCAGGTTTACCTTTGCTCCAGATTGTCCCACAAGAGAAAGATCCTCTCTTCATATCTGCTATGTCAATCCCCTTCAACACAGTCATTCAGCACAGAAACTGGCCCATCAGCCCAATCATCCATACCGACCAGGTTTCCTAAACTGGACTAGTATCTTTTGTCTGCATTTGGCCAGTATTCCTCTAAACCTTTTGCATCCATGCGCCTGTCCAAATGACTTTTAAATATTGTAATTATACCTATCTCTACCACTGTGACAGCTCGTTCCATACATACATAACCTTCCGCGTGAAAACATTGCCCCTCAGGTCCCTTTTAAATCTTTCCCCCACCCTGGGGAAAAGGCCTTGGCTATTCACCTTATCTTTGCCCCTCATGATTTTATACACCTCTATAAAAGGTCACCCATCGGCCTCCTACAATTCAGGGAAAAAGTCCCAGCCTATCCTTCTCACTCAAACCTTCCAGTTTCAGCAACATCTTGTTAATGTTTTTTGTAACCTTTCCAGGTTAATAACATCCTTCCTATAGTAAGGCAACCAGTCCAGTACTCCAAATGAGGCTTAAATGTCTTGCCATCCCAACTCCTGTACTCATTGTCTTTCTTGCGTTCATCAGTAATGGCAAACGCCTTCTTCACCACTGTCTACCAGGGACACCACTTTCAAGGAACTGTGTACCTACATCCCTAGGTCTCTGTTCAACAACAGTCCCCAGGGCCCTACCATGTCTAAGTTCTGCCCTAGTTTGTCTTACCAAAATACAAGATCTTGCAATTATCTGCACTAAACTCCTCCTCAGTTCAGTGGCCCAGTTGATCAAGATTCCATTGTACCCTTAGATAACCTTCTTCACTATCCACTACACCACCAATTTTGCTGTCATCCACAAACTTACTAAACATGCTGCCTATCTTCTCATCCAAATGATTCACTTAAATGATCAACAACTGTGGACCCAGCATCGATCTTTGCCACAAACCACTGGTCACAGACCTCCAGTCTCAACAACAACCCTCTAATCACTATGCTCTCTTCTACCATTAAGCCAGTTTTGTATCCAACTGGCTAGCTCTCCCTGGATCCCACGTGATTTAACTTTACTAACTAGTCTCCCATGTGGAACTTTGTTGAAAGCCTTGCTAAAGTCCATGTAGAATGTCTACTGCTATGATTTGAGCTTATGGAAGAGGTGACTGAGAAGATAGATGAAGGCAAACTTGAGAGACACGATTTCCCACACACAAAGCCATGCTGACTATCCCTAAATCAGTCCTTGCCTTTTCAAAGGCATGCAGACCCTGTCTCAGAATCCCCTCCAACAACATACCCACCACTGACGTTAGGCTCACAAGTCTGTAGTTCCTTGGCTTTCCCTTGCTGCCTTTCTTAAATAATGGCACAACATTAGCCAACTTCCAATCTTCCGGCACCTCACTTGTGGCTGTCAATGATACAAATATGAAAGCCTCCCACCTGCCAAAACATCCCTTTACCTTTGAGCAGTCTCCTCCAATCAACTTTTAAAGTTTGTGTCTAATACTGTCACAATTGCCCTTGCCCCAATTTAGAAATTTAACTTACAGATCAGGCCTATCTTTTTCCATTAATATTTTAAAGCTGATAAAATTAAAAAGGTCACTGATTCCAAACTGCCTCCACTAATGCCTCAGGAAATAAAAGAGGACAAGTAACTAAGAGGAGGTCAAGTTTTGCCACTTCTCCATCAGTGCCATCTACATATTGATGGAGAAAGATTTCCTGAATGCACTTAAATTGCTCCCCACTGAAGCCCTTAACACCACGGCAGAACCAGAAAAGTTAAAATCCCCTAGTATTCTTACAGGTACTCACGTTCTCCCTACATACATGCTCCTCAATTTCTTACGGACCACTAGACAGCCTATAGTAAATCCCATTAAAGTGATCACCCCTTTTTTTATTCAATACAGTGTGGAGCTGGGAGGAACACAGCAGGTCAGGCAGCAGAGAAGCAGGAAAGTCGACGTTTCGTGTTTATACTCTTTAAACCCTGATGTGGGGTGTAAACCAGAAACATAGACTTTTCTGCTTCTCTGACGCTGCCCAATCTGTGTTTCTCCAGCTCCACACACTATTGACTCTGACTCTAGCATCTGCAGTTCTGGTTATCTGCTAACCCCTTTTTCAAATTTCTCAGTTCCACCCATATAGCTTCACAGGACTATACCCCAGGGATATCCTCTCTATGTGGTGCCGTGATGTTTTTCCTCATCAAGAACACCACTCCCCCTCTCTTGCCTTCTTTTCTAACTGTATCCCAGAACATTGAACTGTCAGTCCTGTCCTTCCCTCAGTTACATTTCTGTAATATAGCTATGATATCCCAGTCCCATGTTACCATTGATGCAGAGTTCATCTGCTTTACCTGCCAGGCCTCTTGCATTGAAATAAATGCAGTTTAATTCACCTGTCTTCCCTCATTCCCTGCCATGCTCTTGTCTGCCTGGTCTATTTAACTTGCTCTAACTTCTGCACTAGCCTCAACCTTCTCCTTTGACTCACTATTGTTTAGGATCCCATCTGGCTAGTTTAAAACCAGAGTAGCTCTAGCATATCTTTGTCAGTTCAACTGCAATCCATCCCTCTTGAATAGGTCACCTGTGCCCCAGAAGAGATTCAAATGATGCAAAAATCTGAACCCCTGTCCCATGCACCAGCTCCTCAGCCATGCATTCATCTGCCCTATCCTCCTGTTCCCACTCTCACTAGCACGTGCCAACTGGAGTAAGCCAGAGATTACTACCCTTGGAGGTCCTGCTTTTTAACCTCCTGCCTAACTCCAGACATTCACTCAGAAGGGACCTCATCTTTTTCTACCCATGTCACTGGTACCAAACGTGTACAACAACCTCTGCTGCTCATGTTCTTATCTATCTCAGTTACGGCTCCTAATTCTTTTAAACTCCAGAGTGCGTAAGCCTAAGTTGCCTAGTCTCTCTTCAGAAGACAGACGCCTAACTTCTGGAACCAATCTAGTGAATCTGCTCTGAACTGCCTCCAGTGCAATTATATCCCACCTCAAACAGGAGGACCAAAAATCGTATGCAATACTCTAGGCTGTTTGTACAGTTGCAGCAGCACTGCACTACTTTTATACTCTATACCTCTGGTAGTAAATGCCAAAATTCCATGTAACTTCCTTATTACCTGCTATTCCTGTGTACTAGTTTTCTATGATTCATGCACAAGGACACCCAAAATCCCTCAGCACCAATGCATTCTGAAGCTTCTCTCCATTTAGACAACAACTGCCTTGGAGAGATAAGTAGAATTGACTTTTAAAAGAATGTTGTCAGTCACTACATTTAAAATGCTGGTGATTGTCTCAGCTACTGTGGTTGAATTTGGCATGGCTGTCAAAATGTGACCAGAGTTTTCAGAGTAGGTTGATGGGTATGGATTGTCCTAATGCCTCCTTAAAGAAAGAAGCTCCCCGTAAAAAGACTTATTTTATTGTTTTGTAATCACAGAGTATTAAATCAGTTGGGAAAAAGCTAAAAAAAAAGTTATCCAAAAAACAGGCCAAGAAATATAAATATAAATTTTGTCAGGTCTGTGAAAATGTTTAAAAAGTCATATGAATGCCCAATTGGGAACGGTTTTCTCCAGAGTTCAAAAGACAAGTTTACATCTGATCACAATGTTATTATAGGACTAAAGCTTACTTGCTGGAAATCTTTCAATTATAAATTTCAGGAGTTATTAAACACCCTAACTACAATATCAAAACTTTATTAGGATTCAAGTTTCACACGAATAGTAGAAATACACTTTCGTTGTGTCTGTTTGTATTGGTAGCATCCCCTAGGAGTCAGACAGTGTAGAACACTATATACTGTCCAGAGTTTCTAACTTAATCTACAGAATTAAACACTTCAATTTACTCAAGGTTCTTTAAAAAAAATCATCCAAATCTTCAACTTTAACACAAATGGGTTGCAAATGATAAAGCTGCATCACATATTTGTCCCCGCTTGTGAGCCATACTTAATGCCATCATTTCACTCATATCCTATCTTCATCACTTACCATTGAGTCAGAGGAGAACAGACCCTTCAGTCCAACCAGATATACTAAATTAATCTAGTTCCATTTGCTGGCATTTGGCCCATATCCCTCTAAATCCTTCTAATTCACATACCTTTTAAAAGGTTGTATCTGAATGGGTAAAATGTTATAAGGTGGAGGCTGACCCGCAACCCCCTGATAACTAAAACCAAAACACCCAGACAGGAGCACCTCGCCCTACAGTCTATTAAAAAGGAGTGTGAAGAGTGGTGTAACCTGCTTCTCAGCAACTTCTGGTGGTTAAATGAAACAGTCCCTGGCACTTGCTTTACAATTAGCAAATAACAGTTTATTTATCTAACTATAACATTGAACAAATTAGCTAATGTATTAACAAACCAAATAAACCCCTTCTAACTACTAACTATTCCTAAATAAAACAAGATTCTTATGGTATGCTGTTCCAATAAATACAAGTCCTACTTGTATAAAATAAAAACAAAACACAGACATTAGTCTCTCGTAATTACAGCCAGAGAACGTGTCTTCCGGAATGCTCTATGCCTTCTCCATCGAATGTTTCGTCAAGAATGACTTGTCTATGGAATTCTTCCATCAGGAATATTAACTAGTTGTGCCATAGGTACCTTTGGTTTAGATGGTGCTTTCCCTAAGACTTAGAAAACTGTGAGACCTAGCAATTCTCTCGAAAGCTGAGAACTGTTAACTCTGGCAGATGGCAGGTCATTCTTGTGATTTTTGAACTGCCCTCTCCTTTCATACCCTTGATGACATCTCGATTTCTTGCAACAGGATTGTCCTATGTTGTCAAAACCATCAGATTTAAACTTAATTGGTTTTTGGTCCAAGCGCCTGATTCAAATTGATTGGCTAAAAATCAAAAATTGTCATCTTGATAACAAAAACAAACAAAAAAAAACGCTGCCTAGCATTCTAACTGTACAGCTTTTTGATAAATGTTTCAATTTGAGGGCTCACTGTGCACCTGCAAACCCATAAACAAAATGTCCGTGCGCAGCAGCTTAAATCTCTATGCATAGAGAAAGTACATCATCTTTTAAAGGGACCACACAGTTATTCCACCCAGCATTTTACAAACACCAAAATTCTAACTTCCTGCCTTCCAATCCATAAATACTCTACCCAACTTTGCAACACCTCCCCCTTTAAGAAAAACAATGAACCATCATTACAATAAGACGGCTTCATTTTTTTTTCTTTTAAAACCATAACTCCATTATATTACTAGATCTATATCTCATTATTGTAGAGTTACACATCTACCATTAATTCTTCATTACGGATGTGTATAATCTGGCAGATATTAAGTTTTTGGAAAAATAAGTGATTAGTCTTTCAATTCTACAATCATCCTCCTGTAACAACACAGCTCCAACAGTTTCTGCAATGGTGACTTTCAAAGGTTAAGAAATTTGATATGGCTAAAACTGGCAAGATGGTTAGCATTGCTTTTAAATTCTCAAATGCCTCCAGGCATTGTTCTGTCCACCAAAATTTCATGTTTTTTTTAAACAAATCAGTCAAAAGGTGCCACCAAACTACTAAAATTTGGTACAAATTTCTTGTAGAATCTGTTCAATCTCAAAAATCGTAAACTTTGCCTTCTGTAGTTTCTCAAAGAGCTCCGGCAAATGCTCCACGTGATGCTTCCATGAATGGTTAAAGATCCCCAAGTCATTTATTTAGACGGCACAACTGGTCTATCCTGTCACAACTCTGTTCGTAAGTCTTTGAAAAATGGCTGGTGTGTTCTTCATTCCCAAGAGCATGACTTTAAATTGATACAGCCCATTTGGGGTTACAAAAGCATAAACTTTTTGCTCTTTCCAATGAAAGAAGTTCGCCAGTAACCGCAAAGTAAGTCAACTTTGTGATGCAAGCGGCTTGTCCTACTTTCTCCACACAGTCCTTCAGCCTTTATTTAAGGTGTTTGATGCCTAGATTATCCGTGACCTCCTTAAATAATTTGGCAGTAAACTTGGACCCTTGGACTGACTGAATCTCCCTCGGTTGTCCATAAGTAAAGAAAACATGCAACTCCTCCACAAACTTTTTAACCTTGACATTCTGTAATGGAATTGCCTCTGGAAACCTGGTAGTCACATCCATTGTAGTTGGCAAATATGGATTCCTAGCTTTTGGTTTTAGGGAGGGATCCTACACAAAAATCAATCATAACCCAAGTGGAGGTTCTTCAAATGCAAGAATTGGCATCAAAAGGCACTGGTTTTATTATTGCCTATAGACTTTCCTGCTTTCTGACATGTATGACAGGTATGGCAAAATTCAACCACATCTTTAATGCAATCCAAGCCAATAGAAATGCTTCTGTATCTTAGCCAGAGTCTTCCTCACTCCTTGATGACCTCCTACAGACAGTTTGTGTGCTCCCTGCAATACTTCCTTTCTGTATGCTACCAGCAACACAATCTAGTGAATTTCCACCCACCTCTCCTCACCTGCACTAACCTGCCAAGGTCTCCATTTCCACCTTAGGATTTTATCCTGAAGGTAATAACATTCTGGAATACATTCTGATTCCTTTTCCAAGTAGGTTTTTTGCTGTAAATCCTTTATCACCTTCTCTTTTTGTTGTAACTCCATTAAATCTTTCAGAACTAAATACTTCTGCCTAATCCTTTACCTACGTTAGGTTTTTCCTTTTACCATCTCATCAAACAGAGCATCAGCTAACTGGACCTCAACTGACCTGGTCCTTACATTATGTTTCTGAACTGTTGTCTATATGCTTCTGCTACCAATTTGTACGCACTCAAAATAGCCTTCTTCATATTCTCTTGACACACCCTCCAACAGCACTGCAAACATCTCACTAGCTCTGTCTAGCAACTTGGTCACAATTAACATTACCCACACAGTCTCAGGCCAGTTCATCTGTTTTAGCTAGTATCTCAAAAGGAAATGAAAAAGGTTTCTACATTTTAAATTGAATTTTGGTAATGTTTTGACATTTGTATATACCCCTGCCAAGCCTTTGGCTACGATGAGTTTGTTCATCATCTCTGTCCTCCTTTGGCTAAGCCTACCTTCTACCTTCATCTCCATCCTTTTAAATTGACTTTCTTGTCTAATTACCAACTTTCAAAGTTCAAACTCACTCTCCTTTTCATGTTCAAGCTGCTTCATCTTTTCCAACTCAAGCATTCTTTTTCTTTTGCCCTGGCTCTTCTTTCCTTCACTTATGTTCTAACTGCAATTGTCTAATTTGCAACTTTTTTTGTAACACCACTGCACTCAACTGTTTCTCTGATATACCTAAATGCTCGGCTAACTCCATTACTATTTCAGCTTTCTTATCCCGAGCTAAACCCAATTCTAGGTCGATCTGCTAACTCCCAAAGTGTCTCCTTCTTCTGTCTGTCTAAAACTTTCTTGGCAAATTTGGGAGGCAACTTTGACCCCCAAAATCTCTTCAGTAAATGTTAAGAACCATTTGCCATTTTCGATGCAGCCAACAAGCAACCAAAATCATACAGATTTTCCACTTCTCACTTACGTTTTATTTAAAGATCTAGGACACTAATCCCCAAATCTGTTTAAGTCTGCTAGGACCTTTTGAGGCATTGGCCTAGTGGTATCAAATCGCTGGACTGTTTAACCCAGAGACCCAGATAACGTTCTGGGGAGTCAGGTTAGAATCCTGCCATGGCAGATGGTGGAATTTGAATTCAATAAATAAATATCTGGAACGAACAAACAAACAGTCTAGTGATGATCACGAATTCATTGTCGATTGTTGGAAAAACACATCTGGTTCACAAATGTCCTTTAGAGAAGGAAACTACCATCCTTACCTGGTCTGGCCTACATATGACTCCAGACCCACAGCAATGTAGATGACTCTGAACTGCCCTCTGGGCAATTAGGGATGGGCAACAAATGCTGCCTAGCCAGCGATGCCCTCATTCTGTTAATGAATAAAAAAACTGTTCAAATCTGTTCTAATCCCAGACTCGACTTGTCCCAACCTCTGCAATCCCAGAACCAAGCCCCAAATCTATTATAAAATGGAGACTGATCACATCCCCCGCAATAACTAAAACCGAAACACCCAGACAGGAGCACCTCACCCCACAGTCGATTAAAAAGGGAGTGTGAAGAGTAGTGTTGCCTGCTTCTCAGCAACTTTTAGTTGTTAAATAAAACAAGTCCTTGACACTCTCTTTACAATTAATAAATTGCAATTGATTTATCTAACTCTGACATTGAACAAATTAGTTAAAGTATTGACAAACCAAATAAATCCCTTCTAACTACTAACTATTCCCAAATAAAACAAGATTCTATTGGTATGCTGTTCCAATAAATACAAGCCTCATATAAAACAAACAAACAAAAAAAAAAAAACGACTTTCTTCTCAAAATTACAGCCAGGTTAAATGCCTTCTGGATTGCTCTTTACCTTCTCTGTCAAATTCTTCTGTTAAGAATTATTAGCTAGTTGGGCCATAGGTACTTTTGATTTGATGGTGCTTTCTCTAAAACTCAGGGAAAGACTGTGACAGCTACCAATTTTCTCGAGAGCTGACAGCGGTTAGCTCTGCCAGATGTTCAAAGTCAAAAATCATATGACACCAGGTCTTAGTCCAACAGGTTTGGACTATAACTTGGTGTCATGTGATTTTGGACTTTGTCCACCCAAGTCCAACACTGGCACCTCCATATCTGGCAGATGGCAGTTAATTCTCCTGCTTTTCGAACTGCCCGCTTCTTTTATACCCTTGATAACGTCTCAATTTCTTACAAAAGGATTGGTCGGATGTTGTCAAAACCATCAGATTTAAATTTAATCGGTTTTGGTCTTTAAGTGCCTGCTTCAAATTGATTGGCTAAAGAGTAAAAAATTGTCTTGATAACAAAACAAAACAAAACTATTGCCTAGCCTGCTAACTGTACAGCTTTTTGATACAAATGTTTCAATTCTCGGGTCCTCTGTGCACCTACAAACCCACAAGCTGCTCCCCACAGACATTTTGTTTAAATGTCTAAGCATAGAGAAAGTACATCTTTTAAAGGGAACATGCACTGCTAATTCCCGCTGCATTTCACAAACACCAAGTTCTAACTTCCTGCCTTCTAATCTATAAATACTCCACCCAACTCTGCAACAAATTGTACCAGCCTCCAGCACTGCTTCTGGAAGCTCATTCCATACACGCACCATCCTCTACATGGAAAGTTGCCCCTCCGGTCCCTTTTAAACATTTTCCCTCTCACCCTAAACCTAGGCCCTCTAGTTTTGGGCTCGCCCCGCCCCGCCCCACCCCAGGGGAAAAGACCTTGTCTATTCACCATTTCCGTGCTCCTGATGATTTTATAAACCTCTATAAAGGTCGTCCCTCAGTCTCTGACACTCCAGGGAAAATAGTCCCAGCCTATTCAGTATCTCCCTATAGCTGAAACCCTCCAACGTTGAGAAAGAATTGCACGCAATACTCCAAAAGTGGCCGAACCAATGTCCTGTACAGCCGTGACATGTCCTCCCAACTCCTGTACTCAATGCAATGAGCGATAAAGACAAGCATACTAAACGTTTCCTTCACTACCCTGTTCACCTGGGGACTCCACTTTCAGGGAACTATGAACCTGCACACCAAGGTCTTTGTTCAGCAACACTCCCCAGGACCTTACCATTAAGTGTACAAGTCCTGCTCTCCCTTTTTACATTTACTCATAGGATGTGGGTGTCACTGGTTGAGTCAGCATGTATTGTCCATTCTGGTTGTCTTTAAGAGGTGGTGGTGAGCTGGTTTCTTGAACTGCTGCAGTCCATGTGATTTGGTAACCAGGCTTTGGGCAGTCAGGAGAAGAGAGAGTTATTTTGCTGAAAGATTCTTAGCCTATGACTTGCTCTTGGAGCCACCTTATTTTGATGGCTGGTCTGGCATAGCTTCTGGTCAAAGGTAACGACATGGAATGTCAAGGTGCGAGTCAGGTTGTCTGTTATTGGAGATGGTCACTGGTGCCACACAGATGTTAGGCAATGTTGCTGACGACTTATCAGCCGTAGCCTGAATATTATCCTGGTCTTGCTGATCTCCCATCACGTTCCTTCCATCCATTCCATACTATTCCCAAAGTCTTTCATTACTATCCTTCCCATCAATCCTACCTTGTACCTGCAGCAATGGTAACCACATTGTTGGTCTTCCCTCATTTTCAGATCTATTTTGCTTAGCATGGTAGAACAGCATATCTGGAGATGCTCAGACAGTTACAAACCACCTACCTGCTACCTACCACTAATCACCGTCAGTTAAAAGTGCTTCATGTGCTTCAGTCCTTTACTTGCTTCAATGCATGATAGGCACCACCCACCTATCAAAGTACTCCAGATGGACAAAAACTAAATACTAATAAAATAAAAATAAGATTTTACTTCCTGCATGATCAATGAGAACATTTTTTAAAAAAAGGTTTATAATGCAGTAACCAAATCACTACAACTCATCCAGATGACTTTAAGAAAAAGTTGTTCATGGCTCCAGTGTTTAAAAAAAGCGGGTTCATACAGTAAATCCTCTGTATCCGTGATCCTGAATCTATTTATAACTCTCAAATTTCATCATTAGTGGGGTTTCTCAGGATGCAACCCTTGTGGATACAGAGGAATGATTATATATCCTTCTGCCATGATACTGTTTGAGAAATTTTCCTGCATGAAGTCATAGTTTATAAAGTCTACAGTACAGAAAAATGGCCCTTCACCCCATTGAATGTACGAATCCCTGTTAGTTCAGTTGATACAGACACAACACAGTCACTTAAAAATATGAAAATCCTACTTCTAATTCGACAATTTAGAGGAAGCCACTCTCAGTAGTCAGACTTTTGATCACACCTCATTAAATTTGACCTTTCTCTGCATCTTCTCTGTAGCTGTGACACTATTTTCTGCATTTAGGTCTGCTAACCTGATACACTTGTAAGATGTGATTTGCCTGGATAGCATGCAAATAACATATTTCACTGCATCTCAACACACGACAATAATAAATCAAAAAGTCAAAAATCAGCTCAAAATAATTGATCTCCACATTCTTCACCAGATAAAGGTGGGACAATATAATGGAGGCCAGCAACATATTCACTCCAAATTAATATTTGGAACCTTGCCCAAAAAACATATAAGCTGGTTAAGGTCAGACTCCGTTGGGGGCTAAATGGTGTCAGCTGCATTATCCACCAACACTAACTGTCCAACAAGCAGATACACGATCGGGGTTATACTTTTGGCAACACCTTTCCTCATCTATTCAGTTCTATATTACTTTGTTTTTGTGCTTTTCCTTTCTTACACCCAATGCATTCTATACAAGTCAGAATTGATCCCAATGTTCCAAGAATGTGAACCCTTCCCATCCTCAAATACTTCCCTCTTGTACCTTTATGTACTTATGTTTACTTCTAGATCACCAAAAGTACTCCTAAATCTGCTATCCTGAAATCTATCTTGGAACCTTTGAAAACTACTTTGCAGAACCACAGTTCTACTTTCTCTACAATGGATTCCAACATAAACTAAACTACATAGCTTTGGCTGTTCCCTTGTCCTCTCTTTGTGCTCAGTATCTCACAGCAACAGATCATTGGCATGGTAATAAAAAGCATCTGACTTCTGTATTTTGCACTGCACAGTACCCCTCTTTGAGAGCCACGTGTGACAGGAGTTTGCTCAAGGCTACTCTTCCAAGTTATTCTCTTTGTTGCAGGTTATCAGTGCTTGATATCAGTTTGTCAATTCAATAATTTCAGGGGATTCCTTCTTGGTCCCATCTCTTCTTCCTACTTAAATGGAAGGACAGTCAACCAATTCCATTCCTACAATTAATACTGCATCTGGAGTGACCACTTCCGAGAATATACATTCCAAGGAGGTTTTCAGTCTCCGACTTGTGAATTATTAAATCAGAAACCCAAAGTGAAGCAGAAGCAGAGACACTATCCAGAGTCTGCAAGCTTTCTGCACATCACTTGTCTTCTGTTATTCCAGGCATATCTCTTCTTCATTGACTCAAGGTACAAGGTATTGACAATAGTAATAACAATAATTACATTTGTCTCTGGACTGAAAATATAGATATGGAGACATTACGAACTTTGTATTGCATTGACTAGGCAAAATGTGGAACAAGTCATTCTATAGAATGGTGCAATTCAAATCTGGTGTTTAGACTTATACACTAGGAATAAACGAAAGTCCTCAGGTTTACAGATAGCATTCATTGTCTATTAGACAACATTACTTCTTGTTTGAGATTTATGTCAAAATTTGAATGCCACAGAAGCATAAATACAAAGTTGACACCATTCATCTTTTACGGAGAATAAGGCCACTAAAACTGGACAAATATTAACAAAATAAACAGCTTGTTTTGTTACCTGTCTACAGGAACATTCAGCGCATAGCAAAACATCCACATCTTTTACAGCATCTGTGACCGTGGTTTGCATAATGTCAGGTACACGGACAGGCACAGCTTAGGGATAAGAGGAATGAAAGTTTTGATAAAAAGATAAGCAGACTGTATGCTTTGGTTAACTCCTATCGCACAAGTTGGCAAATGTATAATCACAATAGTTTAATGCCAAATCTAAAATAGGTTGTGATAGGAACTGATCATTTGGATTTCATTCGAGCTAGTGTTCATGCCACAAAGGCAGTTTCCACATGTAGAAAGTTATTCAGTCTAAAACTAAGATTTACTTATAGATTACAAAGAATCTAGCATGAATAGCAATTTAATAAAGACAAACTCAATACATCAACTGATTTCTGATGAAGCGTCACCAGACTCAAAAAAATGTTAATTCTGCTTTCTTCCTACAGATGTTGCCAGACTTGCTGAGCTTCACCAGCAATTTCTGTTTTTGTTTCAGATCTTTAGCATCCGCAGTTGTTTGTTTTATAATACATGAATCGTTCAGCAAAAACAATAAGATGACCGAATCATATCTATTTGTAACAGCACGTAATAAGTCTTTAATGAAGGATTATATAATAGATGATCCTATTGGAGTTTCTTTTGGTCACATCTCAAGAAACAGGCCGTGCAAAGCAAGAATTGGAGGACAGCACGACGGCTAGCATAAAAGTCTCTCCCAAAAATGCATTTAGTATAATGACCATTTCTAACAATTGGCAACTCATTTGTTACTTTGCTTCTGACAATACACAACAGTAACAGAACTTATTCCTCACATCCAATTAGACGTACCCATTGTCTTTAAACAGATTCAAGATGTTGATTAACTAGAGAGTTTGAAGACAACCAGGACACTGGTCTAAGAAGTGGTCTCAGACAACGGATATCATCTTCCCTTAGAAAATAGTGTGACTTACTTAAATTCAGTTAATAAAACCATAAGACAAATGTTCCCAATTTAATGCATTATGGTTTCATCAATTGATAGAACATACGAATATTAGATTTGGAGCACTGACACTGCATCAAACAATAACAGGCTATAAAGCATGTTTCGTTAATATGAATGGGCTATAATGTGATTGATGAGTAGTAGACGCTGTTTGGATAACATGAACTTTCTGCTGTACAGATATACTGGATTTCCCGATCATGCCATTTTCTATAGTGCAAGGTCACGCAAGAACACAACTATCCCATTACAGAATAACTACCTGTAAGAGCTCTCGATTCTGAAAAAAAAGGAAAGAGTTGTGTGTAGAAAGCTGTTAAGCACTCTAGAAGCTACTAGCCCTGAAACTAGAGTAATTGGCAGGAGAAATGGAGCATTATTCAATATGCATATAAACTCACTAAAGACATTTAGTGATTGACCAGTCCACGAATCAGGGCAAAGAGATAATAATAGCCTTCAAAAGTTGGCATCTTCTGTTGAACCACATCACATTGAGTAACCATTAAAAACAGCTTTTTCCAAGAATCAGCACACAATTGCAATGGTGCTTCAGTTTAGAGCCATATATCTTACACAGTCAAATAACACGGTCCAACCAGTCCATGTAGAACATAATTCCACACTAAGCTAATCCCACCAGCCTGCCCTTGGTCCATATTCTTCCAAACTTTTCCTATTCATATACTCATAAGCGTCCTTTAAACATTGTAATTATGCTCGCATCCACAACTTCCTCAGGAAGTTCATTCCACACGCGAACCACCCTCTATGTAAAAAAAATTTGCCTCAGTCTTTAAAATCTCTCTCCTCTCACTTTAGAAATATGCCCCCTTGTCTTGAAATCCCCTATCATCAGGAAAAACCACCTACTATTAACCCCATCTATACCCCTCATGATTTTATGAGCCTCTATAAAAGAGGTCATCTCTCAACTGCCTACACTCCAGTGAAAAAATATCCCAGTCTGTCTGTCCACCCTTTCTTAATAACTCAAACAATCTATACCCAGCAACATCCTGGTATGTCTCTGCTGAACTGTCACTAACTTAATAATATCCTTCTTATAAACAGGGTGACCAAAACTGAGCTACTCCAGAACAGGCCTCACCAATGTCATTTCCAACTTCAACATGACATTTCATGAAAGGAAAAGAAGTTGACAAAGATTTTGCTTTGGTTCTCAGTTATTGGAATTACATGAGTAAAAACAGCCTAGACTCGTCATCACACACGATTAAATTATCCTTGAGTAGGCAGGTCAACTATTCTTGCTAAGTGACCGGGGAATCGTTTTGATTAATACAAGACTACTTTCAAAGTATTTTTCTCTTCATCTTTCTATAACTAACAGTACGTTTTTCCTCAGGGACTAACATGCTTTCAGTAATACTCCTCCCCTTTCCCAAGGAGTTTTTATTTAATAAGAAGAATCTCAGCCAAACTAAGATGTCATTACTCAATATCAACCTGTACATTTTTCACCAGGGATGACTCGATAACAAGCAGAAACAAAGTTAATAATCTTATAGTTTAAAAAAACCATAAAATAACTTTTGTATTAAATTAGCACATACTATGGTTAAGTCAAAGAGGAATTTTTAAACAATTAATAAGAGGTAGGAGGCAAATTATTGATCTACCACCTAACTGCCTAATTGCAAACATTTTTTAAAAAAGTCATAATTCTTCACAAGTCAACAGTGAAGTTAATGTTAAAGCGCCACAAGATTACGTGCTGAACTCAAACTATAATATTGATCTGCACAAAATAGTAGGTAATTGATTAAATTGTCTCCACCTTCCTTCAGAACTCAACTGTCTTTCTGCCAGACTTCCTCCATTTCATCAGATTTATGCAGCTTACACAGTATCTAACTTTGAAAGATCCTGATTTTTCTAAAGTTTGGAATGAGTAAAACTAATATTTCTGCACCATCACAACATTTGCTCCCTTACAACCAGTTTTGCTGCCCTCCACAGTCAATGTCTCAAGTTAGGAACTCTGATGTTGTACTTAGCCCAAGCTGTTTTTTTGTTTTCATATAGTCTCTTACACAAATTGCCTTCTTCCATCCCCATAATGTCATCAGTGTCCAGCTTTGCCTCAGTCCACTCACTGAAGCCACAATTCATTTGCTTTATCATCTCCATATTCAACAACACTAATACATAGTGCTGGTCAACATTCCAAGTTCCACAAACCATCTGACTTAAAACTCTCTTCTACCCTCCAACAAGTCCCACTCATCTATCATCACTGTGCTTACTCACTTGGGTGGCACAAGGGGATGTAGCAACAAGTTAAAATCCTCCTTTTATGTCCTACATATCCTCACCCTCATTTGGGCTTTATTATTTCGATACGTGTAACAATAATAAATTGTGAGAAGTATTATTTTGCGTGCTACTCAGACAAAAATCACTTTAAAGTACAAGCTTTGTACTTTAAGTACCAGCTTTCAAGTCTCTGTAACATCATCACTGCACCTCCGGTGAAACATTGGCCTTCTGTCCCGCTTGTTATTTATATGCGTCCATTTACTGGGGGTGGTTGGCATCACTTCCAGTTGTTTTTCAGTGATTTGTATATCAGATCCAGTTCAGTGTGTTTGTTGATGGAGTTCTGGTTGGAATTTAAATTTTTCCCTGGCTAGGCCAGCATTTATTGCCCAGAGGGCAATTGAGAGTGAACATGTAGGTCAGACCAGGTAAGGATGGCAGTTTCCTTCCCGAAAGGACATTAGTGAACCCAATTTTTTTTTTCAACGGGAGAAAAACCCACGGATTCGTGGTCATCTTTAAATCCTTAATTCCAGGTATTTTGCTGAATTCATATTCCACCATCTGCTGTGGCGGGTTTTGAACCTGGGTCCCCAGAATGTTGTTATCTCGATCTCTGGATTAACGGTCCAGTGACAATACCACTAGGTCATTGCCTCCCCCTTGGCATGTCTCTGTATGGCTTGTGCTATTGGGGATGTGTTGTCCTAGTCAAACCAGTGTCCTTCTTTGTCCATGTGTATGGAGACCAGTGCAAGTTGGTTGCGTCTCAGTGTCAGTTGTCAGCTTTCTTCCAGTTTGACAGTAGGGTTAAGAATACACGAATACCAACTAGTCACCAAGAGACACAACCAATTCTCACTGGTCTCCATACACACAGACAAAGAAGGACACAGATTCGACTGGGACAACACATCCCTAATAGCACAAGCCATACAGAGGAATGCCAGGGAATTCCTGGCAGCCTGACATTCCAACCGGAACTCCATCAACAAACACATTGAACTGGACCTGATACACAAACCACTGTAAAACAGAACCAGAAGTAATGCCACCTACCCCAGCAAACTGAGGCATATAAACAAGCAGGACAGAACATGAACGCTTCACTGGAGACACACTGATGATGTTAACTAGCAGGGTGACGAAATGTCTGCAATCAAACACACTGGCTCGGTGAGAAAGTCTACAACCTCATCCACAACCCAAGCTACAAATTTTAAAAACTTTAAACCTCCACATCATTGCATAAGTACGTCAGGGCAATAGAACAGAATACAAATATATAGTGTTACAGCTGCTGAGAAAGATCAACTCTAATATACGAAGGGTCCGTTCACAAGTCTGATAACAGCATGGAAAAAGCTGTTCATAAATCTGCTGGTATGTTTTCAACCTTTCGTACCTTCTGCTTGATGGAAGAGGATGGAAGTAGTATACAAGGTGACTAAAAAAAGGTGTATACTACTTAGAACTTCAGTCACCTCGACAACGTTCCCTACTTTAGCACCAACACTGGTACTGCACCTTCAGCATCTCGGGCCAGTTTACTGGAATTTCCTATCAAATTCCTTTGCCTCTAGAATTCCCTTGCCAAATTCCTCCTACTTTTCAACTTCTCCTTCAGAGCCTTCCTTAATATTCAATTCGTCCCAAAATTCCCTCATTTTGTCCAATATTTGTTGCTGTTAGATTTAATTTTGAAGTGACTTGGGAGCAAGTTAAAAGCATTTTAGGTCATTGCTGCAGTCATAGCTGGTATTTAAATTAGTTTACATTAAAAACAAAAAAAAAAAGTTTTAAAAAATTATTTCTAATGATTTATGGGATATTTGTGGAATCAGTAAACAATAGCTTTTCCAATAGATTTATAAAGAACTCCTCCCCAAACTGACCGTGATCAAATGCTACAAGATCCACTGCCCAAAATGCATTTTGTTTTCCAATGCTTTCGCCAAGATTTATCAGCACCCCAGACCATCTGGATTTCATTTGCCGTCATCCAAAACAATCTAAACTGAACACAGATCTAATACCATTATTTTCCTCTATCCTGTTTACACATTTTATTTCCACCCGCTTCCCCTCCTTATAATCGGACTAGGATCACAAAATAGTGCAGTCGCTGAACAATTGTTGCCTAATCTTCAGATTAGAAGTCTATGTGACAAAATCTTAATACAAACTGAAAATAAAAAAGCTTTTGATATAATAAAAAAAATTATGAAACAGCAAATAAGCAGCTACATATTTAAGACAGAGATAAAAGGAGGAAATTCCTCTGAGTTTAGTGAATCTGTGGAATTCTTTACTACAAGGGACTGTTGAGGTTAGATTAAGTATATTCAAGGCTAAGTTAGATGTTCTTAAAATCAGTAAGGAACTCAAGGGTTAAAAGAAATTCAGGAAAAGGCAGAAAGTGGATTTCATTGTTCTCAGATCAGCAATGAAGGCAGTGAATGGTGGAGCAGATGCAATGGGCTGAAATGCATTTTTCTGCTCCCAAGTCTTATGGTCTTAAGCTTTTTGACCCCACAGGAAACGGATAGCCTAGGTTAAATAAAGAAGCTTGTCAGCTGATTTCTTCCAGCAACGATTCGAAAGGCAATAGGCTATAAACACCGAAAAAGTATCAACAGACAACTACATTTTGGTTTCACTTTGAGATCCAATGGAATTTAATGCTTTTCCCCTTGTGAATCTTGGTGGTAAAGACCAATTGATCAGGTGAAAGCAAGTGAGCAGCCCACTTTCTTTCCACTAATGCTTGAATTGAGTCCATGGCAGGAAGGTCTATGGGCAATCTTTACACGCTAATAAGGCAATCAACTAACAGCAAAGTGCTAGGTTTGACCAAACACATTTTATTCTTACAAAGTTAAAATATAAACAAAACAAAATTAGCATAACCTTAAGTGTGCTGAAATACTTAACAAAAGAATATCTTATTTAAGTACTAATTCATTAGCTGTTCCAATATAGCAGCATCTTGTAGACACAATCTTAGCAAAGGCAAATTCAGCAAAACAGATTTTTCTCACTTGTTATCTCCTCTAGTCCAGGAGAAAAAGAATACCAAAACAACCAATCTAGCAGCAGAGGAAGAACTCAAACTTTTAGCTGCAGCACAGCTGTATCAGGCAGCTTCAACACTCAGCTCCAACTGAAAAGCTAAACTAAAACTGTGGGTTCATGTGAGCCTGACTCCAACCACTCATGCTTCTTTGTCTAATTTGAAGAAAATACGCAGGGAGCTCAAAGCTGTTTACCCACTGCTTGTGAAACAGACATTCCGATGCCACCAGCAACACTTCTCTGAAAGAGAAACCGCACAGAACAAATCCGAATATAGGCAGGAGTCTTCATTGAGGGAGACTTGGGAAAGCAGGAATTTGTGGAATCAGTCTTCAGAGAGCAAGTGGAATTAGGGTTTAGTGTTGAGTAGTAAAAGATTATCATCTCATCCGGAGCTCAGGATATCAAGCACAACTTTTATTAAATATATGCTGGAAGGCAAACTAGAACCTGGTAGTTGCTTTAGCTACCGAAATATGTTCCTGTCTACAATTAGTAGAATAGCACAGAGTTTGTAAACTCAATAATAGTACCACTTCAGCCCAGAATGGGAATATATAAGCCTGAGAACACTCATACCTAAAGACTGTAAGAATGTCTGCTGTCTCTCTACCTCCCACCCTCAATTTTTATTTCCACTCATTCGATTTTTTTTTCCTGTTTCAATTTGAATTTGCCCTATTTCTTTCTTCATCATTGCTTCAGCTCCTTCTCAATCCATAGATTTCACTGTTTATGATAAGACTATTAAATCCTGAGGTTGAGCAATTCGTAACTGTCTTTTGGCTCTCACTTGGGTGGTTATCCTTGCAAAATAAAAAACTAATCTAAAAGAGCACATCATTGAATGTATTCCTCCTCCAAAACCTGGTCCATTATGATTTTAATCAGATAAACTGAATATATCTGCTTTTGTGGAGGTTATCAGTGATTAATTAATGGAAACAATATTTTGGGTGTCAACTTCAATGACATAAGGACACTGCATAAATACTGATGTCAACATTGGATCATAGCCAACAGAAAAAGGCTTTCTTGCTGCAGGATATTAGATAGAGGATTTACAATATCAAGTGGCTTCAGGGTATATAGTGATTACTCCAAGATCAGCTTAAACAAGTGCTAACTACTTTTTCAGAAGACATATCAGATTTCTTATGGACTTCAGCCAGTAGTCTGATTCTCCATGTTCAAACAAGCAAAGAAACGACATGAAAAACTGTACAGAGATTCTCAAAAGAACTTAGTGTTCCAGTTGCTGTAGAATCATAGACAATGGCGGAGGGGTAAGAGAGACATAATTGAACTATGTGGTTAAAGTATTACTCAACTTTAACACTAATAAATCACGCTCACGGATACATTAAATACTTTAGTACAATTTTTCTCAGACATTGATAGCATAACGTCCCCTTATAAACAGCATTTTTATTTGCTTAATTTGACCTGAGGAATTACAGAACTCCAGAGTCTTTTTGAAAGGCTTTCCAATAAATTTTTTAGGGAGTTTCGATGGCCTCGAGAAGGCAAGTGGAGCTGTTGCTCAATATTCTCAGCAATACAGTGCATTAGACATTGTTTTGTGACTGAGGGATTGCTGCAAAGTGTTAACCCGATTTCACATGCTCAGGTCCTGACGTGAGGTATGCAAGGTCATTGATTTGAAACACTTAACTCCCCACACAACAGATCTGAGCATTTGTGGCACTTTTTCAGATTTTGCACACAGTCTCCACACCATTTAGTGCGTATTATAATATAAGATAAATGTCTAGGAATTTATAGTATCACAAGTCCAAACTTGAAACAAAAAGGGTTGAGTGTGGTAAAATAGTGTGTAGTACATTCAAGACTGCTATTTCTCATTTTCACAGAACAACGCAATTGCAGTTTTGCACAGCCTATTGCTGCTTTGTTTGTTACCTACAGGGTACAAATTATGGGTGTAATGGAATACTCTCTACTTGAGGCTGTTCAAAAACTCCACTGCTCTTCATTAACACTTACCAATATCATTCAATCAATCCATTGCTGGCTGGTGAAGCAATGCCATGACTTTAAAATCCTCATTTTGTTTTCAAATCCTAAGGCCTTGCCCTTCATAATATGCATACTCTCCTTTCACATCACAAGATGATGCCCCAACCCTAAATTCTGGCCTCTGTTTGTGATATGACTCTACATAGCCACTTTAAGATCATAAGAGAAGCAGACCATTCAGCCAGAGAGTAGTCTCCACCATTCAACAAGATCGTGGCTGATCTGATAATCTTCTGAACTACTTTCCAGCTTTGTCCTTGCACCCCTTGATTCCCTTACTGATTAAGAATTTAACTCAGCCTTGAATATACTTAATGACCCAGTCTCAACAGCCCCCTGGAATAAATAAATTCCATGGATTCACTACCCTCATCTCAGTCTTAAATGTGTGATCCCCTATTCTAAGGCTATACCATTTGGTCCTAGACTCTCCCAGAAGGGAAAAACCAACATTTCCACATCTACCCTGTCAAGTCTCCGCTAAGAATCTTGTATGTTTCAATAAGGTCTAAATTCTGAGGAGTTCACGCCAACCTACTCAACCTCTTCTCCTAAATAGTTCCTTCATACCTGGTATTAACTTAGTGAACCATCTCTGGTCCATTTGCAATAGCAGCACATCTTTCTTTAGATAAGGAGCCCAAAATTGTTCAGTATTTGAGCTGTGGTCTGACTAGTGCCTTGTATACTTACTTCTGTCAAAGGGTCACGAATCTTTGATTAGAGTGCGTTAGATGCTGGGACATTGAACAGTGCACTAAGGGGTTATAGGGAGCAGGCAGGATAGTGGAACTGAGGCCGACATAAAGCCCAAGAGAATGTTTCGCCTCATGGGAGGGTCAAGGACCAGAGGGCAGAATTAAGGGGTGTCAATTTAAGACAGAGACAAGGGGTCAGGTTCCACCAATTCTCTCTGTTAGAGGTGGTGTGTAATATACAGACTCACCTCTTGCATCCGGAGGGTCTTGAAAGAAATTCATTCTCCTCTTCAGGTGACGAAGGTGGACGTGGTGACATCCGCTGTGTCCATCTCAGCTTCCGGGATATCTTCAATGCTTGACAGACAGGGAGAGCCCTCAAGTTCAGGAACAGTTGGAAAGGCAGTCAAGGAGCTAGGCACGTTTTGTTCCTGCATGGTTTTCAGTTTGCAGCTTTTACATGGTCCACAGGCTTGTTCAGGACTGTCAAACTGACCCAAAAACTTTATAAGTCTCTGGGCACAACCTCATGTCAACCATGCCTCTTACCCATGCAGAACCATGGCCTGTTAGACTTCTGACAGTGTTGGCCACAGCTATGTATTGCAAAAGATGCTCACAGTTTTTTTTCTACCATCGAGTGGTGTTCGACAGATGTACTCTATGCACATCCAGCCAGTTTCAGTGGACACCCAAATGACTAAGAACACAGAACCCTGCGAAGGACCTGCATAGTTGATGTGTAACCAAGGGCAGGGTTTACTTGGCATTCCTACCAAAATGGAGGAGCTGCTAACAGTATTTACTGCCCTTTTTGGCAGTCAGGGGACTGTCCCACCAATATGGCTATGTCTACACCCAATCTTGGCCACTAAACATAACATCTTCATTTTGGAAACCCCTGCATAACCTTTGAGGAGTTCAACCAGTATCGTGCAACAACCTTTGATCAGGCCAATCACTCTTGCTCCCCAGAATATGCTGTTCTCTACTATGATCTGGGGCTCACCAGGTCCAAAAAGAAGGTTTTAATTCTGCTTGTGATGACCCTTTGGTTCCCTCCATCACCACCAGCTGTTTCAGTTTTGCCAGGACCAGATCTTTCAGAGTCCAAAGTCTGATAGTTACAGCTGACACAAGTGTGTCCAGAAAACTTAAAACCATTACAGACTCTTCCAGGGTTGGTATTACTGGTGGTGTATGTGCCAGTTGGAGGCAGCTCAATACATCCACATTCGCTACTTTACCTCTTGGGTGGTGCTCTAACTTGTAACTGTATACACTTAGCATTGGAGTCCACCACTGAAATTGGCCTGAAGCCATGGATGGCACTGCATTGTCTTCTTTAAGTAGACCGAGCAGGGGTTTGTGGTCCATTACTATTACAAATTTACATCCATAAATATATTGCTGAAACTTTCTAACTCCAAATATGACCTCTAAACATTCCCCTCTACCTGGGTGTAATTATGTTCTGTATTAGCTAAAGTCCTGCATGCATACGCTATTGAGCGTTCCTCACCATTGCTCCACCTATGAGCTAATACTACCCTTACGTATTATGGAGAGGCACTGCATGTCAATACCAGATCTTGCTTAGCGTCATAGTGTGCCAACATTCGAGGGGATGATAGCTGTTTCTTCACTTCTTTGAAAGCTATGGCTTGGCTACACAACCATTTCCAACACTGACCTTTTAGGAGTTGATGCAAAATTGCCAGGATGGAGGTCAAGTTACATATGAACTTTCTGTATTAAGTCTTTCCTTGGGCTCATGAACTAAGCTGCAGTACAGACGTGGGAGCCAGGGCATCTTCGATCGCCCTCACTTTACCTTCCAATGCGTGTGACCTGGTCTTGTTGACTCTGTAGCCCAAGTAGGTCACTTGGAGCGCCTGGGAGAAATGTTTAAGGACTATGTCCAAGTTCTAAGTGTTCCTTATTGGTCTTCCCTGTTACCAGCATGTCATCTAGATAAATGGTGATCTGGGTAAATCTTGTAAAATGTTCACCATCGTCTACTCAAAAATTGCACAGGCTGACAATACTCCAAGTGGCAGTCTTGTTCTTGGTACAAACCAATATGGGTATTAATTGTAGCACACTTCTGGGAATCCTCATCAAACTGCAACTGCAAGTACACATGGCTCATGTGCAGCTTCGTGAAGGAGAGCCCTATTGCCAGCTTTGCATATAAATCCTTTATGCGAGGGACTGGGTATTTATCCAGCTGCGAGAAGCAGTTTACCATTTGTTCAAAATCCCCGCAAAGGCAAAAGGAACCACTGGGATTCACAAACAGTAGAACCAGTGCTATCCAATCCCCAAACTGGACTGGTTTGATGATTCCTTCGCCTTCCGGCCTACTGATTTCTGCCTCGATGTTTGTCTATAAGGCAAATGGCACTGAGCAGACCTTGCAGAATTATGGAATTGCTTCCTGGTAAGTATGCAAGGTGCCCTTGGCTCCTTTGACATCCCACTCTCGTCACCACTGAAATAACTCTAGAGACCAATATCCAGTTACCAAGTCACCCTTTACTTACAAATGCAAAGTCTTTGACAATGATCCAGCTTCCTCAGAGCCTGCTCTCAAGAGTGAACATGGTCCCAATACTCATTGTAGTGATTGTAATGAGGTCAGCAAGATGGAGTTCAGAGAATATAGTTCCCTGATTGGGTCGATACAGTGTGGAGCTGGAGGAACACAGGTCAGGCAGCAGAGGAGTAGGAGCGTTGACATTTTTGGGCCTAAACCTATATTTCTAATCATTTTGTATATACTAGGTGGGAGGGCATGAAAAAAAATGGGAAATAGAAGGAGGAGGAAAAGTGACCAAGTAAACCTTACCTTTTTCAGATCTGCTGATACGTGATGCCTTAAATCTGGGCATGAATGAAACATTTTAGTAATGCTTTTTCCTTTTACAGTTCAAATAAAGGAAACAGAGACAGGAATATAATTGAAATCTCTCCGAATAGGAGGCAAAGAGATGTGCACAAATAGGAGCCTTTCAAACAGTTTGATTGAAGGTGGGTTGACTTTGAAGTATGCTATACAAGCATGTTCCTTTCTGAGGTTAGACCTTTGCTTCAAACGCACTAGCTATGATGCCAACAGATCTTTAGTGCAATGTTTACTATGGAACTTGTTCACCTTCAGCCCAAAAAGTAAGGTCAATCAATGTAAAGCATTAAAATACTATAAACCAATACATATGATCCAAAACCTCCAAATTCTCCACTGAACTAAAACCAGAAAGTAAAATGTAGACTGCTTTCAGTTTTGCAAACGTGGACTGCACAGTCAGTACCTTGCCTGTTGTGATCAACTGAAGAGAAAAAGCTTACTGGCATCATCCTCAAATGTTTGCATAGATCAGTGACATATTTCTATCCATTCTAAGAAACAAAGTCTCACTTTTACACTATAGATATCTTAAATGAAATTTTGTGGCACTAACACTAACTAAATGGAATAGATTCAAATCGAGACAAACAGCTCAAAACTGGGCATACGTTCGTGATTACTTGCAGTAGAACTTTTTCTTTGGAAGGACTATAATCACATGCTCTAGAGTGTTCCTCGGCCTATCAATGCTATCAACCCTGATTTCATAAGAAGAATCAGGAGGACACCACGTCAGGACAACACCTGGCATACCTCTTGTGCCAATTAGATGAAGCAAGAACTCAAGACCAGTGTATAAAAACAATTTTCTCTAAGGCCTCTTCTTCAGACTTTCCACAGCGTTACTTTGATTTTCAAGAAGCAAAATTGGAAGAGTTCATCAATATCCCCAGTAATGATCAGCCCTCTGTTACGCCTGGGTTGAAAATGTGTTCCATTCTGGAATCTATTCATAAGTCAATTTGTACTGAAGTTTGAACACAATGCAGGAGAATATAAAGTAGCTATCTGCAAGTACATCAAAACAGTCACATGTCAGGTCTTTAAAACTGCACGCTTGTATGAAGATACCAGTGTTGAGCTGGAGGAACAGCAGGCCAGGCAGCATCAAAGGAGCAAGAAAGTTGACGTTTTGGGTCGGGACCCTTCTTCACCCCTGTACGGAACTGTGTTCGTAAGTACTAGTGTTTACAAGTTGGACATTGATAAATCAGGAACCCTCTTGTAGAAGGAAAGCATTGATTTCTTAGATGTATTTGAAAACAGGCACAAAACAATAAGCATAAAATTGAATGGTCACAAAATATTTTTCAAGATAATTAATACATATATCTATAGACATGAACCCTATAGACATACCCTATGCACACCTTCCAACAGACTGGTAAGGTCAGTTAATGTGTTTCCATCACATACACACAGAAGGTGGAAGACTTAACCAGGCAGTCACCAAGTTTTTTTATAAAAAGGTGCATTTTAGAACATAGAACAGTACAGCACAGGCCCTTCAGCCCACGATGTTGTGCCTACCTATTATCCTACTAAAGATCAATCTACCCTGCATACCCTACATTTTACTATCCTCCATGTGCCTATCCAAGAGTCGCTTAAAAGTCTCTAAAGTATCTGACTCCACTACCACTGCCGGCAGCGCATTCCACACGCCCACCACTCTTCGTGTAAAGAACCTACCTCTGACATCTCCCCTATACTTTCCTTCAATCACCTTAAAATTATGCCCCCTCGTAATAGTCAGTTCTGCCATGGGAAACAGTCTCTGGCTATCCACTCTATCTATGCTTCTCATCATCTTGTACACCTCTATCAAGTCACCGCTCATCTTTCTTCACTCCAATGAAAAAAGCCCTAGCGCCCTCCATTGTTCCTCATAGGACCTGCCCTTCAGCCCAGGCAGCATCCTGGTAAATCTCCTCTGCAGCTTCTCTAAAAGCTTCCACATCCTTCCTATAATGAGGTGACCAGATCTGAACACAGTATTTTGAGTGGTCTAACCAGGGTTTTTAATAGAACTGCAGCATAACCTTGCAGCTCGTAAACTCAATTCCCCTGCCACTGAAAGTCAACACACCATATGCCTTCCTTACAACACTAGCAACTTGGGTAGCACCTTTGAGGGATCTGTGGATGTGGACCCCAAGATCCCTCTTCCTCCA
>JAHRHZ010000139.1:277380-307760 GCA_024137785.1 Ginglymostoma cirratum
CCCAAAACGTCAAGTTTTCCTGCTCCTATGATGCTGCTTGACCTGCTGTGTTCATCCAGCCCCATGCTTGTTATCTCGGATTATTAATGAATTCATTACGCAACACTGAATATAAAATAGGCTGATATAGTTGGCTCCTCAACATAATACTCCAAAATCCCACCTCTTACACATTCTAGGAATTAATTCAACAAAGCATTAGTGCTGACTTGGTTAACCTAGTCTACATTCCAGCTAAAGTCTTCTGGACTTGTACTCCCTAAACTTGCCCCATCTGAACTAGCACAGCTACTACAGTGTGATCCACTTGACAATGTGGAAAATTGCCCAGGAATGTCCTGTACATAAAAATCAGGACAAATTCAACCTGGCTAATTACCATGCCAGTTCCGAGGAAGGGTCACTCGACCTTAAACGTTAACTGATTTCTTTCCACAGATGCTGCCAGACCTGCTAGGCTTTTCCAACAATATTAGAAAGGAGGAATCTTGCTCAAAGGCAGGATAACACAATTTCTCATGTGTTAATAATACAAGAACTACAATTTCTTGTAAGATGATCAAATCCACTTAATCCAATGATTAAATGAATATCTTACAAATTTGGGATGATGGAGGGGAGTAGAGTAGATGTGGGGCATTTGAATTTGTGTGAGGACTGCCAACTTGACATGTCGGTTTTACTATTGAACACTAATTTTCAGAACCATTTACTACCCGAACAGTACTGTCAACTGTAAAGTTGACAATTTTAATATTAAAATGAATGATTTTAATGGATCATTGTCATTTAGTTGCCTCCTAATGCTCTTCAGTATTGGCAATATCTTGGTTATAAAATGCCTAAGTAAACTGAAAACAGAGGCACTCACGACAATGAATAACTTAGCAAACTTTTTTTTGCATTGCTGCAATGGGAAATCAGTTAATACTAATTGACAATGTATTTGGCACGAGATTAGCAGCTATTATCAAAGCTACATTCTTGAAGATGGCTGCACTGTTTGCTTGGTGTTGGGGCAACTTGCTACCATAATTGGGTCAGACATGGGTCCTGGGAATTTGATGAATGCCAAGATTGACACAGAGACCAAGCTCTAAGAAAACAAACATTTCAGAAGACTGCTCAATGTTGTTAATGTTTTCATGTTAAAATAACTGATTGCAAAATGTAGTTTCATATTTGCCATCCTGTAATGGAGCTAATTTTGATATTTTATTAGCATCAATTGAAGTTAAGAACGTGGGTGGGGCTCAGGTAGTTACTTTAACAGGATGCAAGTCAGGCTAGGAGATACATGTGTAGAATGGAATCATGACAGTGGAATTGAAGATGGAGTCTCATTTCTTCCTTCAACTGACTATCAGAGTATACATGAGGTGCTCAGGATCACAGTAGCCCCAAATGTGGAGCTCAGCGCAACAAGTAGGTTTGCGAGCTATAAGTTTGGGATCATGAGCTCAGAAGTAACAATTGCTGCTACATAGCTCTACTTCCCTCCATCTCACAGGTCTGCTCACTCAATTTGCAGAAGGGTCACAACAATTTTAAAGCCTCAAATAAGCCTAAGAAGGTTTTGGAAACTCTGAATACTAACCCCAATAGCTTTTCTTTTAAAAGAAGCATCAATAACTGGTTATATCAGAATGTTTACCAAGGAAATGACCTTTACTTATCTCCAAAAATGATTGCATATTTGGCACACAATATTTTTACTTGTAAACAATATGAACGGGTCATTACAAACTACCAAGCCATCTTATAACTTTGCATGCAGAGTTGGGACAAACAAACACAGTATGTATTAACAGAGTATGAAATAAATGTTATTTGATGCAGAAGCCTACACTGAAGCAAGAGCAGAAAAAAAAAATCATGAATTAGTTCTACCCTAAGTCACTAGGCAGGGAGCCTGGAATAAATTTTTCCTCTTCCCAATAGTCTAATAGGTTAATCCACAACATAGAAGGCCCTCTAGCCTACCTAATACAACAAATTCCAATGAATCGTTTGTTTCCCAGGTACTACAATCTGGTCTTTTTGAGTTTGGTCATTCCATCCATAAGATCTTAGTACACAAAAAGAACTATGTTGTTCTGACAGTTGAGGTAGAGATTCTAAAGAAGGTTGACGGAGGGGCTCCCGTGGCCTGTGTGCACTTAACAGTGGAAATAGATAAGCATGTTACTAAACACTAAAATTTTTCAAAATTGTGGACAAGGATTCGTAGAAGCTCTTTTTAGATGTCATTGTAAAAAGAGTTACTCAATCTACTTTTTATTGTTGTCTTTATTGAACAATATATAACAGCAGTGTGTATATTGTTCAACAGGTGGAAAAGCTTGGAGCCCTTATGGCATTCCAGCTGAGGTCTTCAAAACTGGAGGGCTTTTGATCACATCAAGATTCCATCCAGCATTCACCCTGTGGATTGACAGGAAGAATCACACTCAGCCTTGGAGGGGAGGAATGAACTAACTAACTGCAAGGAGATGGATAAATCAGGTTATACCAAACAAACCAAGTCATTATTCAATTGTCTACAGCAGGGAAAATCTTGACAATTCTCCTGAAACATCCACTGTTTTTGCTCAGGCAAACCAGCCAAAGATGCACAATCAAGTTTTATACTTTCCAAAAGGGGCCTCTGTCTTGACATTTCTGACCAGACAAATCCATGAAAAATCATGAGAAAAATCACAAACTCTTCAATACATTCTTTGACTTGACCAAAACATTTTATTCATTAAATCACAAGGCTTGATGGATTTTTCTCCAGAGATTTAAGTGTTCAAGACACTTCACCACAATCCTATAACTGTTTCATGATGGAAGAGTGGGACATCGGAAACAGATCTTTTAAAAATCCAGATTGGTGTCAAAGCTATGCAATTGCTCTATCCTATTTACAATCTGACTGGTTATTCACCTCAGAGAGCAACTGCCCTCTGCCGCGAGCATTAAACACCACCTGAATGGTAAATTCTAACTTCTTTTGTCATCATGCCAAAGCTAAACTGACTGGAAGCCATAAAATGACCACAGACAACTGCAGCATCCTCTTTGAGGAAAACTCTACAAACATCATTGTAATTTAATTTGCAGGCGTTTTGCAATGTATCTGGGATAGCTGTAAAGCATCTCTCTCACCAGACAGTTAACTCTTGAATGGCTAACATTCCAACAGAGGACAAAGCAAATGACACAAATACATTATGAAGCTCTCCTTGAAGGATGGAAGCACTGAAAAAAAAAAAAAAAAGACTTGAGGAGTTTGCTGCCAGTCAGTTTGGCAATAACTTGTCCAAAATGCGTCACGTTTTGAATTCAAACATCTTAAATCATGAGGCAGAGTGGCAACCTCTGGATTGACAGGCAACCTACCCACATGCAAAAGATTCACTCTCTTCAGTTAGAAGACCCATGACAGGAAACTCAATCCTGTGTAGGTGTTATTCTCAAGGGCAGAAGGAACCAATAATGACAAATCACAACCAGAAAAAGATGGTGCAATTAAAGGAAGAAATTTTTTCTCTACCGAACAAAACTTCAATTGGACATGAGAAATGTGTTCAATCTCAAAGAATATACTGACTTTGGAGGAAGGTTCAGTAAGATAATAGTGGCACAGTGAAACATTTTTGCTTATATCTCCCTGATTTAGAGGTTAACGAGTGATCCAATTGAAGTATTTGAAATGGTTAAAAAAAGGGTTAATCCACCACCATCTAAAAGGGTTCCTACATTCTATGGTACCAGGAATCTGAAAACACAGTCTCCCATAAACATCCACAAAAGGTTGGGTTAAAAACAATTCCACCACAGATTTGGGATAATGCAGATAAAGCAAGTGACTAGGAAAGCAAACTGAATGAAAATGTTGCTGATGATGGCAAGAGAAATTGAAAATAAGACTAAAGATGTATTGTTACAGTCGTGCAAAAATATTGATGAGACCACAACTTGAGTATGATGTACAGTTTCTGTACTATTTAATTAAAAACTTAAATGCATTTGAAGCAGTTCAGAGAACGTTCATTCGATTGATATACGGGATCATGGATTAACTTCAGAGGAAAGTTTGAACAGTATCTAAAGGCTTGACAGTTATTGGAGAAAGGATGTCTCCCCTTGAGAAGGGAAACTAGAATTAGGAGACAGTTTAAAAATAAGGATTCTCATGAGGGAGGTGATGGCTTAGTGGTATTACCACTAGACTATTAATCCAAAAATTCAACTAACATTCAAGGAACCCAGGTTAGAATTCCACCATGCCAGAAAGTAGAATTTAAGTTCAATTAAATAAAAAATCTCCTGTTCGGAATTTACTGATGACCATAAAACCATTGTCAATTGTCAGAAAAACCCATCTCGCTTCCTAATGTCCTCAAGGAAGGAAATATGCTATCCTCACCTGATCTGACCTATACAAGATTCTAGACCATAGCAGTGTGGTTGACTCTCAACTTCCCTTGGAAATGGCTGAGCAAGCGCCAAGTATCAATTGCTTTGAAGAAGTCTCAAATAAATGAAAAAAATATGATGATCACCTGGCATCGACCTAGGCACCAGAAACAGACTTGTCAACCCTGCAAGTCCTCTTAAAATGAGAGAGCTGTCTCACATATTAGTCAACTGCCTGACATAGTTATACTCAAGAATCAATGCCCCAGAGACCATCATCACGATCCCTGGATACATTCTGTCCTACTAGCAGGGCAGATCCAGCAGAAGTTTCCAGCACAGTGGTATACACAGTCGAGAGGGAGTTGCCCTAGGGTACACAACAATGACTAGACCCCATGAAGTCTCATGGCTTCAGGCTAAACATGAGCAAGGAAACCTCCTGCTGACTACCATGTACCATCCTCCTGCAGCTGATGAATCAGTAAGCAGAATGGCAAGGCGTAAAAGTACTCTGGGTGGGGGATTTCACCACCAAGACTAGCTTGGCACCAGCACCACTGATCAAGCTGGTCGGATTCTAAAAGGACATAGCTTCTAGACTGGATCTGCAGCAGGTAATGGGAGAACCCACATGAGGGAAAAACATACTTGGCTTCATCCTTACCAATTTGCTGTTGCTGAGGCACCTGTCCATGACAGTATCATTAGGAGTGACCTTAGCACAGTCCTTTTGGAGATGAAGTTCTGCCTTCACACCGACGATACCCTCCGTCACTTTGTGTGGCACTATCACAATGCTAAATGGAACAGACTTCAAACAGATCTAACAATTCACTGGGCATCCATGAGGCACTATGGGTCATCAACAGCAGGCAAATTATGCTCCAACACAATCTGCAACCTCATGGCCTGGCATATCCCCCACTCAACCATTATGATCAAGCCAGGGGATCAACCCTGGTTCAATGGAGAGTGCCGGAGGGCACACCAGGAGCAGCCCTAGGCATACCTAAAAGAGGTGTCAACCTCATGAAGCTGCCAAGCAGGACAATTTGCATGCCAAACAGCAGAAGCAGCAAGTGACAGACAGAGGTAAGCAATGTGACAACCAAAGATCTAAGCTCTGCAGTCCTGCCACCTCCAGTCATGAATGGTAGTGAACAATTAAATAACTCGCTGGAGGAGCTCCACAAATATACCCATCCTCAAATGATGAAAGAGACCAGAATATCAGTGCAAAAGATAAAGCTGAAGCATTCACAAAACTCCTCAGCCAGCAGTGCCAAGTGAATGGTCCATCTCAGCCTCCTCCAGGGTCCCCAGCATCAGAGACCAGTCTTCAGCTAACTCTATTCACTCCATATGATATCAAGAAACGGTTGGGAGCACCTGATACTGGAAAGGCTTTGGGCCCCAACACCATTCCAGCAACAGAACTGAAGACTTGTGCTTCTGAACTTGCCACTTCTCTGAACAAGCTCTTCCAGCACAATTACATCATTGGCATTTACTGGACAAATGTGGAAAATTGCCCAGGTATGTTGCGTGTACACACACACACACACACAAAAAACAAAAGGTCAAATCCAACCTGGCCAGTTGAGGAAGGGTCATCACACCTGAAACGTTAACTCGGAATTTTTCTTCACAGATGCTGCCAGACCTGTTGAGCTTTTCCAGCAACTTCTGTTTTTGTTTCTGGCTAATTACTACCCCAATCAGTATACTCTCAATCATCAGTAAATTGGTTGAACGTGTCATCAACACAGCCAAACAGCACCTGCTCAGCAATAACCTTCTCTGTGATGCCCAGTTTGGTTCTGCCAGGGCCACTCAGCCCTGACCTCATTACAGCCTTGGTTCAAACCAACATGGACAAAAGAGCTGAATTCCAGAGAAAAGGTGACAGCGATAGTCCTTGACATCAAGGCCGTATTCGACCAAATGAGGAAGCAAGGAGCTCTGGTAAAACTGAATCAATGGGCATCAGGGGACAAATTCTCTACTGGTTGGAGTCATACCTGACACATAGGAAGATAGTTGGCATTACTGGATTTTAGTCATCTCAGGTCCAGGACACCTCTGCAGGATTTCTTGAGTGTAGTGTCTAAGGCCTAACCATCTTCTGCTGCTTCAATGACCTTCCATCCATCACAGGGTCAGAAGTGGAGATGTTGCCAATTATTGATCAATGTGCAGCACCATTCATAACTTCGCATACACTGAAGCAGTCCATGTTCAAAGGCAACAAGACCTGGACAATATCCAGGCTTGGGCTGACAAGTGGCAAATAACATTTATACTGCAGACTTCTCCAATAAGAGACAATTGAACCACTGCTTATTAATTCAATGGTGTTACCATCATTGAATTTCCCCACAGTCACCATCCTTGGTATTTCTATTGACCATATACTCAACTGGACTTGCCACATAAACACAGTGGCTACAAACAGCAGAAGAGAGACTAGGAATACAGCAGTGAGTAATTCACTTCCTGACTCCCCAAAGCCTGTCCACCATCCTCAAGGCACAACTCAGGACTGTGACAGAATACTCTCCACTTGCCTGGTTGGGTGCAGCTCCAACAACACAAGAGGCTGACACCACATCTATTAGCAACCACTCCCTCCATACTAACAATCAATAGCAGTACTATCTACAAGGTGCACTGCGGAAATTCACCAGTGATCCTTAGACAGTACCTTCCAAACCCTCAACCAGTTGCATCTAGAAGGTCATGGGAACACCACCACCTCCAAGTCACTCATCATTGTGTCTTGGAAATATATCATCATTCTTTCACTGCTGCTGGGTCAAAATCCTGGAATTCCCTTTCCACAGGACCCTCTGGATCAACCAAGGCACCTAGACCAGTGTTTCAAAAAAGCACCTCATGACTACCTTCAAGGGCAACAAGGACAGACAATTAAGCCAGCAAATGCCCACATCCCACAGGTGAGAATACAAAAAAAAAAGGCTTTGTTTTAAGGCAGCAATAAAGGAGGATTTTTTTTTTTTCCAATTCATACATGGGACATAGGTATCGCCAGCTAGGCTAGCATTTATTGGCAATCCCCAATTGCCCAGAGGGCTGCTAAGAGTCAACCACATTGCTGTGGGTCTGGAGTCAGATGTACATTAGACCAGGTAAGGATGGCAGTTTCCTTCCTTAAAAGGACATTAGTGAACCACATCTGGTTTTAAAAACAGTTGGCAATGGTTTCATGGTCATCATTCAGCTCTTATTTCCAGATTTTTATTGGAACCCAAATTCCACCATCTGCTATGGCTGGATTTGAACTCAGGTCCCCAGAATATTACCCATGTTTCTGGATTAACAGTCCAATCCAATGATACCACTGGGCTGTCAACTCCCTTCTGATCTGCAAGTCTTTGGAACACTCTTCCCAGACAGCGATGGATGCAGAATCATTACATGTTTTTAAAGTTAGAGGTAGATTAATGCTTGACTAACAACAGGGCCACGATGGTCACAAGTAGATGGCAATGTGGATTAGAGGTCACAAATCAGAGGAGTCATGATCTTAGGAGAAGGCAGAGCTCAAGGCACTGAATGACCTGCTCTTAAATCACGTTTGCATGAGTGTTATGGATGTAGTATATCTAGATTTCTAAAAAAGCACTCCGTTAAAAAAAACCAAAAAAAGGTGTCAACAAAAAAAAAGGTTAATAGGCAAGATCAAAAACAAAGTTGCTGGAAGCATCTGTGAAGAAAAAAAAAACAAAAATCAGTTAACCTTTTGGGTCCAGTGACCCTTCCTGTTCTGAGGAAGGGTCATTGGACCAGAAACGTTAAACTCTTGATTTTTTTCTTTAGATGCTGCTAGATCTGCTGAGCTTCCAGCACTTTCTGTTTTTGTTCCTCATTTACAGCATCCACAGTTCTTTAGGTTTTTAATAGGCAAGATATTGGCTTATGGCATTGGGATAAATATATTAGCATGGATAGAGGATTAGTTTATGGCAAATACTTGAATAAGTGGTTTAGAGGGGATCGGAGGAAAATCATTTCTACCACCTACTGTGTGAAAAATACGAACATGCTGCTTGAGAAAGTGTGGAGGAGGCAGGTATTCTCGCAACTTTTAAGAAGCATATGAATGAGCACTTAAAATACCAGGACACATTAGACTATGGTCCAAGTGCAGGTAAATTGGATTAGTGTAGCTTAGTGTTTGTTAGTTAGCACAGATGCGGTGAACCAAAAAGCCTGTTTCTATGCTGTATGACTCTAAATTATAACTCACTCAGTCACACAGTGAAGCTGAGGAATCAAAAAGTATCTTAAATAAGTAGTTTCACGGAGTTGGCATTTTCAACTATTAGTCAAAAGTATAGTTAAACTAAATTCTAAAGATCACAAAAGGAAACCTTTACAGTCCAATTTCACATTTACATTACATTCTTAATCTGATCAGATAAAGCCATTAATGGTATGAATCATACAAACAAAAATTGGTATAACACCACTAATAATGCATATAAAAACTAAATGCTATAGACTGAGCTTTGTTTACTTCCTACCATTCAATTATTATGATATGAAATTAGAGGTAAAGTCAGATATGAATTCAGATTAAAAATTTTTAAAACATTATTTCATATTGCTGCCCACATCATTCAAGAGTGGGAAGACAGTGTCTTTTGACATACTTTCAAGTCTTGACTGAAAAAAATGCATTTGGCAATACCATTGACAAGGTGAAAAATGCTACATATTCCAACCAGGGAGGAGGGACAAAGTAACTGACTTTGTAAAAAGGACTACGAATCCTAATTTCTCTCAGAGGGTCATGAGTCTGAAACTATCCTTAGGGCAGTAGAGACAAAGCTAGATTCTTCACTAAAAAAAAAGGGAGAATCTAGGGCTTTAATGGGTGGACAGGAAAGTGGAGCTAAGACCATGAATCAGATTGGCCATTAGAATGAAAGAGCAGACTAGTGGGACCAAATGGCCTGTTCTTGCTCATGAACTTGTATGGTTATTTTTAAAAATAACCAAGAACTTGCAAAACGGCATTTAAACAGTCCTTGGATAAGCATATGGATGATGATGGGATAGTGTAGGGGGAATGGGCTTAGATTAGTTCACAGGTCGGCGCAACATTGAAGGCCGAAGGGCCTGCTCTGCGTAATGTTCCATGTTCCATGTTCCATGCTCACAATACATAAAAATTGCAAGTTTGTAAGTTAAATCAAAGCAAATTTAGGGTGTAGTTTACATTACTGGAAGAAAAACTGTAAATGCTAAACGGTATGTTAAATTTTCTTCATATGTTGGCATACCATAATGTGACTAAAAATCTGGCCATTCTTCTCAAAATGCATTACCATGAATTAGATTCAAGTTTAAATGTTTCTGGACCTTTCAATAGCTTAACATTGCAATAGAAGGCAAACTCCTTTTGGGGCAAGATGTTAGCCAACAAAATTTTATTACATCTTTAAGATGTACACAAGACTAAAAATACACTGTCAATTTTTTCTTCACATCACTGCAGCAGGTCAGATCTGACCCACATGACCATTATATCTATCACTGATAAGGTAAGGAGGCAAACTCTGAAACCAACTGGGTTGGAACAGGGATAAAGCTGGTATTAATCTGATTCAACACCATCGGAAAACAAGAAACAAAGAAACGAGAAACAGACCATATTTACCATTTACTACAAAAATCTTGGGCATCAACTGCACTTGCATGGCCATTCTTGGTTTCCTGACAGATATGCTTTTTTAAGATTTAAATTGATTCAAATGATGGAAACTCCACAGCTCTCTGGGAAGAGAATTCCTAACATTTCATAACCCCTTGATTGAAAACATTTCCCATCTAATTCCTAAGTTAACCACCCCATATCCCGAGACTGTATCCCACATATCAGATTCTCTGACCAGCATAAACACTTCAACATCTACCCCACCTAGTTTCTTCAGATTGCCTCATTTTTCAGGGCCTCAAAAAGCCTAATATCACCAAACTACCAAGCCAAGGACTGATTTAGTTAACATTTTTGTATACTCACTGGAGTTTAGAAGAATAAGAGGTGATCTCATTGAAACATAGTATTAAGGGGCTCGACAGGGTAAATGCTGAGAGGATGGTTCACCCTTGGGTGAGCCTGAGAGATATTTGGTCCTAGTCTCAGAATAAAGGGGAGGAGATGAGAAAAAAAAAAATCCTCTTTAGGGCAGAGTGTCTTTGGAACTCCTCCTTCATTGCTGTCTGTGGCAAGGAGTCCTCAAATACATTTAAGGCTGAGGCAGATAAATTGTTGATCAGTAGGGGAAATCAGTCATTATGGGAAAAGGGCAGGAAAGCAGACATGAGGAATGCTGGTTCAGCCATAATCTTATTGAATAGCAGAGCAGCCTTGAGGGGCTGAATGGCCAACTCCTGTTTCTATTTCTTATGGTGTCCAACACAAGTACACATTTTCTTAATGGGCTGTTATGACAGTTTTAAGATTTGGGTTTTAAGATTCAGGGTCATGCCTGAATTTAATTCCCATCTGCCCCAGGTGTGTCATAATATGTCTGAACAAGTTGACTAATTACTTCTTTCAAAATATGGAGAAAAGGAAGAATCATACTGGAGTGTAAAAAGAGCTAGCAGGCAGCACTTTATGTTGGCAAATCAGTTTATTTAAAAACTAATTTCATCTGCTTCAGTAACTGCTTCTTTCAAACTTAATGTAAAGGGTTTTACAAACACAAGACGAGATCCTTTCAGAAGCAGTCAGTAGCCAAAACTAATAGAATCAATCAATTCAAATAATAAATTTCATTTCTCCCACAAATAAATGCAAATGTCGAGATACAATTGATTATAACTAAACAAATAGGCATACATTGACAAAAGCAGCAACTTGAATATGGGAAAGGATCACTCGACCCAAAATGTCAACTCTGATTTCTCTCCACAGATGCTGTCAGACCTGCTGAACTTTCCAGAAATGTCTATTTTATTTGATTTACAGCATCCGCTGTTCTTTTAGTTTTTAAACTTAAATATGAACGTTATTCCTCTTTGCCAATGGCATCACCTTCAGAACTTGTTGCCCACTTTGCTGCAGTTGACTGAATGGATGAAGCTACTTTTTTCAAAAGTAGTTATTAGTCAACTTGTTCAATCATATTATGACACACCTGGGGCAGATGGGAATTAAAGTCAGGCATGACCCAGAGATAGGGACGTTAACACTGTCACAACAGCCCATTAAGAAAATGTGTACTTATATTGGAGACCATGAGAAATAGAAACAGGAGTTGGCCATTCAGTCCCTCGAGCCTGCTCTGCCATTCAATAAGGTCACGGCTGAATGGGAAGATGTTGGTGGTTTGATCTTGGCATAATAGTCATCATAAATCTTCAGAATGCCGATATCTTGAGATCTGATCTGTTGACCATATTTCACTGGCAGTTCTTAGACATCAATATTTAACCATGTCTTTCCCCAAAGAGGCATTAATTGCTCAAAACCAGCTCAGCTGGGAGGAACATGTTTTGTATCTGCTACAAATCTTTTGAAGCAACTACTTGACGTGGAACTCAAATCACAGTAGGAGACTCCCAGAAGAACAGAACTGACCTTTCAAGGACATCCCAAAAGAGCTCAAAACATATTCACTCTGACTCACGATTTGGAGACTGACCAAAATGGAAACAGTTCCTTCAAGTTGGCACTGAATACAAGAAGATTTCAAAATTGAAAACGCAGAGACAAAAGTCAAAAGCACTGGAGGGAGTGCGCAAACCCCAAACAACTCATCTATTCAAACTCCCTCAGAAAAAAAAAAAATCACTACCTGATACGCTTGTGGCAGCCTGCACATCTCACACACACTGGAGTTATCACTCATTTCAAAGTCTAACAAACAGTTAATCCTAGGGGATCGACTAAGAACGATTTAAAAATTTATCACCAGCATACAATTTTGATCTAAGTGCAGATCCGGCATTCAGGTCATATGTTTTGAATCCATTGTAGTCCACAACTGTCCTCATTTTCAAGTATGTATTCTTCAGGGAGGCCTTCAAAATCTCGTATCACTGTTCAGTTTCTCAGCAGGTGACTATTACTTCTGGTGAGACATGACCACAAAAGAAAATTCCCTCTTGTGTAGAGTTTCTTCAGGTGAGCTGTCACCAAATCATTGTTCCCTTCAACAGTTGTCTTTTATAATTATAGTTGAAGTTCGACATAATGCCTTAATTAGTTAAAGGATTGAAATTTTGGTGCATGCATTTCTGTTATGACCTTCCTAGGCTCACTAGGGTGGATACATGGTGCAGTTGCAAGCAGCAAAATGGACTCCAATGGTTTTTCCAGTCCAAGGCATTTTCTGAGTGCTTTTATAAATTCAGTGGAATCAGTCTTCACAAATTGAATAAACCATCTATACTTTGATGCTACAACTATTGGATTAACAGTTTCTCTTGCCTTAGGTGATGAAACAGCATCATTAGCGGAATATTCTGCCAATAACAAGCAGAGCCAGCTTGAGCAGACCAGTCCTGTTGCAAAGAAGAAATGTCAAGCAAGTTTCTGGTTATATTCGGTACTACAAGACTATTGTGTTACATTTATACAAATTGCTGTCCAACTAACTTTACATGAAAACTTGCTTTAATTTAACAAGAAATAATGCTGCACTGACTTAGCTGTGGACCACAGCCTCCAGTTTCCCATTACTTTAACTGTGTCACATGCTGACACTTACCTGTCTCAGAATCTTTCCTACCCTCACCGCTCTTATGCTTACATTAGAAGGGGGTAATGAAGGAAAGAGTAGGCCCACTCAAGGACAAGGGAGGGAAGTTATGTGTGGAGCCACAGGAAGTGGGAGAGATTCTTAATGAGTACTTTGCATCCATATTCGCAGAGGGGAAGGGCGTCACTGATGTTGAGGTCAGGAATGAGTGTGAGAATACTCTAGATAAGGTCAATACATTGAAGGAGGAAGTTTTGGATATTCTAACTTGTATTAAGATAGATCCCATCTGGCCCTAGGGACTTGTCAATCTCAGGTGGCATGAGAGGCAAGGGACAAAATAGCTGGGGCATTAGCAGATAACTTCACATCCTCTGACCACCAGCAAGGTTCCAGAGGACTGGAGATTAGCCAATGTTGTTCCCTTGTTTAAGGAAGCTGGGATAATCCAGAAAATTATAGGCCAGTGAGCCTGATGTCTGTGGCAGGGACGCTCTTGGAGTAGAATCATTAGAATCCCTACAGTGTGAAAACAGGCCCTTTGGCCCAACAAGTCCACACCAACCCTTGGAGCATCCCACTCAGACCCATCCCCCTATAACCCACACATTTCTGAACACTACAGGCAATTTAGTATGGCCAATCCACCTAGCCTGCACATCTTTGGACTGTGGGAGGAAACCGGAGCACCCAGAGGAAACCCATGCAGACACAGGGAAAATGTGCAAACTCCGCACAGACAGACAGACAGACAGTCTTCCGGGGCTGGAATCGAACCCGGGTCCCTGGCACTGTGAGGCAGCAGTGCTAACCACTGAGCCACTGTGCCGCCCAGTGGATATTGAAGGACGTGATATTGCACATTTAGGAGAAAGTGAACTAGTTAGCAACAGGCAGCATGGCTTTGTAGGAAGGTGGTCATGTCTCACCTATCTGGCTGAATTTTTTTTTTGAAGAGGTGGCAAAGATAGTTGACGAGGGAAGGGTTGCAGATGTAGTTTATATGCCTTGCCAAAGTCCATTTGATAAAGTCCCACATGGCAGACTGGTAGAAAATCTAAAATCACATGTGTGGGCTGGCTAGATGGACACAAAACTGGCTTGGTCGTAGAGGACAGAGGGTAGTGGCGGAAGGGCATTCTTCAGAATGGAGACCAGTAACTACTGGTGTTCCACAGGGATCAATCTTAGATCCTCTGTTGTTTGTAGTATATACAAGTGATCTGGAAGAAATTGTGGGCAGTCTGATTAGTAAATTTGCAGATGACATGAAGATTAGTAGAGTTACTGATAGTGCTGACAATTGTGAAAGGATACAACAAGATATAGATAGATTGGTGACTTGGAGACAGAAATGGCAGACAAAGTTTATTCCAGACAAATGCAAGGGGATGCATTTTAGAGGATCAAAATTAGGTGTGAATAAAACTGTAAATGGTGGAACCCTTAGGAACATTAACATACAGATGGATCTGGGCATGCAGATCCACAGTTCCCTAGAAGTGGCAACACAGGTGGCGCAGGTCACAACAAAGGCATATAACTTGCTGGTCTTCATCAGCTGGCACATTGAGTACAAGAGTTGGCAAACCATGTTGCAGCTATATAAAACCCTTGGTAGGCCGCATTTACCGTATTGTGTGCAGTTTTGGTCGCTACACCACCAGGAAGTGGAAACTTTGGACAGAGTGCATCAGGATGTTGCCTTGTCAACGGCATTGGACATGAGGAAAGGTTAAAGACGACTAGGGCTGTTTTCACTGGAAAGATGGTGGCTGAGAGGAGACCCAGAAGAGGCATAGATAGGGTGGATAGTTAGGGGCTTTTACCCAGGATTGAAGTTTCAGTTACAAGGCGGCACAGGTTCAAGGTGAGAGGGGGAAAGTTTAAGGGAGGTGTGCAAGGGAAGTTTTTCCACACAGAGTGGTAGGAGTCTAGGCCGCATTGCCAGCAGAGGTCGTGGAAGCAGGCATGTTGGATGGTTACATGAATGGGTGGGAATAGGGGAAATGAATAAAGGACAGAAAGTTCGAGACAAAAAATTGCAGATGCTGGATCCAAGGTAAACAAACAGGAGGCTGGAAGAAAATAGCAAGCCAGGCAGCATCTGGAGGAAAGGAGAAGTAAATGTTTTGGGTATTACCCTTCAAGACTTGAGGGGCAGAAGGTTTTTTTTTTCCAAGTTTTAGTTTGGGCATGATGATTAGCACCAACTTGGAGGTCCAAAGGGTCTGTTCCTGCGCCGTACTTCTCTTTTGTTCTTGGAACTCAAAAAAAAAGCTTGAGGGTCAGCACTTCATGTTTTGATTAGATTAAATCTGGAAGGCTGAAAATTATCTAAGTTCAACAGTTTCAGACCATCGAATAAAAACTAAATACTACAGATGCTGGAAATCTGAAACAAATACACAGAGAATGCTGAAGAAACTCAGCAGGATTGGTAGTGTCAGTAGAGAGGAAAACAAACTAATTTTCCAACACCTTTCAATCTGGTATGACCCCTCAGAATGGACAACATTAACTTCACTTCTTGCCACAGATGCTGCCAGACCTGCTGAGTTTTGCCAGCGTTCTGTATTAATTTCAGATCATGACCCCTTTGCACTGCAGCTCCTGATGATCTGGTCTTGCTCATTTATATTTAGCTTAAACCGCACAACATCATTTGATGGAAATATTCATTAGGGTCATTGAATTCGCGGTTACCACAGCAAAAACAAACATTATATAGAATAGAGAGATAATATAGAATACATCATAGCAACCAAGAGTAAGACAAAATAAAAGCCTTCTTTTTTCTTCAGTGGTAAAGTACATGGCATTTTAAAATTGTTTCACCAATTTTATGAACAAGGTAAATTGGACAATTTTGCACTTTTAGCATCAGCCACCTCTTTTGTAGGTGCAGTTGACAAAATGTGTACATGCCCCTCTGTTCTAATTTAACAATGCTCTGTAACTGCAAAAGTTGGCCAAGGGCCTGCTGCTCAATCCATTTAACCTCTTCCATTCCCACAGCACCCATTCCTCAGTGAATTCCTTTAATTTAGCGTTTTTAACCAATGTGTGCCCCAATACAAGGCTGGATTAAACTGCTCAAAACTAATTAACACACTGCAGCACCTTAAAGCTAGAAAGAAAAAAAAGCCACAAGAACTTCAGTTTATAAAAACACTTTCACACCCTCAGTGTATCCCAAAAGGGATAAATTGCAGATCTATCAATCTAGGAATAAAACATTATTCCTGTGAACCATCAAATTCACCTAATTTTGGAGGCAAAGTGAAGCAATATAAACTACACTTACAATGGAAAGTTTTTACAAAGCTCTGTTACATCAGGTTTATGTTAAATCTAGAAGCACTTAAAATAGTGTGCTTTAAGTTAGATTATTTGATATAAACATAAATGATATCTGAAATTAGATTCAATTACAATCAGCACTCAGAAGGCAGCTTCTTGCAGACATGATGCTAAAAATACACCCACAGCTCATAACATTTAAAAGTAGAATGGAACTCCTGGTGAGGGATGATAACCAAAGTACCGTACTGTATTAACTGTCACTTTACCAAGTGACAATCCTTGAAGTGTGATTGTGAACAGCGACTGTAGAGTGCATCTTGCAATGTGACAGGAGGCAGGTCTGGTACTTTCATCGGCAACTTGCAGAAGACTTATAGAGACAAACAGCACAGAAACAGATCTTTTGGTCCAACCAGTCCATGCCGAACATGATCCCAAACTAAACTACTCCCGGCCCATGTACCATCAAGCCTTTCCTACTCGTATATCCATCCAAATGCCTTTTAAACATAATCGTACCCATAACCACCACATCCTCAGGAATTCATTCCACACGCAAACCACCCTCCGTGTAAAAAATTTGCACCTCGTGTCTTTTTTAAAATCTCTCTCCTCTCACCTTAAAAATGTGCCCCTAGTCATGAAATACCCCATCTTAGCGAAAAGCCAACTCCCATTAACTCTGTCTTTATCTCTCATTGTATAAACTTCTATCAAGTCACCTCTCAACCTCCTACGTTCAAGTGAGGAAAGTCCGAGCCTATCCAGCCTTTCCTTACAGCTCAAACCTTCCATACCAGGCAACATCCTGGTAAATCTCTTCTGAACCCCCTCCAACTTGATAATATCCTTCCTATAACTGGGTGACCAGAACGGGACACAGTATTCCAGAAGAGGCCTCACCAATATCCTATACAATCTCAACATAATGTCCAAACTCCTACACTCGAAGGACTGAGCAATAAATGCAAGCACGCCAAATGCCTGTTTAACCACCCTGTCCATATGTGACGCAAACTTTAAAGAATTATGTACCTGCACCCCCAAGTCCCTCTGATTTACAACACTATCCAAGGTCCTACCATTAACTGTAGAAGCCCTACCTTTGTCTGTAGTACCAAAATGCCTTATCTCACATTTATCCAGATTGAACTCCATTGCCATTTATCAGCCCATTGACCCATTTGATCAAGATCCTTTTGTAATCTTAGAAAACTTCTTCACTGTGTTGAGCCACTAGATAAGAAAGTTACTGTTTACCTCAAACTCTTGGAATGCAGAGGTCAAATTAGTGCTCCAATACAACACTGGTTAAGATAAGGATCAAATCTAATACTTTCCCTAATCTACATGCCCCAATATCAAACCAAGCAATAGAACATAGAACAGTACAGGCCCTTTGGCCCACCACGTTGTGCCTAACTTTCACCCTAAACCTAAGGTCTATCTAACCTCCACCCCTACCTTATACTATCATCCATATACCTATCTAATAGCTGCTCAAATGCCCCTAATGAGGCCGACTCCACTACCCTCTCCAGCAATGCATTCCACGCCCCTACCACTCTGAGTAAAGAGCCTACCTCTGACATCTCCTCGATATCTACCTCCTTTCACTTTAAAACTATTTCCCCTCGTAAAAGCTACCTCCACCCTAGGAAAAAGTCTCTGGCTGTCTACTCTATCTACACCTCTGATCATTTTGTACACCTCTATCAAGTCACCTCTCATCCTTCGTCATTCTAAAGAGAAAAGCCCTAGCTCTCTCAACCTTTCCTCATAAGGCCTTCCCTCCATTCCAGGCAACATCCTGGTAAATCTCCTCTGCACCTTTTCCAACGCTTCCACATCTTTCCTGTAACGAGGTGACCAGAAATGGACACAATACTCCAGATGTGGCCGAACCAGGCTTTTGAATAGCTGGAGCATAACTTCACGGCTCTTGACCCCAATCCCTCTATTAATGAAAGCTAACACACCATACGCCTTCTTAACAACTCTATCCACCTGGGTGGCAGCTTTCAGGGAACTGTGAGCACGAACCCCAAGATCTCTCTGCTCTTCCACACTGCCAAGAATCTTTCTGTTAACCCTGTATTCTGCTTTCAAGTTTGTCCTTCCAAAATTAATCACCTCATACTTTTCAGGGTTAAACTCCATCTGCCACTTCTCAGCCCAGCTCTGCATTCTATCAATGTCCCTTTCTAACCTAGAACAGCCCTCCGCACTGTCCACTAAGTGACCCACCTTCATATCATCCACGAACTTGCTAATCCACCCTTCCACTCCTTCGTCCAAATCATTTACAAAAATCACAAATAGAAGAGGACCCAGAACAGATCCTTGTGGTACACCACTCGTAACTGAGCACCATGTTGAATATTTTCTGTCCACTACCATCCTTTGTCTAAGGGTCAGCCAATTCTGAATCCAATCTGCCACATTTCCCCCTATCCCATGCCTCCTTACCTTCTGCATGAGCCTACCATGGGGAACCTTATCAAACACCTTACTTAAATCCACTTATACCACATCCACTGCTCCACCTTCATCCACGTGTTTGGTCACCTCTTCAAAAGAATTCAATAAAGGTTTGTGAGGCACGATCTACCCCTGACAAATCCATACTGACTAGCACGAATCAAACTGTGCCTTTCCAAGTGATCATAATTCCTGTCTCTCAGAGCCCTTTCCAATCATTTGCCCACCACTGACATAAGACTAACTGGCCTGGGTTAACTGACCGGGGTTATCTCTGTTCCCTTTTTTTGAACAAGGGAATGACGTTTGCCTCTTTCCAATCTTCCAGCATTATACCCGTGGACAGCGAGGATGAAAAGATCATCGCCAAAGGCCCTGCGATCTCGTCCCTCGCTTCCCTTAGAATCCTTGGATAAATCCCGTCAGGCCTGGGGGACTTATCTATCTTCAACTTCCTCAGAATTCCTAGCACATCTTCTTTACTAACATCAACCTCCTCTAGCCTACCTGCTTGTTTCACAACGTCCTCCTCTACAACTAGGTCCCTCTCAGTTGTGAATACTGAAGAAAAGTGTTCATTAAGGACCTCTCCTTTCTCTTTAGGCTCTGTGCACAAATTCCCTTTACAATCCTTGATCGGCCCTACCCTTTCTCTGGTCATTTTCTTGTTCTGCACATACGTGTAAAAAGCCTTGGAGTTTTCCTTGATGCTATCTGCCAAGGTTTTCTCATGCCCCCTTTTGGCTCTCCTAAGCCCTTCAGCTCCTTCCTGGCTAACTTGTATCAACAACATATTCACTCAAGTCACTGGGAGTTTTTATTGCCCCCACACAAACCCTTTTCCATTCCCCCCACCCCCCACAAGAGGTTAACGTTGATGGTGGAATAAGAAACACAGTTAAACAATCATTGGAAATGCATGCAATTTTAATTGCAAAGATCATGAAGCAATAGTTATGCACTTCCCATGGGCTTTTTACAGACTATGAAACATGACTTCTTCCAAAGTGATCACATGATATAGCTGGATCACAAGGCAAAATAGCATCTACTGTTTCATCACATCGTGTCCACAGAGCATACCAACAGACAGCAGCTTCAGAAATTCAACTATTTTTCTCCACACAGTAGGAGAAAGAGGGCGGTAGAAGCCTATGACCAGCGGTGTTCTGCAGGGATCAGTGCTGGGACCACTGTTATTAGTCATTTATGTAAACAATTTGGATGAGAATTTAGGAGGCATATTAGTAAGTTTGAAGATGATGCCAAAATTGGTGGGACAGTCAACAGTGAAGAAGGTTATCTAACAGAATGGAGGGATCTTTATCAATTAGGCCGATAGATTCAGAAGTGGCAGGTGGAGCTTAATTTGGATAAATGTGATGTATTGCAGTTAGATAAAGCAAAAAAAAAAAAAAAAGGACAGGCCTTATACAGTTAATGGTAAGAACCTGGATTGTGTTGTTGAACAGAAAGACCTAGAGGTTCAGGTACATGCGTCACAGTTAGACAGGGTGGTTAAGAAGGTGTTTAGCATACTCGTCTTCACTGCTCAGACTACTGAGTACAGTAGTTGGGATATCATGTTGAGATTGTTTAGGACGTTGGTGGGGCCACTTTTCGAGTACTGCACGCAGTTCTGGTTGCCCTGCTATAGGAAGGCTATTATTAAATTGGACAGGGTGCAGAAAACATCTATTGGTATGTTGCTGGGACTGGAGGTTCTGAATTTTGATGAGAAGCTGGGAAGGCTGGGGCTTTTTCCACTGGAGTGAAAAAAGTTGAAGGATGACCTTATAGAGGTTTTGTGGTTGGTCGGCTTGCCGAGCTGGTTCATTGTTCTGCAGGCATTTCATTACCTTGCTGGGTAACATCATCAGTGCAGCCTCCGATGAAGCGCTGTTGTTTTCCCGCCCGTTATTTAAGCTCTGGTGTCCGTTGAGCTGGATTAGTTCACTTCCGGTTTTCCTTCACAATGGAGTGCATACGGGGTCTAGCTCTATGTGCTTATTGATGGCTGTCTTAGTGGAGAACCAGGCCTCCAGAAATTCCCTTGCTTGTCTCTGCTCCGCTTGTCCCAGGATCCTACAAATTCCAGGAGCTACAAATCTAATCTAAAGCCTTATAACGGTTTAAAAAAATCATGAGGGGCATAGATAAGGTGAATAGTCAAGGTCTTTTCCCTAGGGTGGGGGAGTCCAAAAACTAGAGGGCACAGATTTAAAGGTGAAGGGAAAGATTTAAAAGGGACCTGACAGGCAACTTTTTCCACACAGAGGGTTGCTTACATATGGAATGAACTGCCAGAGGACGTGGTAGGCACAGGGACAGTTTCACATTTGAAAAAGAATTTTCAACAGGTACACGAATAGGAACGGTTCAGAGGGATATGGGCCAAATGCAGGCAAGTGGGAAACTTTGTCAGCATGGACAAGTTGGGCCAAAACATATGTCTCCATGCTGTATGAGTCTATGACTATTTTAGGTCTAAACAAGCAGGGCATTAATAAATTAGATTACAAGTGTTCAATATCAAGGTATCTCACATTACATATTTTGGACATAATACTCCTCCCTTAGGAGGACTCATGTTCGATCCCAGTTTGCTTTGTAGTTACTTTAAATCAACTTGTTCACACATGCTGTGACACACCTCCAGGGCAGGTGGGACTTGTACCCAGAAATTTTTTGGCTTGGAGTTAGGTACATTGTGCCACAAGACTCCAATCCAGTTCTCTTTACAAACCAAATGAGAAACTCAAATAGGTTCACACATTCAACATAAATTGCTGTCTTGTAATTAATTTTTCCAGCAGATTACATAATCAGAGCTTTACATATTGCCATTTTTGCAGCATAACATAGGAGAAACAATGAAATAAATATTGCAATTTTTTCTCCAAAGTTTTGAAGGCATATTTCCCCCCTCGCGTGCCAGTATTTTGTTCATCAGATGGATCCAAGACCTGATCATTCACACTTGTACAAAATGCTAGTACAAAATGCATAAGTGATTTAAATAAGCTAAAAGATTTCTGTTTCAATCATATAACATACTTACTGTACAAAGTTCTTCTTGAATTATACACCTGTTCAGACAAATCTCTAACATCACTACAGCATTTTATTAGGCAACATCAATTCTGTACCTCAACCTATGTATATTTGTGATGCAAGTTGCAAACAAAACATCTGACTAACCAGTTTTTGCTGTAATTTTGGTCAGCCAAAAAAACAAGGCCACTCCAATCCACACTATACAGAGAGGGAAGTCAATGCTTCAAAAACCAAATAAATAACTGAGTGATTAACTGTGATAATTGAAACAAGCTGATGTGTCCTGGGAGAATTCTCTCAAAGATCGTATGTCTCTCACTACATTCCAGTTCAAAACAAAACCCACCTTAGCACAGTAAAAATAACGCTAAATCTACTGTTTGCTAATAAAGTAATACCTCAAGTCCACGCAGAGTTCCCACAGGGTTACTTAACGTATCATAACACAAGTTGGAAAACAAAACGTGTTATTGTTTACTAGAATCCAGCTGCTATACTAAAAGTCTGACGGAAAGTCCAATCACAAAGCAGTTCTTAGTAAAGAATCTTCTGTGATTAAGTAAGGTTTTGTTTTAAAGAAAACAGGCATTTGTGAATCTCAGTCAACATTTTTGGTATTGATATTCATCTGCCAAAGCACAAGGGAAGCCACAATCCGTGCAGCCCACGCACATACTCCACTGAAATCCTCATCGCCACAATCTGGAAGCACCAAAACGACCACCAAAAACAAAAAAAAACACACACACACCCGACGAGAACCTAATTAAAAACTGTTTTAAACTCGCTGCTGCATCAGATTTGCTGGAGAATAAGCAAACCATATAGCTGTGGGAGGACAAGCAACCACCACGCCGGGGCTGGGGTTTAAAGCGGCCATAAAGGCTATTTACACCACAATCACTGGGGTGGAGAAGAGGAAAGAGAAAACACGCTTAATTCCTTTTAAACTGCTCGGGGGAGGGAGAAACCTTTCCAGCAGCATTTTTGAACGCGCCAGTCCATTTGTAAAGAATGTAGTCTCAATTATAAACAACAAACTGATACTCCCCTCTTTATATGAAGAGTACTGAAACGTTTAAATAAGGGGAAGCTGCAGAAATTTTACCAATACCTCTTTGCTAAGTCCTTCTTCACCGCGCAATACGTCTGAAGAAGCATTCCGTTGGCTTTAAATTGCCTCCGGCAGACAAGCCCCCTCCCCGAGAGAGTTCGGGCAAGTTGATTCGAACAGAAGGAGGCGGGGATGAACGGACACGACGCCCAGGCCAGGCCGAGGTAGGCCAGGCCCTTACTGCGCCTGCGCCTAGCCAGAGGCGGGCTCCGCCGCACGAGCCTGAATAGTCGGGGCCGTTTAAAAATAAACGGCCAACAGTCTCCTTCCCCCCCTCCGACGGGGAAGAGGCCCACGCACACCGATACCCGCACTCGTAAGTACATTTAAAGGCGAGGAGTTCATGGGTGTGGTGTACAATGTCTTGAAAATACATAAACGCTCTCCATCCAAAACACTCTTTTACCTCCCCCCCCATCCGCCTCAAGTATTATTCCTCTCGCTGCAATGTGTTAGAATAAAAACACGCTGCACAAGCGTGGCATATATACAAAAAAAATCAACCACTGAGGACTACCGCATGATTCATTCAGAAAGCCTTTTGCCGTAGACCCCGGCCCCCGGGGGCCCATAAAAAGGGTTTGGGTGACTGATGGAACAGACTTAAAATATTTTTTTCAAGAAAGTCTCGTAAGTTAAAATCTGACCCGGCACATTGCAGCGCCGGTGAGTTAAATTTCCCGACGTCTTGCCTGAGTAATCATTACCTGAGGGAGAGAAGCAGCGATCTGATGACCACCCAGCTGTGGTTTAACAGCAAAGCTTATTCTCATAAATCTTTAGTCCTTCGACACATTTTGGCATTAAATAAAGATTGTGAACATGTCCGCAAGGAAATCAAATTAGTGCTTCCAGAGTTTTTAATTTTACAACTGTTCTGATCCCTACCTTTATCCTGAGAAGCTGTACCAGAAAGAAGTAGGTGTGGACCCGCCTGTGTGGAGTTTTTTTTTGTATGGTGTGATCTGTTTTTAACTGTACGTGCAATAACTGATAAAACCTCCCAGCATTGACCAGTTTCAATTGGTGCAGAGATTTTACTACTTTTAACAGCAGTCATCATGTGGTCAACAGCTGGAAGACTGCAGTATTACAAGACGTGAAATACAATGTGAAATACATACAGTGTGGGTTATGCAGAAACCCATTTGTCTTTTTCTTTTCAGTTTGTGCAGTGTTATCTGTCTTTTAGGATGGGGCGGGGAGACCAAATGCAGTATGCGATGTTTTTTTTCAGCTCTTCCCCCGCAGCTCCAGTGAAACGAAGGATATTATGCTAAGCTGAATACTTACAAAATAGTCTTTATAGTTCAAAAGTTCTGGAACTTTCTCTGTGTTGCTATGAACATACTTGCCAGCACTGTTGACCCTTAATGTGGACTGGGTGGAGACCGCACAATGGGAGAATTTAGTGAACTCTGCAGTGAATTGGGTTGGGGGGTGGGGGTGAGGCGTTAACTCCAGCTGTAAAACACAAAGAGAACCAGAAACGTCTATGCCAGGGTGAAAGAAAAACCCCAATTAATTAAAAAGAGACAGGAAATTAGCTGGGATAAAGTTGGGAATTGTTTGAGGAAAAAAAGTTCTGATTTATCGAGTTGATTTTGGCGTGGAGCCTGTCCTGTAGAATTTGACTACATCCTCTCAGAAGATAGAAACAAACGAACATCGCATACATCGTTTAGATTTTCATTACTGTATTGCTTAATTCTGAAGCACATCCCTGAAGTAGAAAAAGTATTCATTGCTCGCAGTCGTTGGTACTATTCTTTCTTAGCAGTCATTTCCTTCCTGTATTCCTTAACAATATGATCAGCAATAATACATTTGCATAGGCAAATATTTTCACATACTTAGGCTTCTTGTTTACTTGAACTCACAAAAGCCCTGAGTATCTGTGCAATTATAGAAGAGGACTATTTGGTACATTACATTTAACATTCAATGGAATTTCACTAGGTAGTACTTTGTCACTGTATCGTCAGGACCACAAATGATATAAATACCACGAAGTAGTGAACTTTATGCTAAATGTTTAAATTCTGTATATTAAATAGTCACCAACATGTGCCAACTTTAATCTTTCATTCAGTATTCTAAAAGACATTTTGTGCTACCACAAGAATGGTTAGTTAAGTGATACTTTATTCTGCACTTGAAATTGTGCAAACAAGAGAGAGGTTTCCAGAAGAGGATTCAACTGCTAATTGAAGTATGATATACATTTTGCTCTGGTATTTTATTTGGACTTTTTAGGTGGTGGCTGAAGTTCTTGACATAAACTGAGAGTTCCATCTTGTGCCAATGACTCTTTGCGGGTATTGGAATAGTGATAAATTTGGAGAGGACTGCATGAAACTGATTAATCCCCAGAAGGGGGTTATATTGAATACATTAATTGTTTTGCCCAAACTAAAACTAAGATGATAGAAATGCATCTATCTGTAATATGCAAAACATTTTAATAATATTAGTACTCTTTCAATAAATTATGAATAAACTACTGTATATATTTCTTTAGTAACATCAAGCTGTAAAAAAAAACTGACCATAGTACGCATATTATGATACACACATATTTACAATAGCTTTCTTACAGAACATTAGGAGATTATTCTTTACAGCCAGTAAGTGGAATCAATGGAAGAAAAAAATCCAGGACTAATTTAATGCCAGTTAGGTGCTGTAGTGAAGGAGCTTTAGGGACTGAGAAATGTACTTTAGCTTGTGGCCTTTACAAAGTTTGTTTATCTAGTTATTAATAATAATGATTACATACCCATATTAAATGTATAACAAGAAAAGTACATTGAAACTTAATAGTCCACAACCACTGCATTGATTGAAGAAACATCCTCAATGAACCACATGATGAAATTCAAATATGGGTCATAGAGTCATACAGCACGGAAACAGACCCTTCAGTCCAACCAGTCCATGCCAAACATAATCCCAAGCTAAACTGATCCCACCTGCCTGCTCCTGGCCAATATCCCTCCAAACCTTTCCTACTTGTGTACTTATCCAAATGTCTCTTAAATGTTATAATTGTACCCACATCCATCGCTTCCTCAGGAAGTTCATTCCACACATGAACCACCCTCTGTAAAAGAAATTTGCCCCTCATGTCTCTTTAAATCTCTCTCCTCTCAACTTAAACATGTGCCTCCTAATCTTGAAATCCCCCAAGCTAGGGAAAAGACAACTACCATCAACTCTATCTACACTTCTCATTCTTTTATAAACTTCTTTCAGGTCACCTTTCAACCTCCTACACTCCAGTGAAAAAAGTCCCAGCTATCCAGCCTTTCTTTATACCTCAAACCTTCCATACCTGGCAAAATCCTGGTAAATCTGTCCTGACCCCTGGACCAGAACTGGACACACTGTGCCAGAAGAGGTCTCACAAATGCCCTGTACGACTTCAACCTTCACCTCTTTGGACACACGAGGCCTGCTAAATTCTGTGTTGTTAAAAATATTCATTTCATGTCATCTATTGTTTTGATTTGTTTGATCTGTAAAGTTGACTCAAATATCTATTATGCTTCTAATGATCTGTTTACCTCTGCCAAGTTCAGAAGGCGTGCAGGATTATTGGTTTGCTGGATGTTTTTGTTAAAATAATTATGATACTCCCTTGCTTTTCACAGCCCTATTCTTGCTACAATCTCATAGTCTCATTTTTGAGAGTTTCGTATTTTCTGGCTTCAATCTGCCCATTCTGCCTTAATCCACAAACATAAAATGATGACCAAAAAAAGAGCAACCAAAGAGCATCAAAGCTGTCCAAAGTATTCCTTAATCTCCAAACTCTGTGGCTATGTCATTTCCCATAAGAAACAAATAAAAGAAAAGAAACAAGGTCATTAAGAAAAAAAAGCTCTGGAAACCTTTCCTCTGGTCCTTTGGACATTTAACAACAGTATAAAGGAATGCAATGACCACACACATGTTAACTATTAATCCATTTTCTTTTTATTTAATGTGATCTCTGCCCAGCAAAGAACCATTCCATCTCTCCCTTGAATGCATACAGAGTCAACACTCATCATCTGGTATAACAAGGCGTGGGGCTGGATGAACACAGCAGGCCAAGCAGCATCAGAGGAGCAGGAAAACTTGACGTTTCAGGCCTAGACCCGTCATCAGAAATGGGGGAGGGGAAGAGGGTTCTGAAATAAATAGGGAGAGAGAGGGAGGCGGATAGAGGAGAGGATAGGTGGAGAGGAGGCAGACAAGTCGAAGAGGCGGGGATGGAGCCAGTAAAGGTGAGTGTAGGTGGGGAGGGTAGGGAGGAGATAGGTCAGTCCAGGGAGGACGGACAGGTCAAGGGGGCGGGATGATGTTAGTAGATAGGAGATGAGGGTGGGGCTTGAGGTGGGAGGAGTGGATAGGTGAGAGGAAAAACAGGTTAGGGAGGTGGAGATGAGCTGGGCTGGTTTTGGGATGCGGTTGGGGGAGGGAAGATTTTGAAGCTTGTGAAATCCTCATTGATACCATTGGGCTGCAGGGTTCCCAGGCTGAATATGATTTGCTGTTCCTGCAGCCTTCGGGTGGCATCACTGTGGCATTGCAGGAGGCCCAGGATGGACATGTCGTCTGAGGAATGGGAGGGGGAGTTGAAATGGTTCGCGACTGGGAGGTGCAGTTGTTTGTTGCGAACTGAGCACAGGTGTTCTGCAAAGCGGTCACCAAGCCTCCGCTTGGTTTCCCCGATATAGAAGAAGCCACAACGGGTAGAGCGGATGCAGTATACCACATTGGCAGATGTGCAGGTGAACATCTGCCTGATGTGGAAAGTCTTCTTGGGGCCTGGGATTGGGGTGAGGGGGGCAGGTGTAGCACTTCCTGCGGTTGCAGGGAAAAGTGCCGGGTGTGGTGGAGCTGAAGGCGAGTGTGGAGCGGACAAGGGAGTCGCGGAGGGAGTGGTCCCTCCGGAAAGCAGATAAGGGTGGGGAGGGAAAAATGTCTTTGGTGGTGGAGTCTGATTGCAGATGGCGGAAGTGTCGGAGGATGATGTGTTGGATCCGGAGGTTGGTGGGGTGGTACGTGAGGACGAGGGGGATTCTTTCTTGGTTATTATTGCGGGGACGGGGCGTGAGGGATGTGTTACGGGAAATGCGGGAGACACGGTCGAGGGCGTTCTCGACCACCGTGGGGCGGAAGTTGTGGTCCTTGAAGAATGAGGACATTTGAGATGTACGGGAGTGGGATGTCTCATCCTGGGAGCAGATGCGGTGGAGGCAAAGGAATTGGGAATAGGGGATGGCATTTTTGCAGGGAGGTGGGTGGGAGGAGGTGTATTCCAGCTAGCTGTGGGAGTCATTGGGCTTGAAATGGACATCAGTTTCTAGGTGGTTACCCGAGATGGAGACAGAGAGGTCCAGGAAGGAGAGAGAAGTGTTGGAGATGGTCCAGGTGAACTTAAGGTTGGGGTGGAAGGTGTTGGTGAAGTGGATGAACCGTTCGAGCTCCTCGTGGGAGCACGAGGCGGCGCCAATGCAGTCATCAATGTAACGGAGGAAAAGGTGGGGTTTAGGGCCAGTGTAGGTACGGAAGAGGGATTGTTTCACGTAACCTACAAAGAGGCAGGCATAGCTTGGGCCCATGCGGGTAGCCATGGCCACCCCCTTTGTCTGTAGGAAGTGGGAGGAATTGAAAGAGAAGTTGTTGAGGGTGAGGATGAGTTCGGCTCAGCGGATGAGGGTGTCGGTGGAGGGGGATTGGTCAGTTCTGCGGGAGAGGAAGAAGCGGAAAGCCTTTAGGCCATCTGCATGGGGAATACAGGTGTATAGGGACTGGACGTCCATCGTAAATCATCTGGTAGTGTTTTCAGAGGCTTTCAATTCTGCTGTCTATTCCTACTTTTTCTTTGTTTAAAATCATGTCCCATGATTGTCCCCAACTATCAGTAGTATTATATCGACTTGCAATTTTAACACCCTTTATCAGGTCATCTTTCAACCTATTTTGCTCTTAAATTAATAGAGGAAGACTCTTAACCTATCTAGATGAGTGAAGTTTTAAACTGGGATTTACTTGTGCAGTTGCCCAACTTGGAGCAGATCAAACCCAACACAGAGGAGATCAAACTTTTGTAGGGAGTGCAAAGCCAGCATGGCCAACACACCTAAGAAGGACTGCAATGTTGAACTTTTAACTTTTATTTCTTTATTTTTCTACTAAGAGGAACGTTAATGTTGAATTTTTAACTATATTTACATATTTTCAACATTGTATCTAAGATTTCGTAGCTAGGTACTTTTGTACCTAAGGTGGCACTGGGAAAGGTGATATTATATAATTTTCACTGTACTCCTGTATCCCTGTACTTGAGTACACATGACAATAAAATCTAATTGTAATCTTTTGTAAAACCTCAATATATACCTAAACTTGACAGCACTACTCTAGAATAGTCTAACCAGTGATCTGTGCCATATCAGAGATAGTATGAACTGCCGACGCTGGAATCAGAGATAACACAGTGTGGAGCTGGAGGAACACAGCAGGCCAGGCAGCATCAGAGGAGTAGGAAAGCTGACGTTTCGGGTCAGGACCCTCTTCAGCAGGAAAGCTGATGCTTCAGGTCGGGACCTTTCTTTGAAGAAGGGCTCTGACCCAAAATGTCAGCTTTCCTTCTCCTCTGATGCTGTCTGGCCTGCTGCGTTCCTCTAGCTCCACACTGTGTTATCTTTGCCGTATTAAATTTGTTATTTAATTTGTATTGAATAATGCTCTTAATATAACGCAATACTGTGTTAACTTCAGGTATGGCTTCTCTGCTCACTTCAGTTATCTAACTACCATAACATAAAGACCTTTATTTCTTCTGACCCCATTCAAATAATTTGTGCATGAATTGGTTAAACTAACATACACAATATGTGTCTAAATTAACTGCTAATTGCTAATATGAGGTCGACTCCCCAAACACACCTCAATCATTTTGGATTCAACTACACTCTAAGAAACTATTATTTTTGGACCTACAAATTGTAATGGAACCACCCCACCAACCTCCGGATCCAACGCATCATCCTCCGACACTTCCGCCATTTACAGTCAGACCCCACCACCAAAGACATCTTTCCCTCCCCACCCTTATCTGCCTTCCGGAGGGACCACTCCCTCCGCGACTCCCTTGTCCGCGCCACACTCCCCTCCAGCCCCACCACACCCGGCACTTTTCCTTGTAACCGCAGGAAGTGCTACACCTGCCCCCATACCTCCTCCCTCACCCCAATCCCAGGCCCCAAGAAGACATTCCACAT
>JAHRHZ010000139.1:339789-365936 GCA_024137785.1 Ginglymostoma cirratum
AACTTGACGTTTCGGGCCTAAACCCTTAGGCCCGAAACGTCAAGTTTTCCTGCTCCTATGATGCTGCTTGACCTGCTGAGGACATTGGTTAGGCTGCTTTTGGAATAGTGTGTGCAATTCTGGTCTCCTTGCCATAGGTGAACCTTGAAAAGGTTCAGAAAAGATTTACAAGGATATTGCCAGGGCTGGAGGGTTTGTGCTCTAGGGAGAGGCTGAATAGGCTGGGACTATTTTCCCTGGAGTGTCGGAGGCTCAGGGGTGACCTTTATAGAGGTTTATAAAATCATGAGGGGCATGGATAGGCTAAATAGACAAGGTATTTTCCCCAGGGTGGGGGAGTCCAAAACTAGAGGACATAGGTTTAAGGTGAGAGAGGAAAGATTTAAAAGGGATCTAAGGGGCAATTTTTTCACGCAGAGGGTGTTGTGTGTATGAATGAGTTGCCAGAGAAAGTGGTGGAGGTTGGTACAATTACAACAGTTAAAAAGCATCTGGATGGCTATTTGAATAGGAAGTGTTAGAGGGATATGGGCTGAATGCTGCAAATGGGACACATTTATTTAGGATATCTAGTTGGCATGGATGAGTTGGTCTGAAGGGTCTGTTTCTGTGCATTACATCTCTATGGCTCTAAGTATCAGTACGATCCTCACTTTCTAATTTCTTACTCAAATAACGGGGTTGCAAGCATTTCCTTTTGGTGAATTTGAGCACGTTGATTCTGTCTGACTGTCCCCAATACACACAGACACAGGCTAACACTGATTTTACTCACTGAACTCTAAAACTATGTTTTTTTCCCAGTTGCTATGACGACTTTTAAGTTGTTGAATTGAACATGCTTCTCACCTCTAGCCTCTCCATTTGTCACTGTGTTTTAAAAGCTCAACTGAATAAACACAACAGCAATTATCTCTCCAGGTGGTTTTTCAATTCATTTAGCCTAAGCGACATGATTTCTTTGAAATGCTGTTTTGACCTACTACTAAAAAAAATTTTAAAGTAGACAATTTGCAGAGCTTAAGACCAAAGATCCATTTACAAAAGTTCCCAAATGATGATAATGTATTACAATACTTCATTGCAGTGGGCCTGCCTGGTGTGGTCACGACAGTTGTGAATATTGAATGAAAACAAGATTCTGTTTATCCCTGATGCCCTTCATCATTTAAAAAAAACTGAGTGAATGAAATTTTGACAAGATACCCCAACAAGAGGCAATGCCTAAAATTGGCAAGAGGACACAAGAGAAAGGCAATAGAATGTTTTCCTTTTTCTAGTATTTATAATCTACAGCATATTGGGGAAAGCACGGGAGTGCAATAAACTGATTAGGTCTACACAGGCACAATGGACAAATTGACTTGCATTTGCTCCATATTTAACACCTGATGCAATAAAAGGATTTTTGAAAGTGTTTTAGCCTTTTTCAAAGAATGTCTATCGACAGCATTGCCCCCTGCAAGACCTTCTGACTATACAGGCATAAAATACACTCAATACACATATCCAGTACCTGCAGTGCAATGACACCACTCCATCCTGTTCGCTCATGTTTATTGTGCTCATTTGGTATCTACTATGGTTTTTATTGCCTGAGTATTTCATAAAGCGTGTATGCACATAACTTGAGATAACAAGGTGTAGAGTTGGATGAACACAGCAGGCCAAGCAGCATCAGAAGAGCAGGAGAGCTGACGTTTTGGGTCTAGACCCTTCTTCAGAAATGAAGCATCTCTGATGCTGCTTGGCCTGCTGCGTTCATCCAGCTCTACACCTTGTTATCTCAGATTCTCCAGCATCGGCAGTTCCTCCTATCTCTATGCACATAACTTTCTGAGGTTATCAGGAAACATAACCCGTGTGCAATGAGAACTCTTTGGGGGATGTCAGGAGATACAACGTTTTTCAAAATCATGTTCACATTCAGTAATATAATTGTTGAGATGTTTTCTGACCAATAAACACTGGCCTATCTAGCTTGCTTATGTCCTATGAATGAATAGATAAAATCATGAATCAATTTTGTGAACTATCAACACAAATAGGCTTATCTATTAAAAGATTGTTCATACATGTTTACATGTATTACTTACTGTTGAATTAAAGTTGTATTTTTAATGCACCGATTAAATTGTTCCTTGAAGGTGACTGTCTCTAACAAAGGCTGGCCTTAGAGTCGCTTCTTTTAATCTATGTATGTGACTGTTTGCTGGAGATAGATTATTTATTCTGTAATGGGCAGTGTACTAATCTTTTTAGGATGTCTATACGTGATTTGGTCATTTGCTGTTGTAGTTTTAAAACTTTTGAAAGTTTCTGCTCATATTTAATTGAAATAAAGTTTGATAATAAATTGTGTAATTTTTAATTTGAGTAAATTTTATTACAGAGAGGATAAGTGAATGCAAGGTGGAGAAATATAAAAAGTGTAATAAAAATGATAGAACTCATTACACCTCTCTTTTAGTTCTTGTTTTGCATTCTTTAAACTTTAGAAAGTTTGAAAGAGGAAGTAACAGACTCTCGTTCCTATGCTAGGGTCAGAGATAACACAATGTGGAGCTGGAGGAACACAACAGGCCGGGCAGCACCAGAGGAGCAGGAAGAAGGGTCTCGATCCGGAACGTCAACTTTCCTGCTCCTCTGCTGCTGCCTGGCCTGCTGCGTTCGTCCAGCTCCACACTGTGTTATCTCATTCCTAAAGTAATTGTGTTTTTTAAAAAAAACTTGTTAAGTTTTGAATCAAACAGGGAGTCTGTCATTATCTAGAATTTATATTCTGATGTCTGACACTTATAAGAGAAATTAATAGTTGAAAAATGGAAAATTTCTTACTTACTTACTATGAGAGACAGCATAAAAAAGTATGTTGATTGATTTTTCTTATCTTAATTTGAATTCTCCAAACAATAATGAACTTTGAGGGCAAACAATTGAAAACAGAAGCAATGAATGTGAGTGGGAGGGAGGGAATGTGGGATTTATCACCTTTCATCCTGGAAAAGTATTTGGCATCAAGATAGGACGCAAGAGCATATGGAAGGTTAATTGATGTTAATGAAAGCAGAATAAAAGGAAGTGAAGGATACTGGAATGGAATTAATAGTTCAATACAGAGAAGGTGCTGGTTTTATAGAAAATGAGGAGATGCTAGAAAGGGCAGACGGTATTGGGAAATCAATGAGATAAAGGATTGGAATGAATCCTGCAGATGAAGGATGGTTTGGAGGAAGGATTAGAAAGGGAATTGCAGGGCAAATCCATTCTGCAGTTCTGTGTGGCTTGTTCCATTCTATGTCATTACAGCCTCCATCCCCAATCCCAAAGGGAAGCAAAAAAGAAAAGAGAAGTAAGAAGGTGTAGAAAGGAAGGCAGAATCTGAAGAAAAAAGGCCAAGAGAAATAACTACTGAAAAGTGAAAGAGAGATCATGCTCTCTAATTTACCATGGGCAATGCCAAGGGAGTTCTATTCAAGGGAGCAAATGGAGTAACATCAAGTATTATCGTGGATGGTGTCAAATTTCTTCTTGTTGTTGGAGCTGCACTCATCCAGGAAAGTGGAGTATATTCCATCACACTTCTGGCTTGTTCCTTGTAAATTGTGCACAGTCTTCGGACACTGCACACAAACTATCAACAATAACAAACATATATAGCCTGTCTAGTATAACAAGGTGTAGAGCTGGATGTTCATCCAGCTCTACACCTTGTTATCTCAGATTCTCCAGCATCTGCAGTTCCTACTAGCCTGTCTAGTCTATCCAGTTTCATCCACACTTGTGATATCATGTGATTTACAATATATGTATATTCTTCATGGCACCTAAATCTATGTAATCTGCTGGAAGGGACAAAGAAAATGTTAGCATATGCCAATTTTGGAAGAAAATTTCAAGGATTTCTGTCCTACCTATCTAGGTGATCAACAGCTGGTCCAGGACAGAACTATACATTGAATTCCACGAAGTACCCAGCCTTTGTAAACGTGAAGTTTGTCTCAAACAGAAACCGATACAGGACCATCGTGAAGGAATTCAGTGAATTGGCATTCACTATATAAGACAGCAATCTGTTTCAGATGTCCACTTTCTCTGAGAAAGGAAGCATCTCCTGACATCCAACTTGGTCCTTGTCTTGAACAACTTAAAATTATGGCCTGTATTCTCCTTTACCTCTTAATTGAAACAAATGGTCACCTGGAACACTATTCCCCTTTATTACCTTCTACAATCTATGTTTCTTGAAGGTTTAGACTCCCAACCCCTTTCGTGTATATTGATAATTGTGAAATTATGATGCATTGTACTGCAAATTAGTGGACTGGTGCTCCTCTAAACTTTTTATTAAACCTCAATATTACCCAGAATTTGAGGAAACCTTAAATGTACACCGTTTTCAAAATGAGGCCTTAGTCTTGGACAAGGGTGCAATAGTTTGCCTCTCTTTGTAAGCAATTATCTTATGAATTACTCACATACACCGAGCGATCCATGTCATAGAACAAGCTAACCTCCTTTGTTCACCTACTTTATGGCTTTCCCTGAGGATATCCGATATTGAATATTTGCCCTGCCTGCATGCATATCACAGAATCAGGGAAATATAGAAGGAGGCCATTCAGTCCATCACATCTGCACTGACATTTTACATTATCTTCACTGCATTTATCCAAATTGGACATTATTTTCCAAACATGAAAGTAATTTTCCAACATTTTGTGATCCACTTTAGGGGAGGCAGTGGTCTAGTGGCATTATCACTGGACTGTTAATACAGAGAGCTGGATAATGTTCTGGTGGACCTGGGTTCAAATACTGCCATGGTGGTTGTTTTTTTTCATTCAGGTATGGGATGTGGGTGTTTCTGGCTGGGCCAGAATTTACTAGCCTGTCCCTAGTTGCCCCTTGAGAATGGGGTGGTGAGCTGCCTTCATGAACTGCTGTAGTCCACCTTCTATGGGTTGACTCACAATGCTATTAAGGAGGGAATTCCAGGATTTTGACCCAGTGACAGTGAAGGAATGGCAATGTATTTCCAAGTCAGGATAGTGAGTGGCTTGGAGTGGAATGTGAAGGCTGTAGGGTTCCCATGTATCTGCTGCCCTTGTCCTTCTAGGTGGAAGTGGTTGTTGGTTTGGAAGGAGCTGTCTGAGAACCTTTGGTGAATTTTTGCAGTTCATCTTGTAGATAGTACACACGCTGCTACTGAGTATCGATGGTGGAGGGAGTGGATGCTTGTGGATGTGGTGCCAATCAAGTGGGCTATTTTGTCCTGGGTGGTGTCAAGCTTCTTGAGTATTGTTGGAACTACAACCATCCAGGCAAATGGGGAGTATTCAATCACACTCCTGACTTGTGCCTTTTAGATAATGGACAGACTTTGGAGAGTCAGAAGGTGAGTTACTCGCTGCAGCATTCTTAACCTCTGACCTGCTCTTGTGGCCACTGTGTTTATGTGGTGAGTTCAGTTAAGTGTCTTATCAATGGTAATCCTCAGGATGTTGGTAATAGGGGATTCAGTGATGGTAATACCATTGAATGTCAAGGGGCAGTGGTTAGATTGTCTCTTATTAGTGATGGTCATAGCCTGGCAGTTGTATGGCACAGAGGTTACTTCCCACTTGTCAGCCCAAGTTGGACTTGCTTTGATTTATTATAGTCACACTAAGGACAGTGAAAAGCTTTGTTTTGAAAGCAGGCAGATCGTAGCAAACAAAGACATAAACAGGGCGAGGCATACAAGATTACGGCTGCACAGGAGGTGTGCAAAACAAAATCAACAAGTTTGCCATTATTTGAAGTCAGACAGGCCTATTCAGCTGTCTTGGAAACATCAGGGAAGAAGCTGTTCTTGAACCTTTTGGTGCATGTGTCCAAGCTTCTGTATCTTCTGCCTGACGGAAGAGGTTAGAAGAAAGCATTACCGGGGTGAGAGGAGTCTTTGACGATGTTGGCAGCCTTTCCACGGCAATGAGAAGTGTAAATGGAGCCCATGGATATTGCCCAGATCTTGTTGTATTTGAACGTGGACTGCTTCTGTATCTGAGGAGTTGCGAATGAAGCTGAACATGGTGCAATCATTGGCAAACATGCCTGCTTCTCACCTGATGATGGAGGGACTGTCATTGATGAGACAGCTGAAGATGTTTGGGCCTAGCACACTACCCTGAGGAACTCCTGCAGAGATGTCCTGGAGCTGAGTTGACTGACCTCCAACAACCACAACTGTCTTCTTATGTGCAGGTGTGACTCCAGCCAGTGGTGAGTTTGGCCCTGATACCGACTGATTTCAGTTTTTTTAGGGCTCCTTGGTGCCACACTTGGTCAAAGGCAGGACTGCTTTGAGAGAAATGGAACATCAAGGGAGATGGTTAGACTTTTGTTTTGCTGAAGATGGTCATTGTCTGACCCTTGAGGTGGGATGAATGTTGCTTGCCACTTATCAGACCATTTCTGAATATTGCCCAGATTTAATGCATGTGAGCAGAGACTGCTTAATTCTCTGAAGAATTGCAAATGGAATTCAACAGTGTGGAATCATCAGTGAACATTCAATAGTTAAGCAAGTACTAGCAGAATTTTTGGAAAATTATAATCTAATCATGGCTTCATGAAAGGGAAATTGTATCTGACAATTTATTATAATTTCTCGAGGAAGTCGCAACCAGTGTGGATAGAGGGCAACCTGTAGTTGTGTTATATTTGAACTTCAGATGGTGTTTGACAAGGTACCTCACAAAAGGTTAAACCATTGGTGCTTCTTTTGGATGCAGGAATTATGTACCTGGTAAACAAATTATAAATCAGAACAGGAACACCTTATTGACAATGCTGTCACCCCCCACACCAGGTCCTGGACTGGCCTGAAGCTCTGCCCCCGGGACACTTGACCAACTCTCTTAAAGAGATAGCACCTCCAACGGCATACATAGCAACCCTCCCCCATTAGTTTGAAACTCCAATTTAGTAAACTTGCAACAATTATCAAGATTATACAGGCATGTGGCCAACATATATGCATAGTCAGAAGTATTTACAAAACTATGGTAAACATGGAAAATGACTACTTCCCTCTTATGTAAGACATTCTGTCCGTAGGCTACAGCAACATAATTAGTCTCTCAGGAGATGGCGGTTCCTAGATGACCAACTCCTAATCTCAGGAGTCTCTTTTAGTGTAGTCTCCCAGGCTTTGGAAGCTCCCATTGTTCCGCAGGTACATGTCTCTCTGGTTGTTGTTGCTCTGTGACACTACTGTTGTCTCCTCCCTGCATATTGACCAATCCTGACGTGACTCAGTCAACACTCCTGCTTCCAACAAGACTGGCTTGGTATTCTGAAGGATTCGCCCCTGCTGCTGGTGAGGTGCAGCGACCAGATGGTTCACGTTTTTCCTCCAGACCAGCTCATCCTGTATGTGCACTGTATATGACAATGGTTCTGTTTAAGCCACCACCACCGCTGGGATCCATTTTCCCCAGATGTATAATTCTAGGCCAACATGGTCTCACCTCTTTGAATTGCCCTTGGCCTTGAGGTTCCTGACCTTCTGGCCATCTATCCTTTTGGATTTCACTTTCCTACCTCTCTGGTTTCTTTCAGCTGCAGTAAGTCAAAATGGTTCTCAGCTGGCAGTTGAACATTAAGGATGGTGGTGAGCACTGGGCGTCATCTATGGCGTACATGCTCAGGATCCTGTTGATTCACCTTCCTAGCAACCCCCAACCCCCTTTGAAGCCTTTAAGGCCAACTTAAAAGTTTATACAAATCTCTCTGCCTGGTTGTTTGTCGCAGTGTAATACGGAGCTGATCTCACATGTCGGATTCAGTGATTTTCCAGGTACTACACAAATTCTTACACCACGAACTGTGGGACATTGTCATTTATAATTTGTATGGGGTTTCCAAAACTGGCAAATATTTCATCCAGTTGGTCTATCTTCTGCTGATGCCCATTTCACAACCCTTACTTCGGGCCATTTGGAGTGGGCATCCTCGAGCACTAGTAGCATCTGTCCCTCTATTAATCCTGCAAAATGGACGTGAATCTTCTGCTATGGTGATTGAGGCCATTCTCATGGGTGAAGGGATGATAATGGCGGCATCTTTCTTACGAATGTGCATGATTTACATGGTCCTGCTTTCTCCTCAATCTGGCAGTCCACATTCAGCCAACAAAAGTAATTCCTGGCTATCTTCTTCCTTAACACCACACCGGGGTGTCCCTGGTGCACTTGTTCCAGCACCTTTCCTCCTAACAGAGGAGGGATAATAACTCTCATTCCACACATTACATACCCATGTGATATGGACAACTCTCACCTCCTTGACAGGTAAAGGCATAATTCTGGACGGTTTCCAAGAATGGTCCTCCCTCTCAGGTGTAAGTCCAACACTTGGCTCAACCAGATTGTTCCGAGCAGCGTTCCACACCTGATGTGCTTATACCGGCATCTGGTCATTTGGGAAAAAGTACATTATTTTCAGGTTCCAATCAGGATTGATTAAATCTGTAAACTTCTTAATATCAGGTCATTGTAATTTTATGCAGTACAAACGGGAATTGAATGTTAGATGCCCTGAAAAGGGGATATTTGGAAGAAATAAAAGAGATTCTGAGAAAGGCACACAAGTTACATGTTAAGAATTGTCAGAGAATCAAGACATAGTAAAAACATCAAGGGACATTCTTGGTGGGATGACGTCCAGAATTGGGAAGTAATATACACACGGCTGCTTGGGTTCATATTATTTCACGTCTTGCTGTTATATTTATTTTGTATACTTAGGTCTATTTTGTTTCTTTGTTTCACTGTTAGTGTCAACGACAAATGCAGCATTTGAAAAGGGAATTAGCCCTGTTAACATATGACAATTTTTAATGCTGCAATGCATGAAGCATAATGCATGTTTATTACTCTATTTTTGTTTTGTGCATGTTTATTATTCTGTTTTTGGTTTGTGATTTATTTACTGATCATTAATCTGCAACTCATTTATTGATTATTGAATTGCATATATCTGTACCACATAATGAAATGGTCCATTTTTAGATAGTGCACCGTGTAGCAAATTAGCTTGGATATGAAAATATGGTGGAAAGTGGCCAATTTCTTGTTTTTGTTCATCATATTAAAATAATGAACAAAGAGGCCTGGCTGTGACATTATACACTTCAGAACTTCAATACTTCATGGATTCAAAGAATCAGCAACAAGTCTTTCTGGAATAAATTGTTTCCCTAGATGAAAGGGACAAGAAGAAATTCTTATAAAGGAATTAAAAGCAAGATGCTAATTAACCATCCCCAGGAAGAAGGAGTTGAAGCATCATAAACAAGCTGTTTCCTGAGAGAGAGGAGCTAACGCTGCTTGATAATCTGCTGGCTCATTACAAATGGTCAATCAAGACCTGCATGCAGAAGGAATGTTCTGAAATAAAGGCGTAAATTGCAGGACAGGCGGTTTCAAATAGACAGCTAGCACCAAATGTGACAATGACAGGGGAGCTACTTCTAATAAGAAGGCAAGCTACAGACTTGAGATCTCCAGAAGGCTAATCACTGTTAGGGATGAAAGAATCTAAAGGATCATTGATAATGTCAATCACAAACTTGAAGAAGAGAAAATTGTATAACAATCTGATTCAGTAGCAGAACTTTGAAGAACAACACTGCACAAAGACCAAACCCTGTACATCCAGAGAGAGACACTGTTGATTACAGTTGAGGCCGTTTTCATGGGTACAGAACTTGGCTATCAGTTTCTGCTCGGCGATTCTGCATTATTGTGTATCTTGAAGGCCTTGCGTTCATGTTGCATTACATGTAGCCCCACCATACTGCTCTGTATCTGTAAAATCTTCCTTATTGTCCTATTTTGACACCATCACCTTGATAACTTGTTATGATCTCTCTACCTTAATTAGTTTGTACAGTTTTGGATTACATATTACTTTGGTTAGACCCTTGGCATGCAACTCCTATAGCTATCATGTTATTCCAGTCATTTTAGTTTGTCTCCAGCACGACCTAATTTTTAAAAATTATCTCTTTGCCTCAATTAATTGGATTATAGATCATCCCCTTTAACTTATTGTTCAGCTGTTGACACTTTACGCGCACTGTCTGACGCTTTTGATCACCCGCAGAAGCTTATTATACAGCCAATGGACGCTCCTCTGTCACCACTTGTGTGATCTTTGGATTTCTCTGCCCATTGGTCTGTCTGCCTATAAATTATGTGCCTGTATGCTGTTCTTCACTTCATCTGATGAAGAGGCAGTGCTTAGAAAGCTTGTGATTTCAGATAAACCTGCTGGACTGTAGCCTGGTGTCGTGTGACTTCTGACCTTGTCCACCCCAGTCCAACACTGGCACCTCCAAACTAGACTTCATCAATTCAACGCTGTTAGTGCTTCAACTGCTGCTTTGCCAATACTACTGTCTTAAGTCCTGTGCCTTGCCACCACCTATGCTGGACCCACCTACATCAATGTCGCCATGCTCCAGCGCAATCACAAAGCTATGGCTTCAGTCTTTCCAAATTTTACAGATGAAGATCTAAAATATCGATAATCTCCCTTACCCCTGCATTGAGGGCAGTTATCAGTAGCAGACATGATTTTGTGGATGCATGAGATCATCTAATATTTTGTCTTGGTCTCCTTTATTTACATAAGAATGGATATAGTGATTATTAGTGGGCTATTTGACAACAGGGCTACCAGAACAAGTCCATTCCATATCGTTCAATACCCATCTACTTAGATTTAATTCTGCTGCAATAAATCTATGATTTTCATGAGCTCCCCAGATTATTTCCTGGATAAATGCATATCCTTTTTCATTCACAATATGCAGGTGTCACTGGCTAGGGCAGCATTTATTGCTCATTGCTAATTGCCAGAGGACATTTAAAAGTTGACCACATTGCTGTGGATCTGCAGTTACCAGGTAAGGATAGTAGACTCCCTTCCCCTGCCCCGAAGGAGCTGAGTGAACCAGGTGGGTTTTTCTGACGATCAACACCAGTTTCTTGGTCATCATTGGACTCTTAATTCCAGATTTTGAACTCATCTGCCCTAATGGGATCTGAACCCAGGTCCCCAAAACATTTCCTGGGTCCCTACCTTCATAGTCTAACAATAACACCACTAGGCCAAGAGATAGTAAGTACTGCTGATGCTGGAATCAGAGATAACACAGTGTGGAGCTGGAGGAACACAGCAGGCTGGGCAGCATCAGAGGAGCAGGAAAGCTGACATTTCGGGTCAGGACCCTTCTTCAGAAATCTGCTCCTCAGATGCTGCCCAGCCTGCTGTGTTCCTCCAGCTCCACATTGTGTTACCACTAGGCCAAGTTTGTGGGGTCAGCAGCAGTGTTCTTCAGTTAATTTGAGGGGAAAATAATTGTGGTCCTGAACAGTAACTAGTGATCTGCGCTTGAAATTTCAGTTGCATGAATATCCGTTAAGAAAAGCATCGGGTTTGATTTTGATTATTTCCAAAGGAAAATAGCCTGCTTTCATTCACAGAAAGATGCTAGAATGAGGAATAGCCACACACATATGGTAACTGGCATTTGCAGGACTGTGCTTCATCATAATTACTATTCTTTGAAATGCAATGGAGAAACAAGGGAAAATGAAAAACTTTGAGTCTGTTTGGCTCAGCATAAGACCATTCACAGTCCATTTGCCTGTAGAACAATCAAACCAGCCTGCTAAACCTTTTTCTGGCTGGCTACTAGCATTTAAGGGGGAAGTGGAAGTTTGGGAAAATTTGACCACTGTATTTTTGGTCCTTTTGCAGTTTATAACATAATTTAGGCAAGTGTACTAATTCTGTCAACCTTTGGAACTGTTTTTATTTAGAGTGAAATACCTCATAGAGGACTTGTAAATGGCGCTTCAAGTCCTTTCTGTACTAATTGTTATGAGTAAATTTTTCTTGCTGATCAGTTCCTGCTGCATACAAGGCTGAGATGAAATAAAGCATGGTCTTTATAGAATTTGAAAGTATTTCAATAAAACCTCAACCTGAGCAAAATACTGCTTCCTATTAATGCTGGAATTTGGCATGCTAATTGCAGGTCAGTGTGGTTCCTTCCATTTTACTTCAGTTTTTTAGCTTAATTACTGCTTAGTCACTCTAATTACTTTTGTGGCATTGGCATTCTGAATTAGCAAGCACATACACCAATCTGTAATTTTACTTCCCCCACAAGTTGTAATTACTAATGTGACAACCACCCAACTTCAGGAAGCGTAAGAAAATTTGGGACCCTATGCTGTGAACTTAGTGTTAAATTTAAAACTGGCAGGCACACGGACTTCAATGAGATCATTGGTTAATGTCTGACATTCAAATTGGAATGGCATTTTGTTGGTCCCAATATAAGAGTTAAAATTGGTACAAACCTAATGAACAGTATGATAACATGGTTATAGATCAATCTGAGTGTGTGTGATTCTGACCATTCTTCGCTCCAACGCTATTCAATCACTGCTAGTAAGTAGATTTTAAAATGTGTTGCTGGGTGAAATAGGTCATACACAATTTGGTAGTGTCAATTAATGTGGAGCTGGAAAAGCACAGCAGGCCAGGCAGCATCCAAGGAGCAGGGAAGTCAACTTTTCGGGCCAAACCCTTCGTCAGGACTGGGGAGGGGGAGAGAAGCCCAGAAATAAATAAATGGTGATGCAGGTAGGGGGTTATTGTGTTTGGTCAGTGGAAATGGTGGAGCATATGGGTAAGTTGCAAGATGGACAAGTTGGGAGCTTACACCCCAGTTGCCTAGATATTGACTTCACCAGCTTCAAAGTCTCTCCACCCCCAAACTGTCCATCTTCCTACTTACCTGTCTGCTCCACCCTTCCCACTGACCAACCACAATAACCCCGTACCTGCATCCATCTATCTCCATCACACCCACCCTCCCCCTAGCCCCACCCCCCGCATTTATTTCTGGTCTCCCCTCCCCCTCCCAGTCCTGACACAGGGTTTTGGCCCAAAACGTTGACTTTCCAGCTCCACGTTTATTGACTCTAGCTTCCAGCATCTGCAGTCCTTGCTGTCTCCAATACATAATTTGACACTCTGGCTTCTTTAAGAATTTAGGTATTCCTGTATTTATTCAGGAATGTCAAATACCAGCACTTACTGTCTTGGCACAAATGTTTAGCTTCACTTTTAGAAATCAAGTGGTATTTTTACAGCACTTGCAGTTCTAATTTTGTAAAATCAGCTGAGCTCATCTAGCAGCGTTAGATTGCCAAAGTTGAAACCTAAACCAACAATATACAAATATAGAGGACATTGCCTTCTACGATATCATTTCACATGTGCAGCGAAATTGGCAGAAAATTGTATCAGTGGACAAATTAAGTGAATTGTGAGCAGACAATATTTATAGAAGCAAGAAAAATTCAATAAATTAACATGACTATAAAATAATTCTTCAGCAGGGACTGATGTGACCTTTGTCTCCTCCTATAGGGTTCTCTTCAGGTGAATGTCAAGCATTAGCAGTTAGATATTTTCCTAATCAACATGTTATTACACATGTATGGAGCAGAGGGTGCTTGAACATGGATCTCCTGGCTCACAGGTACAGACACTACCACACCACAAGAGCCTGCAAGATTTTTAAATCAGCCTAATCAGAGCTTAACAGGGGTTTTTAAAAGTGCAAGAATGTTTATATTATCTCCTGTAAGATAAGAAACTGGGCATAGGTATCATGGCATTGAACTCAGCAAATGTTTATTACAGTTTTGATTATATGCAGACATTACACTTTTCAATTACATTTAGAAACCTAGATTCTGGATTAATGTTAAGTTAATAGGTTACAGCAGAGCAGCATGTTTTTAAAGTTATGTGTTGATAACTTCTGACCCTGAGACATTAACTGACGAGGGATGCCCTGGATTTCAGTGAAAGTGAGAGTACATGCATTAAGAAGCATAAGAAAACTTCTTGTAGGTAAGCAGTGACAGTTAGCAAAGCAACAAACTGGAGCTCGCAAAAAAATTTAATGGGCTCAAAAGAGGAAGCATATGTAGTGATTGTAACAAGGTCAGCCAGGTGGATCTGTTAGAATATGAGCTCTCTGACTGGGACTGTTAATCTGGTCCAAACAGGGAGCCTTGGATGACAGATATAAACAGGAATGTCAGACATCCTGTTTGCTCTGAGAGCTGGCATGAGGGAGCTGGATTAGTGTCAAGGACTCTCCATGCGTAAATAAAGAGAATTGGGATATCGGCCTCTGTGGAATTATTTTAGCGTATAACCTTATTCTTGTTACAATGTGTGCCAAAGAAGGAAACATTTACACAGATGATGGGAGTCATTGACCATTTCAAAAACAAACAGGAAAGTTTAATAGGAGTTCTGGGCAAACAAATTAAATAGAAATTGTTTAGATACTTAAGAATTTGCAGGGTCTTTTTTTTAACTCTGGCTTATCCATTTCTTGTCTGAAAAACGAATGATCAACAGAGGAAAAATGGGTGGGCACCTTGGAAATTCCTTTGGTGCTCAAAGTCTCCCTGAGTCAACTTTCATGCAAACCATTAATTTAGGGCAACCAATATTCCTGCCCAAATTAAGTGGAAAACATTTTAAATATGGAACTTGGTATCCTATTGCTGTAAGAGTAGTTGCAATTTAGTTTAGATGGCAAGTGCAGTCCAAAAAGCCAAATGCTGGAGGATGCTGTACATTGATGCCCTTCTGGGCCCCACCAATATAAAGTAGCTCACTATCATCCTGCCAATGATCAGCTCCCCTATCCCCACACAGGCCTGACTTGCACATCTCCCCTGTGCAGAAGCTGGTCAGGTTTTAGCTGTCTGTGAGTGAGAAGCAGCAAAAAATGATCAGTATAATGTATGAAATTTTGTGGTTAAATTCTGTCAGAACCTGTATCAAGTATTCCAACCGTTCAATATGAATATGTATTCTGTGAATTTTCTTTAAACATATGTTTAATATGCCGTTCTATTTACATGTTCAAAATGTATATTAAGATTATTTTTCCAAATCAAATTTGAACTTAGAGCTCCAGACTCACTGTGGTTGAAGCTTAGCTGCCCTCTCAAATGTCCTAGCAGATCACTCCATTAAGGGCAAATGCAAAGTTTAAACATTGGCACTGCCAGAAGTTCCACTAACCTCATTACTATTTGTGCATCAGGGTGTCGGGAACATTTCCTTATGCCAAGTAAAGGAGCACCTGAACTTTGAACCATGTAGCTTCAAAGTTTCTCTTTGTCTCCAAACCAGACCATTTTAAGGGACAATGCCTATTCATCTTTAATTCTGCACTCGTATGGAGCAAAAGCAAATTCCCAGGACATTCAATTTTCTCTAATATTGCATTTTCTCTCAATAGAAAAATAATGATGCACAGGCACTGACAGAGAATTGTAATGAAGGAAGGACTATCGCTATAGAAACCTCCTGAGTACACATAAACAGGAAGCTCTCCAAATAATAGATAGACAGAAGACACTGTGGGAAATGGCAAGGTTCCACATGATGTGGCGTCAAAGTGTTGGTCAATGCAAGGCTTCTTGTCAGTGATATCAGCTTTGTGTGTTTTCTTAAAGTATCGAAGTTTTTTCCAAGGGCAAATGTCACTGGTTGCACAGTTAAACAAACTCTTCCCTGGCTTGCATTATGTCATATGCCTTGTGGGATTTGGATAAGGGTCCTGAATATATAGTAGCTAAATTTGTCGATGACAGCAAGATAGTTTGACAAGTATATTATCAAGAAAAAGTAAAATGTCAGCGTAGAGATATGGACTAGTTAAGAAAGTGAGCAAAAATTTGGCAGATGGTGTCTCCCATGGGTAAATGCAAACTTGTCTATTTTAGCAGGAAGAATAGAAAAGCCATTTAAATGGAGATAGATTACAGTCCTTGATGGGACTGAGTGAATGATTGTGGGGTCAGTGTGAGTGATTGAGGGACATAATGGAGAGTCAGGAGGGTCAGTGTTATACTTAGCCAAAAGTACAGGCAGGTTTTAATACCTCTAACTTTTTCTAGTTGACCACTACGGCCAGTAAGTCAGAACCCTCCAATGTCTCTGACTCTCGCTCAGAATTGGAGACTTTTTCTGAAGGCTCCAGATACTGGGTAATTGCCTAATGAATGTTTAAACGTCCTGGGCAGCCACTATGTTGTTAGTGCTTTGTGACTTCCAAGACGTCCTGATGTACAACTTTTCGAGGTATGCCTGGTCTTTGTCTAACCAAAGACAGGAAGATCTGGGCCAATATGTGATAGCTACTCTGTCCCACCTGGAAGGACTGTTTAGGGCCCTGGATGGAGGTGAAGGAGGTGGTTTCTGGGCAGGTGTTTCATCTTTTATGGTTACAGGGGGAGGTACCGTGGGGTTGGAGTGATTGGTGGGGAGTGTGGCGTGAAATAAGGAGTGATGAAGGGAATGGTCCTTGCAGAAGGCAGAGAGGGGTGGGGAGTGGAAGATGTTCTGGGTGGTGGGTCTAATTGGAATTGGCAGAAGTGTTTGAGGGCGTTGGAAATGGAGGCTGGTGGGGTGGAAAGCGAGGACATGGGGTACCCTATCTTTATGTTTGGTGCGGTTTTAGAGCTGAGGAGCGAGGAATGGAGGAGGCACGATGGAGGGCTTTCTGGATGACAGAGGGAGGAAAGAACATTGTTTGAAATAGGAGGACATACGGCATACTTGGGAGTAAAATGTATTCTCGTCAGAGCAGATGCGATGGAGATGAAAGAATTGAAAAAACAGGGTGGAGTTTTTGCAGGGTATAGGATGGGAGGTGTAGTAGTCAGGTAGCTATGGGACACTGTTGGTTTATAGTAAACGTTGGTCCATAAACTGTCACTGGAAATGAAAACGGAGAAGTCAAGAACGGGGAGGGAGGCGTCTGAGATAGACCAAGTTAATTTGAGGGCAGGGTGGAAGTTGTTAGCCAAGTCGATGAACTGCTCCAGTTCAGCCTGGGTGCAGGATGCAGCACCAATGCAGTCATCAATTTAACAGCGGAAGAGTTGGGGAACAGTACCTATGTACGTACTGAATAGGGATTGTTTGACATGACTGACAAAGAGGCAGGCATAGCTGGGGTCCTTGCTAGTGCCCATGGCCACCTCCTGGATTTGGAGAAAGTGGTAAGAATTGAAGGAAAAGTTATTAAGGGCAAGGACTAATTCGGCGAGGCAGAGGAGGGTGTTGGTGAGGGGGTTGGGGGTGGAGGGGTGGAACAGGATGTGTCTGTTGGAGAAGGAAAACGGAGGGCCTGCAGGCCGTCCTTTTGGGGTATGGACATGTATAGGCATTGCACGTCCATAGTAAAGGTGAAGTGCTAGGGAAACTGGAAGTTTGTGAAGAGGTGGATGGTGTGGTTTGTGTCTCAGATGTAGATGGGGAGACCCTGGACAAGAGAGAGCTCTTAGGTTCTTGGATAAGGAACTGGAGATTTTAGTCCATGAAGTCCACAGGAATAGAAAAATTACGGCTGGAATCTGTTGCTTGGCAGTCCTCAGTTAAGAAGGCAGATATTCTGCTTTGAGTCACACCTGCACCATATGCCAAAACACATTGAATGTGCAGCAAGAATGCAGCCATGTTCCAAAGACTCAGGGGAGTAGTCTTTAGTGAAGCCCATGGAAGCATCTGCTGGTGGCGGTGTTTGTGGGGTGGGGGGCAGGTGTGAGTGGGGTGGCATGGGAGACTTCAGTGTCCTGAAGCCCAATGACAGGGGTGATGGAGTGTAGGTATGTGTGCCCCTCTCCAGCAGTCCCTGAGGATGCTGGGCCTGGCTGTCTGTGGCACTACCCAGTACCAAACTGTCCACAGAGACAGACAGATGGTCACAGAATTCACTGCACTGCTATTGTTTCTGTGTAATGAGGGCCATTAAGCCCCACATACCTGTCTGTCACTCCTGTTCCTCCCTGCGTATGTAGACAAAGTCCCTGACACTACAGGGCCCTCTCGGGCCTGGGACTCCAGGAGTCCTCTGAGTGCCAATGGCCTGTGCCATTTCTCCCTTGGCCAGTTGTGAAGCTGTTGTAGTGAGGTACTCACCAGATTGTGGTCCAACACTTTTGAAGCCTAACATTTGCACCAAGGTATGGTATCTGGGTGGGTGGGAGATGCAGGAGGCAGCCTTGCCGATACTTCCTCTGATGTCTCTGTTCTCCTCTTACGAGGATCAAGGAGGTGCCTCCTGGGGGACCCTGCTGTTGCACTGCAGAGATGGGGGACGTCCCACTGGTAGCTGCCAGACAAGACAGAAGGTGTCACAGCCAGGGGTTCAAAGTGGCGTGACAGCAGGACTCATGGGAGAGTTGCAGTGGAATGAAGAATGAGACTGACTCAGACAGTGGGACGTGGATATCTTAGCATGTCCATAAAAGTGACCTTGGCCTTTTCCTGCTAAAGCCAGGATTCTCTCCTCCAAGGAGTTGAGGAGTCTGATGTTGGGCCCCCCTCCAGCCATCTGGGCCCTTCCTGCCCTATTTGTGGACTGTCTTCACCTGAAATGAGAGAAAGGGAGGGATGGAGAGCAGTGACAGTGAGTGGTGCACTTGTTCATGCTGGTGTCGGGCGGGGAAGGGTGGGGAGGGTTTTTAGGCATTCAGTAGGCAGCACAGATGCTGTGCAGGGTTCGTGTTGTGGGTAAAGGGGAAATGAGAATGGCTAAGAGAAGGTATTGCAGGTGATAGTGAAGGTGGCAGAGCTTGAGCCTTGCTGGAAGGTGGGTTTAGCAGCAAAGATAGAGTGAGTGTGAAGCGGCAGAGGGAAGAGCCTGGGCCCCCATCCTGGTGGAACCCAAAGTGAAATGTGCAGCAAAAGGTGTTGATGGAAGAACCTCAGTTGAGTTAATTGGTGAAAGCATCTTGTTGTATTAGTTGCCTGTAAAAAAGTTTTGATCAATGTTGATTTTAATTTGTTCTTACTGTGAAATTCATTTTTTGAAAAGAATTTATAAGTCTGTATTGGGATTGCAACAAACTTCTGGAGGCAAAGTGATACTGATGCTTGTTAGCATGTTACAAACAATGGATGCTAAGGAAAGAAAAAGACCTATTGGGAACCAAAAAGATAACTGCTCAGTGGAGGCAGAAGAAGTGGGTATAGTTCTTATTGAATACTTTGTGTTTACCTGCTCAAAAGTGTGGGACATTTCAGATGTTATAGTTCAGCATTTTGAATGTGCAATATTGGAAATGGTTGACATAGCATGAGAGACAATATCAAGAGATTCCCATCTTCAAAAGTGAATACATTACCAAAGCTGAGAAGAATTTTATCCCAGACTGCTAAGAGAAGCAGTGGAGAAAATAATGGAGGATTTGAGTGTCATTTTCAAACCTTCAGTAGCTACAGTTGCATTAGTCTGGAATATCGCTAATAACATATAGTGTTTAAAAGGGGATGAAGTGATAGACCAAGCTATTACAGGTAAATCATTTAACTTCAGTGGTGGTCAAATTATTGGAGAAAATTCTAAGAAATAATACAAATTGTGTAATCTAGAAAGGCACAAATTGGTCAAGGATAGTCAGCATGGATTTGTGAAGGGAAGATCATGTCTGGATTAATTGTATTTGCTTGACATGAGTTATTCCTGATCTCCTGGTCAATAATTATCTCTCAATCAACAACACAAAACTATCTGGTTGATATCACATTGCTGTTTGTTACAGCTTCATAGAATCCTACAGTGTGGAAAGAGGCCATTCAGTCCACACTGACCATCCCATCCTATTCCCAGAGGCCCACATTTACCAAAGCCAACCCATCCAGCCTACACATCCCCAGACAATTTAGCTTGGCTAATCCACCTAGCCCTGCTTATCTTTGGATTGTAGGAGGAAACCAGAGCACCTGGCAGAAACCCACGCAGAGGAGTACATACAAATTTCAAACAGACATTCGCTCAAGTCTGAAATTGAACCTGGGTCTCTGGTGTTGCGAGGCAGTGGTGCGAACCACTGAGCCAACATGCTGCCCTTGTTGTGCAATTTTTAGTTGCTGTGTTTTCTATATTAAAAGAGTGACTACGATTTAGTAAAAAGTTCATTGGCTGTAAAGTACTTGAAGGCAATCAGTCAGCACAAAAAGGGCCACAAAAATGCAAATCTTTCTTTTATGTTTCTCTGTGAAATTCTCTAATTGCAGCAAGACTGTGGATTTGGAATGATCTGCCTGTGGTATAATGTTGTGCTGCTGGGTGCAAACCTAGTCTAAGGACAGAAGGGTAGAATAAAGGCAGCTTATCTAACACAAAAGTTATAGAATGAAACTACAGTTTGCAGTGGATGAGTCATCTCTCCAAGGACACAATAATTTATTTACTCAATCCATGACTTCAGCTACACGAACAGGATGTTGATTTTTTTCAAATACTTTGGAATTCATATTTGCAGTTGAGAGAATTTCTTGGCCTAAACTTTGAAAAAGTGAACTAGGTAAGAAATAAAAGCATTTTGCTGCAGGTAAGTTAGAAATATTGAACTAGTTTTGAGTTTTGATTAAGTATTTTTGGTCAAAATCCTAGATTTTACTTAATTGCTGCTTTAGCAGTTTCAGTAAAAAAATGTTTCTAAGCATGAAATAAATCATACACTTTGTATTTAAACAGTTTGCATTTATGTAGTGCCTTCAAAGATATCATAGATATTCTAAATTCCATCAAGGAACCTACAAAAGTGTTCCACTAACTGCAAATGTTCAAATAATCTACATTTCAGTTTACTTTTTGGGTGCTATTGGTTGACATAGGAGGGTTGGCTAGCATACTTAGATATCTCTGCTTTGCTTCAAATTTTGCCATGGGATCTTTTACTTCTAATTAGAACCATGGGGTCACAGATGGATCAGTTTAAGATGTTGTCTGAAGGATGGCACCACTGACAATGCAGCGCACTCAGCACAGTAGTTACGTTTTAGAACATAGAACATAGAACAATACAACGCAGAACAGGCCCTTCGGCCATCAATGTTGCTCTGACCTGTGAACTAATCTAAGCCCATCCCCCTACACTATCCCATCGTCATCCATATGCTTATCCAAGGACTGTTTAAATGCCCCTAATGTGGCTGAGTTAACTACATTGGCAGGAAGGGCATTCCACGCCCTTACCACTCTCTGAGTAAAGAACCTGCCTCTGACATCTGTCTTAAATCTATCACCCCTCAATTTGCAGCAATGGCCGCTCGTACTAGCCGACGTCATCATCCTAGGAAAAAGACTCTCACTGTCCACCCTATCTAATCCTCTGATCATTTTGTAGGTCTCTATTAAATCCCCTCTTAGCCTTCTTCTCTCCAATGAGAACAGACCCAAGTCCCTCAGTCTTTCCTCATAAGACCTTTGCTTCAGACCAGGCAACATTTGGATTAAGTGCACACGTCCTGGAATGTGACAGGAGCCCATAATCTTCTGATTTAGAGAGTAAATGGAGTAGTTCATTGAGCCATTCTGACACTAGATGCACGAGATTAGTATTCTCAAAAGCATTATGTTACATTGGTGGTGAAATGCAATCCATTACAAAAGAGGTCAATATTTTACTGGGTAAAGTGTAAAGGGAGAATTGGTATTGCACAGAAAATGAAAGAGTACTAGTAAAATTCCGGGTTTTTGTTGCATCAGGTGTGGAAGGTTGAACAAGTTGATCACTTTGATCATTGTCAGAACCCTTTGTATGGACACAGAGGTAGTGTTCATACCGCAGGGCCAGGACACCTAGGTTCAAGTCCCACTTGTTCCAGAGGTGTATAAAAACAACCCTGAACAGGATGATTCAAGAATAATATCTAGAACTGTCACTTTTTTGAAAATAAAACTGAACACTGCTTTCTGTGCCATCACTCACTGGGTCTACCCACAGCGGTAGTATCCCTGCTCCTTCTCCAGAAGGCCTGGGTTCAAGTTCCACACATCTGGAAGTGTCTCAACAAGTTGATTAAAAAATATTTATAAGGGAGATCTTGTGGCACAGTGTTCGTGCCTTTACCTCTGGGTTAGAGGGTCTGGATTCAAGTCTCTGCTGCCTTGGATGTGTGTTGTAACATGTCTGAACAGGTGATTAAAACTGTTTTTCTGCCTCCAACATATGTCAGGTAGGCACAAATATAATCACATAGGCACAGAGAAAGTCAGGCTGGACCATATTGGCAACCCATTATTTCAAAGCCAATATTCAGTACCTAAACTTACAATCGGAGAACAGCTGCCAGTGAGAATTGTTAGAGCGTCATTAGGATGGAAGGATAAAAGAGAAGAGGTATTTTCACACTGGAATTTCACTTGATTATACATTAGTCTACCAGCAGATGTCACTCTATGCATTTTTCTTCACAATTTCTACTGTTTGAAAGGCTGAAAGGCAGGGCGAACAAAAACAAAGTTGCTGGAAAAGCTCAGCAGGTCTGGCAGCTTCTGTGAAGGAAAAAATGTTTTGGGTCCGGTGACCCATCCTCAGAACTGCTGGTGGCTGGGAAAACATCAGTTTATATGCAGAAAATAGGGAGGTGGGTGGGGTAAGGAGTAAACGATAGGATAGAGCCTTAAGAGAGAGAAAGGCAGTTGGACAATGGAGTTGATAATGATCAGGCTGGGAGGGTGAACAGTTATTAGGAACTATTTGTGACTAACAACAGGTAGTGTAATTGCAGGCTATGTGATAACATGGCCTGGTTTGTGCAGTAGGGGGCTGGGACATGGGAGAGTTTAGGATCTAAAATTATTGAACTTGATATTCGGTCCGGAGGGCTGCAGGCTCCCCCAGTAGAAAATGAGGTGTTGTTCTTCCAGCTTGTTTTGAGCCTCACTGGAACACTGCAGCAAGCCAGAGACAGAGATGTTGGCCAGGGAACAGGGTGGCGTGTTGAAGTGACCAGCAGCAGGTAGCTCAGGGTCTTTATTGCGAGCAGCACGTAGATGTTCTGCGAAGTGGTCACCCAGTCTAAGCTTCGTTTCCCCGATGTAGAGGAAACCACATTGTGAGCAATGAATGCAGTAGACTAGATTCTGGGAAGTACAGGTGAAGTGTTGCTTCATCTGGAAGGTATGTTTGAGCCCTTGGATTCTGGGGAGGGAGAAGGTAAATGGGCAGGTGTTGCACCTTCACTGGTTACAGGGGAAGGTGCCGTTTGGCTGTAGGAGGGTGTTGGGGGTGAAGGAAGTGTGAACCAGGGTGTCCTGGAGGGAACGGTCCCTGTGGAAGGCGGACAGGGGAGGGGAATATGTGTTTGGTGGTGGCATCTTGCTGGAGGTGGGGGAAATGGCGTCTGATGATCTTCTGAATGTGGATGATGGTGGGATGGTAGGTAAGGACAAGGGGAACCCTATCACTGTCGCGGGAGGGAAGAGAAGGGGTGAGGGTGGAAATGCGGGAGATGGGTCGGACCTGGTTGAGGGCCCTGTCGGCAATGGTGCTGGGGAATCCTCGGTTGAGGAAGAAGGTGGACATTTCGGAAGCTCCCTTGGTCAAAGTTGTCCTCAACTGAACATATATGACGGAGACAGAGAAACTGAAAGAATGGGATGGAGTCTTTACAGGAAGTGGGGTGTGAGGATGTACAGTCCAGGTAGCTGTGGGAGTCAGTGGGTTTGTAGTGGACATTAGTGACCATTCTATCCCCAGAAATGGAAACAGAAATGTCGAGGAAGGGAAGGGAGGTGTCAGTGATAGACTAGCTGAAAGTGAGGGCCGGGTGGAAATTGGAGGCAAAATCAATGAAGTTTTCCAATTCCAGACAAGAGAGGGAAGCAGCGCTGATGATATCATCGATGTATCAGAGAAAGAGTTGTGGGTGGGGACTGGAATAGGACTGGAACAAGGAATGTTCCACGTACCCCATGAACAGACAGGCATAACTGGGGCCCATGTGGGTACCCATCACCACCCCTCTTACCTGAAGAAAATGAGAGGAGTTCAAAAAGAAGTTTTTGAGAATGAGGACGAGTTCGGCCAAGCGGAGGAAGGTGGTGGTGGGTGGGGATGGTTCAGGCCTTAGCTCCAGGAAGAAGTGGAGAGCCCTGAGACGCTCATGGTGGGGAATGGACGTGTGAAGGGATTGCATGTCCATGGTAAAGAGGAGGCAGCTGGAACCAGCAAACTGGAAATTTGTAAACCAGTATAAGTTGTCAGATGAATCATGGATGTACGAGGGCAGGAATTGGACCGCGGAGAGAAGACTGAGTCAAGGTTGGAAGAGATGAGTTCTGTGGGGCAGGAGCAGGCTGAAACAATGGGTCTGCCCGGACAGTCCTGTTTGTGGAGTTTTGGGAGGAGGTAGAAGTGAACTGTGCGGGTCTGGGGGACTATCAGCTTGGAAGTGGAGGGGGACAGATCACTGGATGAAATGAGATCAGTTATTGTAGTAGATACAATGGCCTGATGTGTCATGGTGGGGAAAGGTAGGAGAAGGTATCTGAGAGCTGCTGCTCAGCCTCTGCAAGGTAGAGGACAGTACGCCAAACTGCAACAGCTCACCCTTATCGGCAGGCTTAATAACAAAGTCAGGGTTGGATCTGAGTGCACAGAGTGCAGTCAGTTCGGAGGGAGATAGGTTGGATTTGGTGATGGGGGCAGAGAAATTGAGGCGACTCAGATCAAATCGACAGTTCTCAATGAACAGATCGAATGCAGGTAAAAGGCCGGAGGGAGGGGTCTAAGTGGAGGGAGAGCATTGGAACTGGACAAAGGGGTCTATGGGATGGGAGGAGGACACGTGTCCAAAGAAATTAGCAGAGGTGATGATGGCGGAAGAAGAGGTCGGCGTCATGTCGTGCCCGAAATTTGTTAAGGTGAGGGCGCAATGGAATGAAGCTGAGGCCTTTGCTGAGTACGGAACGTTCAGTGTCAGAAAGTGGAAGGTTAGGAGGGATGGTCAATACCGGACAGGAGGTGGGGAGTTGGAAGACGGGATGGAGTCAGAGGGAAGGGGACGAGAGGAAGGTTCCAGAGGGCCACCGGTATCTTTGAGCCGTTGCATGTTGTAAGGCTCAATGCCTGAAAGGAAAAGAAAAGTCTTCTTTTGTCTTCTGCATGTCTGGATGTCTACTGCATTCGCTGCTCACAATGTGGTTTCCTCTACATTGGGGAAACAAAGCGAAGACTAGGTGACCGCTTCGCAGAACATTTACGTTCTACTTGCAAAAAAGATCCTGAGCTACCTGTTTCCTGCCACTTTAACACACCATCCTGTTCCCTGGCCAACATCTCTGTCCCTGTGGGGCTGGATGAACACAGCAGGCCAAGCAGCTTTCCGGCCTGCTGATATTTACCTGTTTTCTCTCTTGACAAAAATAATTTCTATCAATGGGGTAGCCCTGCCTTTCATATAATCCAAAAGAACTGTGGATGCTGTAAATCAGGAACACAAACAAAGTTGCTGGAAAAGCTCAGCAGGTCTGGCACCATGTGTGAAGGGAATAACAGAGTTAATCTTTCAGGTCCGGTGACCCTTCCTCAGAACTGATGGCGGCTGGGAAAACATTAGCTTATATGCAGAAAATAGAGAGGTGGGTGGGGTGGGAAGTAAACAATAGGATAAAGCCTTAAGAGAAAGTTAGTCAGACAAAGGAGTTGATAATTATCAGGCTGGGAAGGTGAATAGTTGTTATTGGGGACTATTAGTGACTAACAACAGATAGTGTAATTGCAGGCTATGTGATAACAAGGAACAAAAACAAAATTGCTGGAAAAGCTCAGCAAGTCTGACAATATCTGTGAAGGAAAAAACAGAGTTAACGTTTCGGGTCTGGTGACCCTTCATCATATTGTTCCTGATTTACAGCATCTGCAGTTCTTTCGGCTTTTGTTTGCTATGTGATAACAAGGCCTGGTGTGTGGGATAGGGGGCTGGAACATGCGATAGTTTTGGCCCTAAAATTATTGAAATCAATATTGAGTCCGGAGGGCTGCAGGGTCCCCAAGCAGAAAATGAGGTGTTGTTCTTCCAGCTTGCATTGAGCTTTGCTGGAAAACTGCAGCAAGCCAGAGACAGAGATAAAAGGTACTGCAGATGCTGGAGAATCCGAGATGACAAGGTGTGGGGCTGGATGAACACAGCAGGCCAAGCAGCATCAGAGGAGCAGGAAAGCTGATGTTTCGGGTCTGGAC
>JAHRHZ010000139.1:366336-393976 GCA_024137785.1 Ginglymostoma cirratum
GCATTTCTGAAGAAGGGTCCAGACCCGAAACATCAGCTTTCCTGCTCCTCTGAAGCTGCTTGACCTGCTGTATTCATCCAGCTCTACACCTTTTTATCTCAGATTCTCCAGCATCAGCAGTTCCTAATATCTCTAAGTAAAAAATCAGATATAGTATTAGGGAGTACTGAGAGCTGGAGCATTTTTTAAGCTGCCAGACTGCTTTTAACAAAAACACAGTTTACATCTGCACAAATGCTGCCTGACCTGCTGCATGTCAATTTCCAGTACGTCTGGAATTCACATTTCCAATGCCTGCTTTTTTGTTAAGTTTGCCAGGATTGGAACTGGTTTATTCCTGGCAAGACTGAAGTATGCAAAGCCCGCTCATTTGGGAGATATGATCTGTATTTAGCAATATTTATGTAATTTTTGATCAATTTTGTTTTAGTTTGACTAATTGTAAATTGGGAGGATGTTTTAATGCCATTAATATAGTACTAACAATTTACATTTGATAGTTAGTTTGAGTTCTATCTCTTTAACGTGACGCACAGACAATTACAATTATATAAATACATATTTATCTTTTTTTTTCAAAATTAGTTTAGTAGGAAGATGGTATCCATATCAGTTCCTTCCACAGAAGATAAATTTCAATAGAGCCGTATTTATGTTTACAATACCAGTGAGTCTAGAAATTTTAGTTTTGTGATAAATTGCTGATGTATTCTACTTCTGGAACACAAACTAAGCAATTTTGGTCATTTTCTGCAACACAATAGAGAATTCCAAGTGAAAACAAAAAAAAAAAATTGCCCAAAGATTCATAGCGCTGCATGTCAGCTAAATTTCAATTTTGGCGTATTTTGATATGCTCACACTTGATCCCTGTCTCCACTGCCTTACTCTGGCTCATAGCTGCCCTGCACCCCCCACCCTCCGCCACCATTTTCACTTCATCCTTTGGCTCAATTGATGTTTTATAAATAAGCTTTTTTCTTTTCCTTTCAGGGATTAAGAACACAAAATGCACAACTCAGAGATCACAGCCCTTCCTCCCCTCCCCTTCCTTCTGACTCCATCCCATCTCCTAACTCTACCTCCTGTAGTGTGCTTACTATCCCTTCTGACGTTCCGCTCTCTGATGCTGAACATTCTTTATTCAGCAACGGTCTTAGTTTTATCCCTCTGCATTCCCACCTTAATGAATTTCAGGCGCAACATGATGCTGAACTCTTCTTCCATGCCCATTTCTTTGGACAAGAGTCATCTCCCCATCTGACAAACACTTCCACCCATCGCCAACACTCTCCCTCTATCTGGACCCCTCCCTCTGGCCTTTTACCTGCACTCAACCTATTTATAGAGACTGGTTGATGTGATACTAATCGCCTTAATTTCTCTTCTTCCCCTTACCCATTCAAATCTATTTCCTTATGAACTGACTGCACTCCATGCTCTCAGATCCAGCCCTGACTTTGTTATCAATCCTACTGACAAGGGTTGAGCCTTGATTGTCTGGCAGACTGGCATATTGTGGAAACTGGGGATCAGCTCTGAGATACCTTGCCCCTTCTCCCCCTCGACCATGACCCCACCACGTAACACCAGGCTATTGGGTCCATAATGTTCACTAACATCATATCATCTGGTGATCTCCCCCTCCATTGCTGTCAAATTCATAGTCCCCCAACCCTGCACAACCACTTTTGCCTTGTTCCCAAAATCAGCAAACAGAACTGCCCGGGTAGACCCATTGCTTCTGCCTGATCCTGCCCCTCAGAGCTCATCTCTTCTTACCTCGACTCAATTTTTTCCCCCTTGTCCAGTCCCCTCCCACTTACATCGCGATTCTTCTGACGCTTACGTATGTTTCAGAATTTCCAGTTAGAGAGTCATAAAGCATGGAAACAGACCCTTTCATCCCACTTGTCTCTGTTGATCAGACATCTCAATCTGACCTAGTCCTAGTTACCAGCATTTGGCCCACATCCTTCTAAAATCTTCCTATTCATATATCCATCCTGATGCCTATTAAATGTTGTAATTGTACACTCCTTCACGACCTCATCTGGCTGCTTGTTTCATGCATGCAACACACTCTGCGTGAAAATAGTTACCCTTCAGGTCCTTTCTAAATCTTTCCTCCTTCATCTTAGCCCTATGCCCCCTAGTTTTGGCCTCCCCTACCCAATGAAAAAAAATTTGGCTATTCACGCTATCCACACCCCTCATGATTTTATAAACCTAATCAGCCTCTCCCAATAACTCAAACTCTCCAGTCCTGCAACATCCTTGTAAATCTTTTCTGCACCCTCTCAAGTTTAATAACATCCTTCCAGAATTGTACGCAGTATTGTAAAAGTGGCCTCGCAAATGTCCTGTACAACCACAGTCTGATATTCCAACTCCTATACTTCTATTCTGACCAATGAAGGCAGGCATGTCAAATGTATTCTTCACCACTCTATCTACTTGCAACTCCATTTTCGAGGAGCTATCCACAACATGCCTAGGTCTTTTTTGTTCACCAACACTCCCAAGGCCCTACCATTAATTGTATAAGTCTTGCCCTGGTTTGTTTTACTAAAATTTTTATCTAAATTAAACTCCATCTGCCACTCCTTGGCCCATTGGCCCATCTGATCAAGATCCCATTGTACTCTGAGATAATCTTCTTTGTAGTCCACTACATCACCCAATTTGGTGTCATCTGCAAACCTATTAATCATGCCTGCTATGTTCACATCAAAATAATTTATATAAATGTCAAAAAGCAGCGGACCCAGCACTGATCTTGTGGCACACTGCTGGTCTCCGACCTCCATTCTGAAAAGCAATCCTCTACCACCACCCTCCATCTCCTACATTCAAACCAATTTAGTATCCAATTAGCTAGCTGCCCCTGGATCCCATGTGATATAAGCTTACTTACCATTCTACCATGCAGAACCTTCCATTTTGCTGAAGGTCAAACAGACAGTGCCTTCATCAATCTTCTTTGCTACCTTTTCAAAAAACTCAATCAAGTTAGACACGATTTCCCACGCACAAAGCCATATTGAGTATCCCTGATCAGTCTTTACCTTTCCAATGCATGTAAATGTCCCTCAGAATCCCCTCCAACAACTTACCCACCACTGATGTAAGGCTCATCAGTCTATAGTACCCTGGCTTTACCTTACAGCTTTTCTTAAACAATGGCATCATATTAGCCAACCTCCATTCTTTCGGCAACTCATCCATGGTTGTTGATGATACAAATATCACAGCAAAGGGCCCAACAGTCTCTTCCCTAGCACCCCACAAAGTTTTGGGAAATGCCTGATCAGGTCCCGGGGATTTATCTACCTTTATGCATTTTAAGACATACAGCAACTCCTCTTCTGTAGCATCACTATTTATTTCCCAAGTTCCCTACCTTCCATGTCCATCTTCAAAATAAATACTGACGTGAAATAATCGTTTAGTTTCTCACCATCTCAGGATGGTCTCAGGGCTCTTAGATTCTTCCTGGAAGAAAGGTTGGAACCATCCCCAACTTCCACCACCACCCTTCTCCGCTTGGTCGAGTTCGTCCTCACCCTGAACAACTTCTCCTTTAACTCCTCTCACGTTCTTGAGGCCAAAGCGGTGGCGATGGGTATCTGCATGAGCTCCAGTTATGCCTGTCTTTTTGTGGCGTACATATAACATTCATTGTTCCAGTCCTACTTGGGCCCACACCCACAGTTCTTTCTCGAGTATGTTGATGACATCATCAATGCTGCTTCCCTCTCTTGTCTGGAATTGGAAAAATATATCAATTTTGCTTCCAATTTCCACCCTGTTTTCATCTTCACTCGGTCCATCTCTGACTCCTCCTTTCCTTTCTTCAACATCACTGCTTCCATATCTGGGGATAGCCTGGCCACCATTATCCACTACATACCTACTGACTCCCACAGTTACCTTGACTATACATCCTCACACCCACCCTCCTATAAAGACTCTATTCCATACTCTCAGTTTCTCCACCACTGTTGTATCTGTTCTGATGACGCCAGCTTCCACAAGGAGGCCTCCAAAATGTCCACCTTCTTCCTCAACTGAGAATTCTCCAGCACCGTAGTACAGAGGGCCCTCAGCCGTCTCCAACCCAACTCCCACACTTCGACCCTCACCACTTCTCACCCCTCTCACAACAGTGATAGGGTCCCCCTCATCCTCACTTAACACTCCTCCAGTCTCTACATCCAAAGGATCATTAGCTGCCATTTCTGCGACCTCCGATGGAATGCTACCAGTAGATATATATTCCTTTCCACTCCCCTGCCTTATCTGCCTTCTGTAGGGGCCATTTCCTCTGGGAGACCCTGGTCCACTCCTCCATTCCTAACACCTCCCCACACCCCCATGACACCTGTCCATTTAGCTCCTCCCTCCTCACTATTCAAGGCCCCAGACACACCTGTGCAGTGATTTCCCCGCACTTCACTTAATACACTCCACTATGTTCACTGCTGACAATATGATCTCCTCTATATTAGGGAGACAAAATGCAGACTGGGTGACTGCTTTCCAGAACACCAACGTTTTGTCTGCCAAAATGGCCCTGAGCTTCCAGTTGCCTGTCACTTCAACGTGGTACCATGTCCCCTGGCCAACATCTCTGTCTCGGGTTTGCTGCACTGCTCCAGCAAAGCTCAGCACAAGCTGGAAGAATGGCATCTAATTTTCCACTTAAGAACAGAGCAACCTTTGGACTCAGTATCAAATTCAAGAATTTTAGGGCCTAAGAACCTGCTCCCATATCCTTACCCAAACCCCCACACAACAGACCTAATCATCACATGGGCTGCGACCATACAGAGCCCAATATCGGCCACAATTGGTCCCAATTAGCGGCTTGTGAAATCCCCCAGGCTGACCTTTACTTATTCCTTTGTCTGTCCAACTGTTCTCTGTGTCTCTGGGCTTCATCTCCATCTATTGTTTACTCCTCCTTCCTCTTCACAACCCCATCTTCAGCGCATATACCAACCTTTTCCCAACTACAAACAGTTCTGAAAAGGGTCACTGGAGCCAAAACATTAACTCTGTTTCTTTGTCCACAGATGCTGCCAGATCTGCTGATTTTTCCAGCAATTTCTGTTTTCATTTCTGATTTCCAGTGTCTGCAGTTCTTTTTTTTGGTGAATTTCATGATGGGATTCTCTCAGTGTGACCTACTAAATTTTCACATGCTATCTTGTAAAACTTGCCTCATTATCTCTGTGCTAAGCCTACGGTGCTGTACTTGTCCTGTTCTCTCACTAGCCACAGATAGAAGAACTGCAAGGACCTCCTGGGATTCCTGATGCTGATACCATCTTTAAAGACCAGCTGTGTAACCAATCAAATGCTGGCAGTGCACAGTTCTGGTCAGTTGTCCCAGTCATGTTGGACAGAGGGAGATTGGCACCATGCTTTGACAATGAGATTCTGGAGCTCTTTGTGGATCAGAGGGGTGAATGTGGTTGCTGCCTATGGACTGTGCCCTGAGATATTGGTGACTGATGTCCAAGATGGAGGAATAGAGAAGCAAGCCGTGAGTTGGGGTCACTAGGTTACTGCTTTGCCTTTCATGCTGAGAATTATCAGTGTCCAGTTTTTATCCAGCAGGAGGGAGAATGAGAACCTACATATTATTGGGGTGAGATGGTGGAATAATGAGGATGTATGTGCATGCAAGTAGGCCTCTTGCTGCTTTCAAGCCAGAATCTCATCTCGCTGTTCATCACTTGGTTGGAAGGTAGAAATTTTTATTCTTGCTGTTGGGAATCTCCTCAATACCGATGTCATGCAATTCTCCCAACCTTTTTGCCATTGCCCATATCATTCAGTGGCTTGGGCAATTTGGCTCATGGTCATAGACTGGCACCTCCATCTTGAAAATAACAGCAGTGTCATACTAACATGATCACTGAAATACAAAGATTGCAGGAACACTTTATCTGGTTGCTTTTTATGTTATGTGGATACCATGGAGTTGCAATTGGAGGTCAGAGTCTTACACCTGCATCCTACTTGAACCTAAGGAAGAAAGAACTTGCATTTTTAAAGCATCTTTTATGACTTTAGAATGTTCTAATACGAAGGGGTGGCACGGTAGCTCAGTGGTTAGTGCCTGGGACCCAGGTTTGATTTCAGCCTCGGGTGATTGTCTGTGTGGAGTTTGTACATTCTCCCAGTGTCTGCATGAGTTTCCTCTGGGTGCTCCAGTTTCCTCCCACAGTCCAAAGATGTGCAGATTAAGTGGATAGGCCATGGTAAAAACATCGCGCGGGGTTACAGTGATGAGTCTAGGTGGGATGCTCTCAGGAAGTTTGGTAAAACTAGATAGGCCAAATGACCTGCTTCCACAGTGTAGGGATTCTATGATTCTACCAATGATTCCAAACAATAATGAAACAAATGACCAGCTCAACTGCTTAATGTGTTAAGCAGAACAATAGCATACAAGCCCTGCTCCTTGTCGGATAACTGAGAATTTTTACAGCTACCTGAAAGGTTCAGGATAGCTGTGGTGACTGGTGGAGTTTCACAGGGGTCTGTGCTGGGACCGCAACTATTCACATTACACATTAATGATCTGGACAAAGGAACTGAGAGAATTGTTGCTAAGTTTGCAAACATAAAGGTAGGTGGAGATACAAGTAGTAATCTGAGGAAGCGGGGAGGATGCAGGAGGACCTGGACAGGCTAGGCAAGTGGGTAAAGAAGTGGTAGATGGGATACAATGTGGACAAGTGTGAGGTTATGCACTTTGGTAGGAAGAATAGAGGCATAGACTGTTTTCTAAACGGGTAAAGCTTTGAAAAATCTGAAGCTCAAAGGCACTTGGGAGTCCTAGTTCAGGATTCTCTAAAGGTTAACACGCAGATTCACTTGGCAATTAGGAAGGAAAATGCATTACTGGCTTTCACTTCAAGAGGGCTAGAATACAAGAGCTAAGATGCACTGCTAAGGCTGTATAATGCTCTGGTCAGACTGCATTTGTGAGCATTTTTGTGCCCTGTATAGAACATAGAACAGTACAGGCCCTTCGGCCCATGATGTTGTGCTGAACTTTTACCCTAAGGTCTATCTTAGGTATCTAAGGAAAGATGCGCTTGTGTTGGAGTGGGCCCAGAGGAGGTTTACAAGAATGATCCCAGGGATGAAGGGCTTGTTGAATGCATAGTGGCTGATGACTCTGGGTCTGTACTCAATAGACCTTAGAAGGATATGCGTTCTGATTGAAAATTACAGAATACTGAAAGGCCTGGATAGAGTGGACATGTAGATGATGTTTCCACCAGTAGGAGAGACTAGAACCCAGGGGGACAGCCTCAAGGTGAAGGGACGACCCTTTAGAACTGAGATTGGAGGAATATCTTCAGCCAGAGGGTGCTGAATATGTGGAACTCATTGCTGTAGAAGGCTGTTGAGGCCAAATCGTAGATTGTACTTATGACAGAGATGGATAGGTTCTTGATTGGTAAGGGATCCGAGGTTACAGGGAGAAGGCAGGAGAATGCGGTTGAGAAACATATCAGCTACGATCAAATGGTAGAGCAGACTTGATAGGCTAAACGGCCTAATTCTGCTCCTATGTCTTATGGTGTAATTTGTTCTTTGTAGAAGAGAGTTCCTTTGTGTTCCGCAGAGCCTCAATTATTTACATCATTTATGAACAACTTGGATCATGGCGTAGAAAGTTGTATGTCTAAATTTGCTGATGACACAAAATTAGTCCGCATTGTGGACAGTGTAGATGAGAGAATAAAATTACAAAGCAATATTAAGGCTAGGTGAATGGGTAAAACTGTGGCAGATCAAATTCAACATAAGCAACTGTGAGGTTATCCAGTTTGGTAAAAGGATACAAAAACAAAGTTGCTGGAAAAGCTCAGCAGGTCTGGCAGCATCTGTAAAGGAGAAAACAGAGCTAACGTTTTGGATCCAGTGACCCTTCCTCAGACATCTTTTGACTACAAATGACTACAAAGCTGGCAGTTGGGTTGTCCTACACAAAGCTGGACATGAACCATGTATACCCTGCAATTGTGATTAGATGAGGGTTCCCAGAAGTGGGCTACGATTAATATCCATAAGGTGTTTGTACCAATATGTGAGACTACCCCAGGTCACCATTTATCTAGATGATGTGCTAATAACAGGGAAGACCAATAGGGAGCGCTTAGAGAACTTGGACATAGTCCTTAGACGTTTCTCCAAGGAAGGTGTACACCATAGAAGGGAAAAATGTGTGTTCCAGGCAGCCCAAGTGACCTACTTAGGCTACAGAGTCAACAAGAATGGTTACACCCGTTGGAAGATAAAGTGAGGGTGATCAAAGGTGCCCGGGGTCCCATGCCTGTACTGGAACTTAGGGCTTTCCTTGGGCTGGCAAACTAATACAGAAAGTTCATTCATAACCTGGCCTTCATCCTGGCACTTTTGCATCAGCTCTTAAAAAAGGATCAGCAGTGGAAATGGTCACGTAGCCAAGCCATAATTTTCAGGGAAATGAAGAAACAGCTATCATTCTCTAATGTGTTGGCACACAATGATCCCAAGCAAGATCTGGTATTAAAACCCCCCAGAGGTAATACACAAAAAGAACCGGCCTATATCCTTGGACTCAGAGGGAGAGGATGAAGTGATTGTAATGAGGTCAGCCAGGTAGACCTCATAGAACATGAGTTCCCTGACTGGGACTGTAATCTGGTTCAATCAGGGAACTCTGTCTGACAGATCAGAATAGGGACTGTCAGCCATCCTGCTCACTCTGAGAGCTGGCTCTGCGTGAGCTGCATCCGTGTCAAGGACTCTCCATGTGTATATAAAGGGTGAAATGGTGAAGGGATACCAGCCTCTGTGGAGTTATTTCACTCCCTCCTTTTCAATTTCTGATTTACAGCTATTTCTAGGATACTACATCGACATGTGGTACCTCCCCGTATGGCATTGGGGTCGTATTAACTTATTTGTGGCCCAATGGAGAGGAACGCCCAATAGCATATGCATCCAGGACTTTAGCAAATGCAGAGAGTAAAATATGCCCAGATAGAGAAGGAAGGTTTGGCGATCATATTTGGTGTCAGGAAGTTCCACCAATACCTTTTCGGATGTAAATTTGTAATAATAATGGACTACAAACTCCTGCTAGGTCTACTTAGAGAAGACGAGGCAGTGCAGACCATAGCTTCAGGCCAAATTCAGAGGTTGGCTCTGCTACTAAGGGCCTATGATTAGAAGTTGGCACACCATCCAGGAGTCCAAGTAGCAATTGCAGATGCATTGAGCTACCTCCTGCTGGCAGATACATCACCAGTAGTACTGCCATTGGAAGAGTCTGTAATGGTTTTAAATTTTCTAGATACACTTCCAGTTGCAGCTGACAATGCCAGGCTTTGGATGTAGAAAGATCTGGTCCTGTCAAAACTGAAACAGCTGATGGTGATGGGGGAAACAAAAGGGCCATCACAGCCAGAATTGAAACCTTTTTGGACCCAGAGAAACCAGATCACGTTAGATAGTGGCATATTTTTATGGGGAGCAAGAGTGATACCCTGAACAAAGATCACTGCCAGGTACTAGCTGACCTCCACCAGGGTCATGCAGGGGTCTCCAAAATGAGGATATTGGCAAGAAGTTATGTCTGGTGGTCAGGATTGGAAGCAGATGTAGCTGCATTGTTGGGGCAGTGCCCAGAGTGCAACAAGGATAAAAATTACCACCAGCAGCTCCCCAACTTTTGTGTGAATGGCCTGGACTCAGTTACACAGCGACTATGCCAGTCCTTTCATGGGCTCAATATTCTTATTCATTGTGGATACCCGCTCAAAACAGCTGGAATTCATTCATGAAACATAGGGGCGATGATAGAAAAACTGCATACATCTTTTGCAGTACACAGACAACCGGAAGTATTGGTCACAAATAACAAGCCATCAGGGAATTCGAGTATTTTCTGAAGTCAAATGGCATTTAGCATGTTCAGACAGCTCCATACCATCCATCATCCAATGGTCTGGCAGAAAGAGCAGTCCAAACTCTGAAGGCAGGCTCAAAGAAACAACCCCAAAAACAAAGTTACTAGAAAAGCTCAGCAGGTCTGGCAGCATCTGTGAAGGAAAAAACAGAGTTAATGTTTCGGGTCCGGTGACCCGAGAAAAATCTTTGTTTTTTTTCCTTCACAGATGCTGCCAGACCTGCTGAGCTTTTCCAGACAAAATCTGGCATTCCCGGACTGGGATAGAGGGTGAAATGGCATCAGACCCTGCTAAGCGAGAGAGACAGTTTCCTTCAAGAGACAAAGTTTGGTGTAGCAATCATGGAAATGGCCCTGCATGGGTAAAGGGCATGGTCAATGTGCGGTCACGTCCAGTGATGTATAAAGTTTAGTTAGGTGTGACGGTCCTGAACAAGCACGTGGACCATGTGAAAGCTGAAAACTTGCAAACAGTGTGGCAACCAAATGTACCCAGCTCCTCAACAGCCTTTCCAATTGTTTTCATGTGCTGTCTTCTCACTCAAGTCCAGGACTGTTGAAGATACCTCGGAATCTGAGATAGTCAAAATGGTTGTCACTGCCTTGACTCCTTTGCCACCTGAAGAAAAGAATGAATTTCTTCCAAGATGCTCTGAGGGCAAGAGGCAAGCTAGAGTGTATTACATGCTGCCCCTATCAGAGGCAAAGTTGGAGGAACATGACCTGGTGTGAAAGCGCCCCATGATGTGCTACAAAAAAAACCCAGCCTATGTCCTCAGACTCAGAGGGAGAGGGTGTAGTGATTGTAATGAGGTCAGCCAGGTGGACCTCATAAAATGTGAGTTCCCTAATTGGACCAGACTACAGCCCCAATCAGAGAGCCCTGGCTGACATAAACAGGAGTGTCAGATATCCTACTCACTCTGAGAGTTGCTCTGAGGGAGCTAGTTCAGTGTCAAGGACTCTCCATGTGTAAACAAAGGGTGACTTGGTGATGGGATGCCGGCTGGCTATTTCCAGAATACTACTTGTAGTCTGTCTAGTGAAGACTGATGCAAATCACCTGTCCAATTCATCTGTCCTCCATTACTAATTCCCCAGACTCATTTTTTGTAAGACTAAATATTTACTTTGTTAACCCTTTCCGTTTTTAAACATTTGAAGAAAAATTTTCTATCTGTTTTTATATTGTTATGATCCGGATCAAACCCCCTCACAATACTATAATGGAAATCACTCTTTTATCATATTTAAAGCCACATACAAAGTGCTGTTTCAGACATGATTCGATTGGTCAAACTATGAGGCTTTAATCGAAACACATTTGTTCTTACACCACATTTAAAATGCCATCAAAAAGAAGAATTCACATAACTTTAGCCCTATTGAAATATGTAACAAAATAGTACATATATATATATTTTAACTACTACTCGCCAACTGTTCCAATGTAGCAGTATCCCTTCTCATTGCAATTGAGCAAAACAGTTTCATTCTTGTGTGGTCTTCTCACTCAAATCCAAGAGAAAGGAAAAACCAAAAGCATGAATCTCGCAGCAGAGAGAGAACTCAAGCCTTTTGCAACAGCAGAGAGACACCTATAACTGGTAGCTTCAACTCTGACACCTGAAAGCAAAACTGAAACTCTGGGTCTGTGCTTCTTTTGTCTAATTTAAAGAAAACCAAGCTATTCAGTCTGCTTTCCATGGACCAGACACCTTGACACCAGGTTTCAACATCCCTCTTCAAGAGAAGCAGGACAGAACAAATCCTTCCTAAAAGCATATCTCCTCATACCTTCCCCTTAAAGAAAATGAACCATCAATATACAAAGATAGCAAGGTGTGGAGCTGGATGAACACAGCAGGCCAAGCAGCATCATAGGAGCAGGAAAGCTTGACGTTTCGGGCCTAGACCCTTCATCAGAAATGGGGGAGGGGAAGAGGGTTCTGAAATAAATAGGGAGAGAGGAGAGGGGGATAGAAGATGGATAGAGGAGAGGATAGGTGGAGAGGAGGCAGACAAGTCGAAGAGGCGGGGATGGAGCCAGTAAAGGTGAGTGTGGGGTGGGGTGGGGGGGGAGTAGGTAGGAGATAGGTCAGTCCAGGGAGGACGGACAGTTCAAGGGGGCGGGTGAGGTTAGTAGATAGGAGATGGGGGGTGGGGCTTAAGGTGGGAGGAGGGGATAGGTGAGAGGAAGGACAGGTTTGGGAGGCGGAGATGAGCTGGACTGGTTTTGTTCGTCTGCACATCTGCCAATGTGGTATACTGCATCCGCTGTACCCGTTGTGGCTTCCTCTACATCGGGGAAACCAAGCGGAGGCTTGGGGACGCTTTGCAGAACACCTGTGCTCAGTTCGCAACAAACAACTGCACCTCCCAGTCGCGAACCTTTTCAACTCCCCCTCCCATTCCTCAGACGACATGTCCATCCTGGGCCTCCTGCAATGCCACAGTGATGCCACCCGAAGGCTGCAGGAACAGCAAATCATATTCAGCCTGGGAACCCTGCAGCCCAATGGTATCAATGTGGATTTCAGAAGCTTCAAAATCTCCCCTCCCCCAACCGCATCCCAAAACCAGCCCAGCTCATCTCCGCCTCCCTAACCTGTCCTTCCTCTCACCGATCCCCTCCTTCCACCTCAAGCCCCACCCCCATCTCCTATCTACTAACATCATCCCGCCCCCTTGACCTGTCCGTCCTCCCTGGACTGACCTATCTCCTCCCTACCCCCCTACCTACACTCACCTTTACTGGCTCCATCCCCGCCTCTTCGACTTGTCTGCCTCCTCTCCACCTATCGTCTCCTCTATCCATCCTCTATCCGCCTCCCCCTCTCTCCCTATTTATTTCAGAACCCTCTTCCCCTCCCCCATTTCTGATGAAGGGTTTAGGCCCGAAACGTCAAGGTTTCCTGCTCCTATGATGCTGCTTGACCTGCTGTGTTCATCCAGCCCCATGCTTGTTGTCTCAAATACATTACTGGCAACATAAGTGTTGAAACGTTACAATGCCAACACCGAACTTAATATTTCTCTCAATGATGGAATAATTCTTTGATGAATGTTCAACTTTCTGTAAAAATATCTGAGAGGTCTTTCTATCCTCTCATCTTCTACCTGTTAGAGTACAGCACCTGCATCACTCACATTGACAGCCACCTTGAATAGGTTTGCATAGCTCAGTGTTGCCAGCACTGAAGCAATGGTCAACACAGCTTTCAGGCTGTCAAATACCTTCTGACACTCTGTGCACTGAAATTTTCTGCACTTCTTTAATGGGCTAATCAGTAGAGCAACCGCACTGCTAAAATTCAGTGCGAATTTTCAATAAAACCCGCACAGTCCAGAACTCATAGTACTTCCCTCTCCATCAACAGTATGGGAAACTTCCCAACAACCTTTGCTTTCATGACCATCTGCCCATGTCCAATGATATGGTCTAGGTACGTGGCCTGGCCTTTTGCGAACTCACTCTTAGGTAGGTTTTTCCCCAAGCGCACTTCCTGAGGTCAATCGAATAATTCTGCTCAATGTTCCAAATATTCCTTTCAGATGTGACTAAAAATCACCAGATCGTCTACATATACCACACAATTGGTTAATCCTGAAATGACCTTCTTAGTTAATCTTTGAAATGCGCTGGCTCATTGTTCATGCAAAATGGCATGACTTTAAACTGGTAAAGTCCACGCAGTGTCAAAATTTCCTTCACTCTTTTGAATAAAAGTACCTGCCAGTATCCTCTGAGTAAGTCCAACTGTGAAATATAAGTCCTGACGAAGGGTGTAAACCCAACACGTTGACTTTCCTGCTCCTCTGATGCTGCCTGACCGGCTGTGTTCCTCCAAAGCCACACTGTATTGACTTAGAAATATAAGTTGCTTGTCCCACCTTCTCAAAATTTTGCAAATGTGGAATTGAATACAGATTGTATTTTGTAACTGCATTGTCTTTGCGATAGTCCACACATAATCGTTAGGTACCATTTGGTTTTGGCACCATCACTATGAGTGAGCTCCATTCGCTGCAATTCACTTTGATTATGTCATCTCTGAACATGCTTTCAATTTTTTTCTGAAACTGCCAATTTTAGAGGGTGAAGCCTATAAGGATATTGCTTAATTGGGACAACATTTCCTATGTCTACGTCGTATGTAATCAGTTTAGTACTTCCCAGCTTATTCCCACAAATCTCTCCATGTGATTGTAATAACTCTGTAACTCAATAATTTATCCGAATTTTTGAGAACTTCTGTATTGTCCAATTTAATTTGAGGAATGCCAAATTCAGAATCATGTGAACTTAGTTCTTCACTCTGAGTTGTATCTAGTAACACATTCTCATTTTGCTTTCCTTCCTCTCAAATACTGTTTTGAGCATATTCACATGACACACTGTGCAGGTTTTCCTCCCATCTGGTATTCTTACCAAATTATTTACCTCACTCAATTTCCTTTCAATTTGATAAGGCCCACTAAACCTTATCTGTAAAGTTTTACCTACCGCTAGAAGTAACACTAACAACATAGGACCAATCCTTTCTTAAAAAATATTGACATGTGTTCAAGGGTATAAAAGAAGGGGCATTTGGGCAAAGACAGCAGAGCAAACTGCCATCTGCCAGAGTTAACAGCCCTCAGCTCATAAGAGCAAATCGTTGATCTCACAGACTCCTCTAAGTCTTAGAGAAAGTACCATCTAAATAACACCAGTACCAATGACACAACTAGTTAACATTCCTGACAGAGGAATTGATGGAGAAGGCACAGAGCATTCCAGAAGACATGCAACCTGGCTGTAATTTCAAGAGACTAAATTCTATTTTTCAACCATAGTGGGCATCACTGCTGCCTGTGATCCAGCAATATTAATACCAAGGTTGAACTGTATTTCCAGAATAGAGCATTTCTCTATTACTCCTACCATCACTTCACCACTTTCCACTAAACTCTCCAACCTCACTTTATACAATGGAACACTGTTCTTCTCATCGATGAATTCCACATATTACCACCATTTTTGGCAGTACTCCTTCTGAATTACATGTCTGCCCATCTCTCACCATCAATGACTTGCTCCCGTATCTCTTAAAATCTTAATTTCTTTTCCTATTCCTCCTGGTACCCATGAATAAACCTTACCCACACAAGTAAATTCTTAAAAGAGATCTGGCACTTCCTTCTCAACCAATCCTGGATTGGGCTGTACATTCTTTTGCAGACTTTTAGCTTCCATTGTACTTTCTTTTACCCCTTTAACAAAACCCACAGGCTTGTCCTGTTTTCCCACATTGGTCTGCCCAGTGATTTTCTTTTAAACTAACATCTTCATATGGTCTACTTTATTGCAGTGAAAACACCTGAACTTTTTTACTTCTCTTTGCCCCTCATGGGTTTCCCTTTTACCCTGTGGTAAACTGTCTTTGCTATCTTTAATGAGATGCCCTTTACTCTTACCACCTGAGGATTTCTCTTCTCTCCAATTTCTATCCCTCACAGATTGAAATTGATGTTGGAGACGAAACTTTGGGTTATGAACTAATTAGTAACCATCTGCTATTTCAGCTGTTAATCTTGCAGATGTAACTCTCTGCTCTTCCACATGAGTTCTCACTACTTCAGGAAGTGAATTTTTGAACTCCTCCAAAATAAGAGGCTCTCTAAAAGCGTCATATACCCGATCTATTTTCAATGCCTTTTTCCATCTATCGAAGTTACTTTGTTTGATCCTTTCAAACTCTGTATACGTTTGACCATGTTCCCATCTTAGATTCCTAAAGTGCTGTCTGTAGGCTTCTGGCACTAGTTCATGTGCACTTAAAGTGGTTTTTTAATCTCATCATACTGCCCAGATCCCTCCTCTGATAGTGATACAAAAACCTCACTAGCTCTACCTAATGAGTTCGTTTGAATCAACAAAACCCACATGGTCGGTGGCCATTTCAGTTGTTTAGCCACTTCCTCAAATTAAATAAGAAAAGGCTTCTACGTCCTCTCATTGAACCTTGGCAATGCTTTGGCTTATTTAAGCAGATCCCCACCAAGCCTTTGGCTATGATGGATTTGCTCTCCATCACAGTCATTATCATTAATCCCACCTTTTAACTTTACCTCTGACAGTTTAAGTCAACTTTTTTTGCTCCATCTTTTGAAGTTCAAAAACTTTCTCTCTTTCTTCTGCTTTTAACTGAAACTCAAACTGTTTCATTTCCTTATCAAATTCAAGCTGTTTTAATTCTCTTGCTCTTTGTTACCCTGCAATTATCCCTCCCTTTTTGACTTTTGATTCTCTTTCTTTTTCTTTTTGTTCTGCTAGGACTACTTTTTCTTTGTCTTTTGCCTCTAATTCAAACTGCTTCATTTGCAATTGAACTTTAGCCATTTTCAATGATTCTGGTTGCCTTTCTGGCAGCTGTAAATGCTGAGCTATCACTGCCTTCCTCACGAACAAAGGCAACCCCAAGTTCAGCTACTCTAGCAATTCTGAAAGCTTTGCCTTACTCACGTTCTATACAGCACCCCATGTGACGTCTTCTGCACACAGTAAACTCTTAGCCATCGAGACAGCCATTATTACACAAGGCACACCTGATTTAAACCAACTGAATACAACACCTGAAAAGAGAACACCAACACTCATCACTCACTGTCTTTGAATCCAATAATCCTAAACACAGTCTGGAATTACATATTTTGATCCTGAAAAGAGCCCCCAGTAGTTGTAGACCAAACCAAACCTCATCAAAGAGATAGCCTACACCCTAACGTTTATCTTAATTAAAGGCAAGTGTCAGGCACTGTGTTCCAGATGTGATTCAATTGGTCAAACTACTAAGCTTTAAGCAAAACTTACACCACAGTTAAAATACAAACAAAAAACAAGAATTGGCATAAATTTAACTCTGTAGAAATACTTAACATAATATATATACTATATTGCTCATCAGCTGTTCCAGTAAGTATACTCTTAGCATGGTGATTTAGAGTCATAGTCATACAGCACAGAAACAGGCTTTTTGGTCCAACTCACCCGTGCCAACCATATATCCCAATCTGACCTAGGCCCATTTGCCAGCGTTTCATGTATGTCCCTCTCAACCCTTCCTACTCATATACCCATCTAGGTGCCTTTTAAATGTTATAATTGTACCGAACTCCACCACTTCTTCTGGCAGCTTGTTCTGTACATATGCCACCCTCTGCATGAAAAAGTTACCCCTCAGGTCCTTTTTAAATCTTTGCCCTCTCACCTTAAACCTATGCCTCCTAGTTTTAATCTCCCCCATTCTAGGAAAAAGGCCTTGGCTATTCACCTTATCTGTGCCCGTTATGAATTTATAAAGCTCAATAACCCCTCAGCCTCCAACACTCCAGAGAAAAATGCCTCAGTCTATTCAGCCTCTCCCTATTACTCGAACCCTCCAACCCTGGCAACACCCTTACAAATATTTTCTGCACCCTTTCAAGTTTAACAGCTTCCTTCCTATAAACGAGTGATCAGGATTTTACATAGAATTGTAAAATTGGCCTCACCAATGTCCTGTACAGCTGCAACATGACGTTCTAACTCCTGTACTCAATGTTCTGAGTAGTGAAGGCAAGCCTGCCAAACGTTTTCCTCTGCAAACATCTACCTGCACTCCACTTTCAAGGAATTGTGCACCTGCATCCCTAGGTCGAGTTGATCTCTTCCCTGATTTGACTTATTAAAATGCAACATCTTGCATTGTATGAATTAAACTCCATCTGCTTCTCCTCGGCTCATTGGCCTATCTGATTAAGGTCTCATTGTACTCTGAGATAATCTTCTTTACTGTTTACTCCACCACCTGTTTTGGTGTCATCTGCAAACATACTAACCATGCATCCTTAATTCACATCCAAATCAGCACCAATTCTTGTGGCACACCGCTGTTCACAGGCCTCCAGTCCAAAAAGCAACCCTCTAACACCACCCTCTGTCTCCTACCTTCAAGCCAATTTTGAGTCTAATTGGCTAACTCCCCTTGGATCCCATGTGATCTAACCTTATTAACCGGTCTACCATGTGAAACTTTGTCAAATGCTTTGCTGATGTCCTTATAGACAATGTCAATTGCTCTACCTTCATCAATCTTTTTTGTCACCACTTCAAGAAATGCAATCAAGTTAGTGGAACAGTTTAACAAAATAGTTTCAATCTCATGTGCTGTCTTCTCACTCAAGTTCAAGAGATACACTGTAGGGATTCTATAAATCTATAAAACAAGAAAGGAAGAACTGAAAGCATGAACATAGCAGCAGAGAGAGAACTCAAGCTTTTTTGCAGCAACAGAGAGAGTTCTGAATCAAGCAGCTTCAGCTCCAGAGACCCCAACTTTAACAACTGAAAACAAAACTAAAACCCAGGTCTGTGTCAGCCTGACTCCACCCACTCATGCTTCTTTTGTCTAACTTTTAAATGAAACCAAAGCTATTTAGTCTTCTTTCCATGGAGCTGATACCAGTTTACAACACCCAACTTCAAGAGAAATAGGACAGAACAAATCCCTCTTAAGATCATGACTTGTTGCAATATTTTTAGCTAACTTGCTTTTGCAGTCTAATTTTTCACTAATTATTAATCTCTATGTAATTCTTTGTTTTCTTTTGTATTCGGTCCAATCTTCTGACCTGCCATTTATCATTGCACAATTATACATCTTTTCTTTAAGTTTGATGCTATCTTTAGCTTTTTTGGTTAACTATGGTTCCATCCCTTCAAATTTTGCTGATTTATTGAAATGTATCTATTCTCTGCTTTCTGGAATATCTCCTTAAATGTTTACCACTGCATCTGTATTGACCTTTCCGCTAACCTAAATTGCCAGTTCATTTTTGCTACCTCTGCCCTCATAATTGCCCTTGTTTAAATTCAGTAGGAGACTTGGACCCACACTTCTCTGTCTTGTATTGTATATGAAATTCAATCAACTATCGTCACTGATAAACAGGATCACCTTCACTATGAAGTCAGTAATTAATCCTATCTTTTTGGCCAAAACCAGGTCTAGTGTAGCCATAACGTTCTAGCCTAAGAAATTGTCTCAAAATCAGGAAATGAAATCCTCATCTCAAATACTTCTTTCCATCATATATTTCCAGTCTATATTTTGGTTAAAATCCCCCATGATAATTTCTGAATCCTTCTGACAAGCACCCAGTATTTCTTCCTTGATATCCTATCCTACCATGTGGTTACTGTTATGAAGACAGTACACAACTTCCAAAAGCGATCTCTTGCCTTTACCATTCCTCATCTGTACCCAGGCTGCTTCCATATTCTGGTTTCCTGAATTTAGGTGTTGCGAAGTTGGAATTGTATTTACGGATTGAAAAGCAGGACAACAGAATTTAATATTTGTAAAATGATAGTGGGGAAGAGCGTGTGGTCCCTTTAAAAGAAGATGTGTTTTTCAAGGCTTGGAGATTATAAAATGTGTGTTCAGGCAATGGCAAATGCACAAAGAGTTCTTGAAATTGAAACGTTCTATCAAAAGGCTAAACAGTGAGCAGACAAAACTGCATTTTTTAAAACCAAGGCAACAGGCTTTTGAAATTAGCCAATTGTTTTAAACCAGGCCCTAGATACCAAAACCCAATTAAATTTAAATCTGATTGCTTTGACAACCTAGGACCAATCCAATTGTAAGAAATTAATAGGTCATGAAGGGTATAAAAGAAGAGGGCATTTCAAAATCGGTGAGAGTCAACTGTCATCTGCCAAGAGAGCAGCTCTCAGCTATAAAAGAAAGAATCACTGGCTCTCACAGAATTTTCTAAGCTCTCAGAAAACCATCGTCTAAACTAAAGGTATAGTGGCTCTCTTAGCTAATATTCCTGACACAAGAATTCGATGTAGAAAAGCGTTCCTGACAGAGGAATTTGACGGAGAAAGGTGTTCCTAACTGGAGGACAATGGAGAAGGCAAAGAACATTCCATAAGACTTATCCTGACTTTAATTACTTTGGTTTATATTAGTGAGACTTGTATGTTTTGGAATAGCATACCATTAGAATTTTGTTTTATTTGGGAATAGTTATTAGTTAAGGGGGAATTGCTGGATTTGTTAGTAGTTCTGTTAATTTGTTTACTGTTGGGGTTAGATAAATTAGTTGTTACTTGTCGATTGGGGTGTGGTGAGAGGCAGGTTATACCACTTTTCACACTTCCTTCAACAAATTACAAGGTGAGGTGAGCTACTCTCAGTGTTTTGGTTTTAGTTATCAGAGGGGGTCGTCCTTCCCTTTGTAACAGATTGGCGGCTTGTCCGGGATCTGGCCAATTCGTCTGAATGAATCTGAATAGACTTGGACTGATTTCAACAGACTTGGGGATTAGTGTCCTAGATCTTTAAATAAAACTTATGTGAGAAGTGGAAAATCTGTTTAATTTCAGTTACTTGCAGTTGGTTAAATCAAAAGCGGGGGAAATGGCTCTTAACATTACTAAAGAGGTTCTGGGGTTTGAAGCTACTTCCCAAATTTGCCAAGAAAGTTTAGAAAGACAGAGGAAGGTTTTACTTTTAGACTTGGCAAACAGGCTAGAATTGGGTTTAACTAGGGTTAATTGTGAAACTGTAATGGAGTTGGGTCAAGCATTTAGGGATATCAGAGAAACAGGCAGTGCAGCGGAGTTAGCAAAGAATCAATTGCAAATTAGAGCCTTAGAGTTAGAAAGGGAAAAGAGAGAGAAAAAAGGGAACTGAAATGGTTTGAATTACAGTTATAAGCAGAGGAAAGGCAAAAAGAAAAAGAGAGAAGAGAGAAAGAGAGTTTGAATTTCGGAAGTTGCAAATTAAACAGGAAAGTCAATTTAAAAATATGAAAGTGAAGGTAGGAGATAAGCTTAGTGAGAAGGAGAGTGATGATGAGCAAACTCATTGTAGCCAAAGGCTTGGTAGGGACATATGCAAATGTGGTAAAACCTTACCAAAATTCGATCAAAATTATGTGGAAGCCTTTTTAAGTTCATTTGGGAAATTGGCTAAACAGATGAACTGGCCAGAGACTGTGTGGGTAATGTTAATTCAGATCAAGTTTGGAGGCAGGGCTTATGAGGTGTTTGCAGTGCTGTCAGAAGAAGTGACAACAGAATTTGAAGAAGTAAAACAGGCTATTTTGAGTGCCTAGGAATTGGTACCAGAAGCATATAGACCATGGTTCGGAAATATAAGAAAGGAACCAGGTCAATCTTATAGAGATAGTAAGAATTGCAGATGCTGGACAATCTGAGATAACAAGGTGTAGAGCTGGATGAACACAGCAGGCCAAGCAGCATCAGAGAAGCAGGAAAGCTGACATTTAGGGCCTAGACCCTTCTTCAGAAATTGGGTGGGTAAGCGGATTCTGAAATAAATAGGGAGAGAGGAGGAGGCAGATAGAAGATGGAAAAAGGGGGAGATAAGTGGAGAGGAGACAGGCAGGTCAAACAGGCTAGGGTGGAGCCAGTAAAGGTGAGTGTAGGTGGGGAGTTAGGGAGGGGATAGGTCAGTCCAGGGAGGACAGACAGGTCAAGGGGGTGGGATGAGGCTAGTAGGTAGGAGATGGGGGTGGGGCTTGAGGATGGAGGAATGGATAGGTGGGAGGAAGGACAGGTTAGGGAGGCGGGGACAAGCTGAGCTGATTTTGGGATGCGGTTGGGGGAGGGGAGATTTTGAAGCTTGTGAAGTCCACATTGATACCATTGGGCTGCAGGGTTCCCAAGCAAAATATGAGGTGCTGTTCCTGCAACCTTCGGGTGGCATCCTTGTGGCACTGCAGGTGGCCCAAGATGGACATGTCGTCTAAGGATCGGGAGGGGGAGTTGAAATGGTTCACGACTGGGAGGTGCAGTTGTTTGTTGCAAAACGAGCGCGGGTGTTCTGCAAAGCAGTCCCCAAGCCTCCGCTTGGTTTCCCTGAAGTAGAGGAGGCCACAACGGGTACAGCGGATGCAGTATACCACATTAGCAGATGTGCAGGTGAACATCTGCTTGATGTGAAAAGTCTTCTTAGGGCCTGGGATGGGCGTGAGGGAGGAGGTGTAGGAGCAGGTGTAGCACTTCCTGCCGTTGCAGGGAAAAGTGCCAGGTGCGGTGGGGCTGGAGGGGAGCGTGGAGCAGACAAGGGAGTCACTGAGAGAGTGGTCCCTCCGGAATGAAGGGACTGGGGGCATTCTTCTGGATGAAGGGACTGGGGGCATTCTGGCGAAGTTTGCCGATGATATGAAGTTGGGTGGACAGGCAGGTAGTACGGAGGAGGTGGGGAGCCTGCAGAATGATTTAGACAGTTTAGGAGAGTAGTCCAGGAAATGGCTGATGAAATTCAACGTGAGCAAATGCGAGGTCTTGCACCTTGGAAAAAAGAATACAGGCATGGACTATTTTCTGAACGGTGAGAAAATTCATAAAGCCGAAGTACAAAGGGATCTGGGAGTGCTAGTCCAGGATTCTCTAAAGGTTAACTTGCAGGTTGAGTCTGTGATTAAGAAAGTGAATGGAATGTTGTCATTTATCTCAAGAGGGTTGGAATATAAAAGCAGTGATGTGCTTCTGAGACTTTATAAAGCCCTAGTTAGGCCCCATTTAGAATACTGTGTCCAATTTTGGGCCCCACACCTCAGGAAGGACATACTGGCACTGGAGCGTGTCCAGCGGAGATTCACACGGATGATCCCTGGAATGGTAGGCCTAACATACGATGAACGGCTGAGGATCCTGGGATTGTATTCATTAGAGTTTAGAAGGTTGAGGGGAGATATAATAGAAACTTACAAGATAATGTATGGCTTAAAAAGGATGGACGCTGGGAAGTTGTTTCCATTAGGTGGGGATACTAGGACCCGTGGGCACAGCCTTAGAATTAGAGGGGGTCAACTTAGAACAGAAATGAGGAGACATTTCTTCAGCCAGAGAGTGGTGGGCCTGTGGAATTCATTGCCACGGAGCGCAGTGGAGGCCGGGACTTTGAATGTCTTCAAGGCAGAGATTGATAAATTCTTGATCTCGCAAGGAATCAAAGGCTAGAGGGAGAGTGCGGGTAAGTGGAGTTGAAATGCCTATCAGCCATGATTAAATGGCGGAGTGGACTTGATGGGCGAATGGCCTTACTTCCACTCCTATGTCTTATGGAAAGCAGATAAGGGTGGGGAGGGAAAAATGTCTTTGGTGGTGGGGTCGGATTGCAGATAGTGGAAGTGTCGGAGGATGATGCGTTGGATCCGAAGGTTGGTGGGGTGGTACGTGAGGATGAGGTGGATTCTGTTTTGGTTGTTATTGTGGGCAGGGGATGTGAGGGATGAGTTGCGGGAAATGTGGGAGACACGGTCGAGGGCATCCTCGACCACTGCGGGGAGGCCGGGGGGGATGTTGCGGTTCTTGAAAAACGAGGACATCTGAGATGTTCGGGAATGGAATGCCTCATCCTGGGAGCAGATGCGGCGGAGGCGAAGGAATTGGGAATAGGAGATGGTCTTTTTGCAGGAAGGTGGGTGGGAGGAGGTGTATTCTAGGTAGCTGTGGGAGTCGGTAGGCTTGAAATGGATATTGGTTTCCAGGTGGTTGCCAGAGATGGAAACAGAGAGGTCCAGGAAGGAGAGAGAGGTATCAGAGAGTGTCCAGGTGAACTTAAGGTTGGAGTGGAAGGTGTTGGTGAAGTGGATGAACTATTCAAACTCCTTGTGGGAGCACGAGGCATTGCTGATACAGTCATTGATGTAATGGAGGAAGAGATGGGGGATGGGGCCAGTGTAGGTACGGAGGAGGGATTGTTCCACGTAACCTACAAAGAGGCAGGCATAGCTTGGGCCCATGCAGGTACCCATGGCCACCCCCTTTGTCTGTAGGAAGTGGGAGGAATTGAAAGAGAAGTTGTTGAGGGTGAGGACGAGTTCAGATAAGCGGATGAGGGTGTCAGTGGAGGGGGACTGGTCAGGCCTGCGGGACAGGAAGAAGCGGATGGCCCTTCGGCCATCTATATGGGGAATGCAGGTGTATAGGGACTGGACGTCCATGGTAAAGATGAGGCGTTGGGGACTGAGGAATTGGAAGTTCTGGAGGAGGTGGAGGGCGTGGGTGGTGTTACGGACGTAGGTAGGGAGTTCCTGGACCAAGGGGGAGAAAATGGAGTCAAGATAGGTGGAGATAAGTTCGGTGGGGCAGGAGCAGGAGGAGACAATGGGTCGACCAGGGTAGTCAGGTTTGTGGATTTTGGTAAGGAGATAGAAGCGGGCGGTGCGGGGTTGGAGAACCGATGAGGTTGGAAGCTGTGGGTGGGAGGTCACCTGAAGTGATGAGGTTGTGGATGATTTGGGAGATGATGGTTTGGTGGTCGGGGGTGGGGTCATGATCAAGGGGCCAGTAGGAGAAGGTGTCGGAGAGTTGGCGCCTGGCCTCAGCGATGTAGAGGTCAGTGCGCCATACTACAACTGCGCCTCCCTTGTCCTTCCTCCCACCTATCCACTCCTCCCACCTCAAACCCCACCCCCATTTCCTACCTACTAGCCTCATCCCGCCTCCTTGACCTGTCTGTCCTCCCTGGACTGACCTATCCCCTCCCTAACTCCCCACCTACACTCACCTTTACTGGCTCCATCCCCGCCTCTTTGACCAGTCTGTCTCCTCTTCACATATCTTCTCCTCTATCCATCTTCTATCCGCCTCCCCCTCTCTTCCTATTTATTTCAGAATCCCCTTCCCCTCCCCCATTTCTGAAGAAGGATCTCGGCCAAAACGTCAGCTTTCCTGCTTCTCTGATGCTGCTTCGCCTGCTGTGTTCATCCAGCTCTACACCTTGTCACCTTAGCTCAGTCTTATGTTGAGATTGAAAGAATTGAACATAGCAACTTCGAGAGATGGGTGAGAGCATTAAGGATAGAAAAGACCTATGAGGACCTTGGAGAGATTATTCTGCTGGAGGAATTCATAGACTCACTTCCAGAAATGGTGAGAACTCACATTGAGGAAAAGAAAGTTAAAACAGCGAGAAGAGCTGTAGAGATGCAGACGAATACACATTCATGCATTAATTGAAATCCTAGTTTCTGACAGCAATTTCATTCCATGAGGAAAAGAAATTGGGAAAAAAGGAGATCCATCAATGAAAAACAAAAAGTAGATCACACTGGGAACAGTTTACCACATGTGAAAAAAAAACCCAAGAGGGTGAAAAAGAGATGAAACACCTGAAGCCTTTCCACTGTAATAGGAGGCGACACACAAAGTCACAGTGCTGGTGGTTAAGAGAGGCATTGGAACAAAGGATGTGGTAAAAGAAGGCTAAACCAGTGGGATTAGTGAGGTAGTGAAGGAAATCCCAAGAGAAGTTGAGGAGCTGCAGGAGAATGCCCATGGGCTGGGTAGCATGATCGTGCCCAATCTCTTCAAAGGCTTCACCTCTGTGGGTAAGGTTTACTCAGGAAGAAAAAAAGGGAGAAGGTAAAGAAGTTAACTATAGAGAGATACAGGAGCTGATCAGTCTGTAATAGTGAGAGATTAAAGTATTTGCTCTCCTTTTGAAATGTTACCTGATAGAGTGATAATCTGTGGAACAAATGGAGACAGAATTGGCATTCCCCTGTGTAAGATAAGGCTGGAAAGTCCAATTAAGACTGGGGAAGTGACTGTGGGAGTGATTGAAAGAGTATCTACTCCAGGAATACAGTTTGCTCTTGGAAACGACCTAGCTGGTTCAAAGGTGGGAGTGATGCCCCTTATAGCAGAGAAGCCGAAAGAAAACCAGGAAACTGAAAGTTAATAGAAAAATACCACGGAATTTTTCTCGACTGTGTGGTGATGAGAACCCACAGTCATAAGTTAAAGGAAGAAGGGAAAACCGAAGAGAAAGATAAAGGAGTTGAGGTCCAGTCAGCTGACACCCTGCTTGATGAAATGGTAAAGGAAAACCAAGGCAGGTAGAGATCAGGCAGAGGTGTTTAGTTCTGAAAGACTAATGCAGTTATAACAAAAAGATGACACAATAAAAGACTTATGATAAAAAGCGACTTGGGAAAGGAATCAGAATGTATTCCAGAATGATATTATATTAAGGATAAAATCCTAAGGCAGAAATGGAGGCCTTGGCAGGTTAGTGCAGAGGAGAAGTGGGCAGAAATTCACCAGATTGCGTTGCTGGTAGTGTATAAACAGGAAGTATTGCAGGGAGCACACAAATTGTCTGTAGGAGATCATCTAGGAGTGAGGAAGACTCAGGCTAAGATACAGAAGCATTTCTATTGGCCTGGATTACATAAGGATGTGTTTGAATTTTGCCATACCTGTCATATGTGTCAAATGGTAGGAAAGCCACAGGCAGTAATAAAACCCGCGCCTTTGATGTCATTTCCTGCATTTGAAGAATGTTTCACATGGGTTATGATTGGTTTTGTAGGTCCTCTCCCTAAAACCAAAGGGTGGGAACCAGAATTTGTTAACCATAATGGATGTATCTACCAGGTTTCTGGAGGCAATTCCATTACAGAATGTCAAGGTAAAAAAGGTTGTGGAGGAGTTGCTTTATGGACAACCCAGGGACATTCAGTCAGACCAAGGGTCCAAGTTTACTGCCAAATTATTTAAGGAGGTCACGGATAGTTTAGGCATCAAACACTTTCAATCAAGTGCGTACCATCCTGAATCCCTGGAAGCATTGGAAAGGTGGCATCAGACCCTAAAGACAATACTGAGGGCTTATTACCAGGATTACCCAGATGATTGGGATAAAAGTATCCCATTTATTTCATTTGCTATTAGAGGTGTTCCAAAAGAATCAACTCAGTTAACTCCATTGGAATTGATGTTCACCCACGAAGTAAGAGGCCCTTTAAAATTAATTAAGGAGAAGTTGACAGGTCTGAAGTCAGAGATCTCACGGTTTGATTATCTACCCGATGTGAGAGAAAGATGAAACAGAGCATGTGAATTAGTTAGACAACATTTGAAAGTGGCAGTGCATCTAATGAAGCAAGAAGCAGATAAGCAATCAAAAATTCATACGTTTGTCCATGGTGATAAACTGTTGGTGGTGTTACCACTGGTAGGAGATCCCTTCAAGGCAAGGTTTAGTGATCCCTATCAGATTGAGAATAAGTTAAGTCAGGTGAATTATCTGGTAAAGATGCCAGATATAGAGAAACATCTGGTGTGACGTGTGAACATGCTGAAACATTACTGTGACAGGGAAGGGATTCGGAGAAACAGGTATTAGTTACTGCCACTTAGTGAGGAATCAAATCCAGATTATTTGGATTTTGATGTGCCTCAGAATAAATTGAGTAATGAGGAAGTCCTTAATGAATGGGATAGTGTAGTAAGGTATCTGTCTCAGAAACAGAGAACTGAATTGAAAGGCTTGTCACAGCACTATGAGGACAAATGTAGGAATAGAATGGGGAGGACCAATACTATAGACAATGAGGTGGATAGGGGAATGCTCTTCTGATAAAACAATACCCCTCCAAACTTAATCCTTTCAAAGCAGCACAGGTACAGAACAAAGTGAAAGTGATGCTCCAAGAAGACACCATCAAGCTGAGTCAAAGCAAGTGGAGATAACAAGCATGGGGCTGGATGAACACAGCAGGTCAAGCAGCATCATAGGAGCAGGAAAACTTGACGTTTCGGGCCTAAACCCTTCATCAGAAATGATTTCTGATGAAGGG
>JAHRHZ010000139.1:398976-412589 GCA_024137785.1 Ginglymostoma cirratum
TTACAGGGGGATGTAGGGGTTGGAGCTGTGCTGTTACAGGAGGATGTAAGTATTGGAGCTGTGTTGTTACAGGAGGATGTAGGTGTTGGAGATGTGTTGTTACAGGGTGATATAGGGGTTGGAGCTGTGTTGTTACAGGAGGATGTAGGGGTTGGAGCTGTGTTGTTCCAGGGGATGTAGGTGTTGGAGCTGTGTTGTTACAGGGGGATGTAGGGGTTAGATCTGTGTTGTTACAGCGGGATGTAGGGGTTGGAGCTGTGTTGTTACAGGGGGATGTAGGGGTTGGAGCTGTGATGTTACAGGGGGATGTAGGGGATGGAGCTGTGTTGTTACAGGAGGATGTAAGTATTGGAGCTGTGTTGTTACAGGAGGATGTAAGTATTGGAGCTGTGTTGTTACAGGGGGATGTAGGTGTTGGAGCTGTGTTGTTACAGGGGGATGTAGGTGTTGGAGCTGTGTTGTTACAGGGGGATGTAGGGGTTGGAGCTGTGTTGTTACAGGGGGATGTCGGTATTGGAGCTGTGTTGTTACAGGGGGATGTAGGTATTGGATCTGTGTTGTTACAGGGGGATGTCGGTATTGGAGCTGTGTTGTTACAGGGGGATGTAGGGGTTGGGGCTGTGTTGTTACAGTGGGATGTAGGGGTTGGGGCTGTGCTGTTACAGCGGGATGTAGGGGTTGGAGCTGTGTTGTTACAGGGGGATGTCGGTATTGGAGCTGTGCTGTTACAGGGGGATGTTGGTATTGGAGCTGTGCTGTTACAGGAGGATGATTGTGGAATTGAAAGGCCAATCTGTTATTTTTCAAAGAAACTCAGTATCCACCAGAGAAAATATTCAACCATTGAAAAAGAATCACTGAGTTTGGTACTGGCCTTACAACATTTTAATGTTTACATTGCAAACAATGCATCAGCAATGGTTGTGTACACTGATGACAACCCGTTGATATTTTTGGAAAGATTTAAAGACAAGAACGCCAGACTATTTCTTTGGAGACTTACATTACAAGCAATTAATTTACACATTGTACCTGTTGCGGGTGGTGAAAATGTTTTTATGGGCGCGTTATCACGGGCATAAAAGAAAATATGCAGAGAAGATTGAAACAGTAATGTTCAATGTTATACATATTTATATAGAATTAGTATGAAATATGTAACTCTAGGTTAATGATCTATCTATCTAGTAATAATGGCATTAAGATTTTAAAAAAACAAGAAGCCATCTTACATCATGACAGTTCATTTTTTCCTAAGGGAGGAGGTTTTCAGAAGTTGGCATAGAATTTATGGATTGAAAGGCAGGATGTCAGAATTTGGTGTTTGTCGAATGATGGGGAGGGGGAGGGTGAAGAGTGTGTGGTCCCTTTAAAAGATAACATTGTAGATAAAAAAAAGTCTGCAGGCGTCAGCAGATGCACAGAGAGTTCTTAAAATTAAAACATTGTATCTAAAGGCTATACTGTCAGCAGGCAAAGCATAATTTTTACCGAGACAACAGGCTTTTGAATTTGGGGAAGGGGGAAGGGAGCTCAGAAATAAATAGAGAGAGGAGGGGTGGGGCTGGGGAAGGTAAGTGGGATGGTGATAGGTGAGTGCAGGTAGAGAATGGTGGGGATTGGTCAGTGAAGTGGCAGGAGCGGATAGGAGGGAGAGAAGATGGACAGGTCAAGGAGGCAGGGATGAGAGGGAGGCTTGGTCTTGGGAGGAGGCTGAGGTGGGGGGAAGATATTGAAACTGGTAAAGTCCACATTTGGACCACTGGGCTGTAGGCTTCCAAGGCGGAATATGAGGTGCTGCACCTCCAGTTTCTGGGCAGCGTCATTGTGACATTGGAGGAGGCCCAAGATGGACATGTTAGCCAGGATGGACATGTCAACCAATATTTTTACTCCACCCTATGTGACAGACCTGCAAAGGACCTCTTCTGTTTTTCTTTCTACGCAGGATCCACATCCTCAACCAAAGATTTTACACCCTATGTGAGGACCGCAACTTCCCCTCTTTGGTGGTCAAAAATGCTTTCAACGGCATCTCTTGTGTTTCCCGCACCTCTGTCCTCACATCCCCTCCTCCTAACAATAATAAAGACAGAATCCCCCTTGTCCTCATATATCACCCCACCAACCTCCGTATCCAACGTATCATTCTCCGCCACTTCCGCCACCTATGATCCAACCCCACAACCAAAGATATATATTCCCTCCCCACGCCTATCTGCCTTTTGAGTCTCTCCCTGAATCCCTCATCCACTTCACACTCCTCACTAGCCCCACTATCCTTGGCACCTTTCCCTGCAACCACAGGCAGTGCTACACCTGCCCCTACACCTCCCCCCTCACCTCCATTCAAGGCACCAAACGAACATTTCACATCAGACAGATGTTCACCTGCACATCCATCAATATGGTCTATTTCATCAGCTGCTCCTGATGTGGTCTCCTCTACATTGGTGACACCAGACAAAGGCTCATGGACAGCTTTGTAGACTACCTGCGCTCTGTTTGCGACAAACGACAAAACTTTCCAGTCGTGAACCATTTCACCTCCCCCCATGTCCATCCTGGGCCTCTTCCAGTATCACAATGATGCCACTTGGAAACTGGAGGAGCATCACCTCATATTCCGTCTTGGGAGCCTACAGCCCAATGGCCCAAATGTGGACTTTACCAGTTTCAAATTCTCCCCACCCCCAGCCTCAGCTCATGACTAACCCTTCCTCTCATACCCACCTCCTTGACCCGACACAACCTGTCCATCTTCTCTCCCACTATCCGCTCCTCCCACCTCACTGACCAATCCCCACCACTGCCTACCTGCACTCACCTATCACCATCCCACTTACCTGCCCCAGCCCTACCCCTCCTCTCTCTATTTATTTCTGAGCTCCCTTTCTCCTCCCCCATTTCTGAAGAAAGGTCCTGACCTGAAATGTCAAATTTCCTACTCCTCTAATGCTGCCTGGCCTGTTGTGTTCCTCCATCTCCACACTGTGTTATCTCTGACTCTAGCATCGGCAGTTCTTACTATCTCTGAGGTTTTTGAATTTATTCAATTAATTTAAACCAGGCCCTAGACACCAAAACCCAGTTAAATTTATATCTGATGGTTTTGACAACCTAGGACCAATCCTGTTGTAAGAAATAAATAGGTTATCAAAGGTATAGAAGGGGACATTTGAAAATTGGTGTGACAGTCAACTGTCATCTGTAGGAAGAACAGCTCTCAGCTATAAAAGAAAGAATAACTGATTTCACAGAATTTTCTAAGCTCTCAGAAAACCATCATCTAAACTAAAGGTATAGTGGCTCTCTTAGCTAATATTCCTGACACAAGAATTTGATGGAGAAAGGCATTCCTGACAGAGGAATTTGACGGAGAAAGGTGTTCCTGACTGGAGGACAATGGAGAAGGCAAAGAACATTCCTGCAGACTTATCCTGACTGTAATTTTGAGAGACTAAGTTTCAATTTATTCCTCTTATGGGAAACTTGTATTTTTTTGAACAGTATATCATTAGAATTTTGTTTTGTTCGGGAATAGCTAGTAGTTAAGGGGGAATTGTTTGATTTGTTAGTAGTTCTGTTCATTTGTTTACTGTTAGAGTTAGATAAATTTGTTGTTACTTGTTGATTATAAAGTGAGTATGAGAGATTTCTTTCATTTAACCACTCCTTTATAACAGATTTGGGGGAGGGGGGCAGTGACAGGCAGGTTATACCACTTTTCACACTTCCTTTAACAGTTTACAAGGCGAGGTGAGCTTCTCTGGGTGTTTTGGTTCGTTATAAGAGGAGGGGGGTATCAACCTCTGCTTCATAACATAGGTCTATTGTGCTAACATCATGTTCAATTCACAGTGCCACTCCTCCGCCCTACCGTAGGTTTCTATCCTACTTTCCTGTCACAAACACTGCAATATTCAGGTCCGAATCTTGGTCACTCTAGAGCCACACCTCAGTTATGGCCAATAGATTGTATTTATTCTCTCAATTTGTACTGCTAGTTCATCTGTTTTGTTTTGAAAGTTACATGCATTCAAATACAGTGCCTTACGTTTGTCCTTTTATAATTTTTGTAATCTTTAATCTTATTTCCTGATATGGTCTTAGATCTGCATTCTCTGTCCCTTCCTGTCAGTATCTGTTTATGGTTCTCCACATTAATTCCTCTCTCTGTAGCCTTTTCCCCACTCTTTGATTCATTACCACTTCCCAAATTTGGTTACCATACCACAGTGTTTGGTTTAAAACTCACTCTACCTCCCTAGTTATGCAGTTCACAAGAACAACCTTGCGAGATAACAAGCATGGGGCTGGATGAACACAGCAGGTCAAGCAGCATCATAGGAGCAGGAAAACTTGACGTTTCGGGCCTAAACCCTTCATCAGAAATGGGGGAGGGGAAGAGGGTTCTGAAATAAATAGGGAGAGAGGGGGAGGCGGATAGAGGATGGATAGAGGAGAGAATAGGTGGAGAGGAGGCAGACAAGTCGAAGAGGCGGGGATGGAGCCAGTAAAGGTGAGTGTAGGTGTGGGGGTAGGGAGGAGATAGGTCAGTCCAGGGAGGACGGACAGGTCAAGGGGGCGGGATGATGTTAGTAGAGAGGAGATGGGGGTGTGGCTTGAGGTGAGAGGGAAAACAGGTTAGGGAGGTGGAGATGAGCTGGGCTGGTTTTGGGATGCGGTTGGGGGAGGGGAGATTTTGAAGCTTGTGAAGTCCACATTGATGCCATTGGGCTGCAGGGTTCCCAGGCTGAATATGATTTGCTGTTCCTGCAGCCTTCGGGTGGCATCACTGTGGCATTGCAGGAGGCCCAGGATGGACATGTCATCTGAGGAATGGGAGGGGGAGTTGAAATGGTTCGCGACTGGGAGATGCAGTTGTTTGTTGCGAACATTGCGAGTATGGTTCATTCATAAATGATCCCATCAGGACAGATCCCACTTGACCCCAGTATTGGTGCCAGTGTCCCATCAACCTGAACCCACTTCTCCCACACCCGTCTTCCAATTTCATATTCATTTCTCCATGCTGTTTACCCTATGCCAATGTGCACCTTGTTCAGGTAATTTCCAGAACTTATTATCCTTGAGATTCTTTCTCTGCTTCTTGCCTCATTTATATGCAGTTTACAACCCTCCATGCTGTGGAGAGAAAAAATACAGCAACAATTCCTGATATGAAATTCAAAGCAAGTACCTGGTACTCCAGCTCGCTATTTGTGCCTCCATGCCTCCATATTGTACAGTAATCCCTGAAGTCTCAGGGGACTGTTTCACTGGCAGCAACCACCTGCAACCCACATCAGCCTCGCCACATCATCAAGGCACATATCCGGCATACACAGAATACAGCTCTCCCCTTAATATTGTATTCTGGAGCAAAATAACATTGTATTTCTGCTGCCAAGCTGCTTGAATTCAGTAACAGGTAACCATCTCATGGATTAGAGTGGGGTACATCTCAGGGATCTTAGCCTGCTCACTTAGCGCTCATTCATTTTGTGCCTACTTGGATACTCACTTTCTCGCCATCACATTCAGAACTTAAAGACTCCATAAGACCATAAAACCATAAGACATAGGAGCCAAAATTAGGCCATTTGGCCCATCGAGTCTTCTCTGCCATTCAATCATGGCTGATAAGTTCTTCAGCCTCATTCTGCCACTTTCTCCCCGTTACCCTTGATCCCCTTGATAATCAAGAACCTATCTATCTTAGTCTTAAATGTACTCAATGACCTGGCCTCCACACCTCTGTGGCAGTGAATTCCATAGATTTACCACTCTCTGGCTGAAGAAGTTTCTCCTTATCTCCATTCTAAAAGGTCTTCTACTCTAAGCCTTTACTCTAAGGCTGTGCCCTCAGTTCCTAGACTCTCCTACCAATGGAAGCATCTTCCCAACATCCATTTTGTCCAGACCATTCAGTATTCTGAAAATTTCAATTAGATTCCCCCTCATCCTTCTAAACTCCAATGAGTATAGTCCCAGAGTTCTCAAACGTTCCTCATATGTTAAGCTTTCCATTCCTGGGACCATTCTTGTGAACCTCCTGTGAACCCACTCCAGGGCCAGTACATCCTTCCTGAGATATGTGACCCAAAACTGCACATAATACTCCAAATGTGCCTGACCAGACCCTTATAAACCCTCAGTAATACATCCCTGCTTTTCTATTCAAGTCCTCTCAAAATAAATGCCAACATTGCATTTGCCTTCCTGACTACTGACTCAACCTACAAGTTTACCTTGAGAGAATCCTGAACTGGAACTCCCAAGTCTCCTTGCACTTCAGACTTCTGAATTTTCTCCCCATTTAGAATATAGTCCTTGCTTTTATTCTTCTTACCAAAGTGCATGACCTCATGCTTTCCCACGTTGTACTCCATCTGCCACTTCCTTGCCTACTCTCCTAACCTGTTCAAATCCTTCTGCAGCCTCTCCACCTCCTCAATACTACCTGTCCCTCCACCTATCTTTTTATCATTTGCAAACTTAGCCAGAATGCCCACAGTTGCTTTGTCTAGATCATTAATGTAAAAATTGAAAAGCTGTGGTCCCAACACTGACCCTTGCGGAACACCACTTGTCACTGACTGCCATCCTGAGAAAGGCCCTTTTATCCCCACTCTCTGCTTTCTGCCTGACAGCCAATCTTCTATCTATGCTTGTACCTTGCCTCTAACACCATGGAGTCCTTATCTCACTCAGCAGCCTCTTGTAGGGCACCTTATCAAAGGTCTTCTTGAAGTCCAGGTAGATAACAAAGCCTACTGCACCTGCTATTCCTAGGTGTTTTCCCATCCAAGTACTAACCAAGCCTGAGTTTGCTGAGCTTCCAAGATCAGGCGTTTTCAGACCAGTATGGCCATAAGCAAACCTTTGTATTTTTGTCTTGCCTTGCCATTTAGTACAGACACAAAACCAAGTAGTTTGTCATGGTTGCGAGCGCTAATCAGTCAAGATGGTCACCAAGTGGCAGTGTTTCAAAGCCTGAAGGCAGCAGTTGTCAGTCAAGGCAAGGGGGGTGGGGGGGGGGCGCTTCCATCAGTCAGGTGGTACAGAGGTGCAGTCAAATGCATCATCAAATCCTTGATGATGACAGTACATTGAGGACCTGTTGGGGCCTGAGTCTTTTTTAAAATTAATTCATGGGTCGAGGGCATCACTGGCTAGCTCAGTGTTTATTGCCCATCCCTGATTGCCCAGAGGGCAGTTAAGAGTCAATTACATTGCTATGGCTCTGGAGTCACATGTAGCCCTGACCAGGTAAGGATGGCAGTTTCCTTCCCTAAAGGACATTAATGAATCAGGTAGGGTTTTCTGACAATCAATTCACTGTCATAATGAGATTCTTAATTTCAATTTTTTAAACTGAATTCCTTACATGATCTGCCATGGTGGGATTCAAACCCAGGTCCCCAGAACATTATTTGGCTCTCTGAATTAACAATTCAGCAGTAATATCACTAGGCCATCACCTTTCTGTGTCTCCACACATTGTGTTTGAATCAAATTCTGTTGCTGCCACTGCTGATAGCCCACAGCATCCCATGGATGCCCAATTTTAATGTGAAGATCCATTCAAAGTCAATCACATTTAGCACAGTAATGATGCCACACAACCTAATGGGGTTATTCTCAATGAGAAAATGGAACTTCTTTTCTACAAGGATTATGCAGTGGTCACTCCAACAGATACTTATCATTGATACATGTATGTGTGATGGGTACATTGGTGATGACGACATCAAGTAGATTTTTCTGCATTTTCAGGTATCTCACCAGTCATCACAGACTCAATCCAGCAGCCCTGTCCTTTAGGATTTCATCAACTTGATAATTAATTGTGCTGCTAAGCCACTTTTAGTGATGGGCATTGAAGACACCAACTAAAGTCCATTTTTTCCCACCCTCAATGCATCCTCCAGTTGCTTCAACATGGAGGGGTCATCAGCCGATGAGAAGCGTTAGGTTGTAATCAGCAGGAGGTTTCCTTGCTCATGTTGATCTGACTCGATGAGACTTTGTTGCAATCAGAATCAAAACAAAGGACTCCCAAGGCATTTCCTTTCTGACTGTGTACGCTACAGTGTCATCGCCTCTGGTGGGTCTGTACTTCTGGTGGGACAGAACATACCCAGATACAATGATGGTGATGTCTGGGACATCATCTTTAAGGTAAGATTCTGTGAGTTAGGCTATCTTGGGTTGTTGCTTGCCTAGTCTGTGAGACAGCTCTCCAAATTTTGGCAAAAACTCTGAGATATTGGTAAGGAGGACCTTGCAGAGTTGACAGCACTATGTTTGCTGATAAAAACCGAAAGAACTGCAGATGCTGTAAATCAGAAACAAGAACAGAAATTGCTGGAAAAGCTCAGTAGCTCTGGCAGGATCTGTGAAGAGAAATCAGAGTTAATATTTCGGGTCTGGTGAACCTTCCTCAGAACCCTTCCTTAGTTCTGATGAAAGGTCACCAGACCTGAAACGTTAACTCTGATTTCTCTTCACAGATGCTGCCAGATCTGCTGAGCTTTTCCAACAACTTCTGTTTTTATGTTCGACGTTTCGGGCCTAAACCCAAGGGTTTAGGCCCGAAACGTCGAGTTTTCCTGCTCCTATGATGCTGCTTGACCTGCTGTGTTCATCCAGCCCCATGCTTGTTATCTCGGATTCTCCAGCATCTGCAGTACCTTTTATCTCTGAACTTCTGTTTTTGTTTGTCTACGTTTGCTGGTGTTGTTTCTGGTGCCTTGGTTGATCCTGGATGGGCTGTCCAGTTTTATTCTTTTGTTTAGACTTTGTAGCAGTTTTGATACAATTGGAGTGGCTGGCTTGCCATTTCAGAAGGCATTTCGGAATCAACCACATTGCTGTCTAGCTGGAATCATATGAAGTCTATGTAGAGATCGAGTTGGTGTTTGGTGACAATTGAAAATGGTTACATAGTCCTCATTAGGCTAACTTTTAATTACAGTTATTTGATGAATTCAAATTCACTGTCATCGTGGAATTTGAACCCATATCCGCAAGAACATTGACCTGAGGCGTTGAGGTTGGTTGGCTCGCCGAGCTGGTTTGTTGTTCCGCGGATGTTTCATTACCGTGCTTGGTAACATCCTCAGTGCAGCCTCTGATGAAGCGTCGGTGTGTTTTCCCGCCTGGCTTTTAAACTCTGGGGTCAGTTGCGATGGATTGCCTCACTTCCGGATTTCCTCCATAGTGGAATGTATATGGGGTCGAGTTCAATGTGTTTATTAATAGCTTGCTTCGTGGAGTGCCAGACTTCCAGGAATTCTCGTGCCTGTCTCTGCCTAGCCTGTCCCAGGATCTTGGTGTTGTCCCAGTGTAAATGGTGGTTCTCCTTGTCCATGTGGATTGAGATGGGTGAGTATTGAGTGAATACTCACTCATCTCAATCCACATGGACAAGGAGAACCATCACTTCGACTGGGACAACACCAAGATCCTGGGACAGGCTAGGCAGAGACAGGCACGAGAATTCCTGGAAGTCTGGCACTCCACGAAGCAAGCTATTAATAAACACATTGAACTCGACCCCATATACATTCCACTATGGAGGAAATCCGGAAGTGAGGCAATCCATCGCAACTGACCCCAGAGTTTAAAAGCCAGGCGGGAAAACACACTGACGCTTCATCAGAGGCTGCACTGAGGATGTTACCAAGCACGGTAACGAAACATCCGCGGAACAACAAACCAGCTCGGCGAGCCAACCAACCTCAACGCCCACAACCCGAGCTACAGATCTACTCCAAAACCTTATTAACCTGAGGCTCTGGGTTATTTGTCTTGTGGCATTTCCATGACACCACTGCCTCCTCAATGAACATTTGTTGCAGAGGTGTGAAAGCTATCACTGAGGCAAGGCTGATGCTTGTGTCACACTCCCTTTTGTGACAGTATTTCATTATCTAGAAATGTAGGAAGCAAAGTTCATATCTGTTGAGCTGGATACAATGACTGTACAGAAGCTGATCTCTCTGTACATGACTTTTAGCATTGCAATTAGGTCTTTGGGGGCAGATGCTGGGAACTGAAGTGCCCTACTACATCTTCCCAATCCACTCAGTATATGCACTCTACTCCCTACCTTCAGATTTTCTGAAGAAGGGTCCGGACCCGAAACATCAACTTTCCTGCTCCTCTGATGCTGCCGGGCCTGCTGTGTTCCTCCAGCTCCACACTGTGTTATCTCCGACTCTAGCATCTGCAGTTCTTACTACCTCTCCCCATGGACCTGTGGCATTTCTCTCTGCCACCAAGCCTCCTGGTGTTGTAGATGTGACTCTGATGTGCTCTGTTTTCCTTGGTATTCAAATTCCCTTATCTCACAGCAATTGCATCATTGGTGTGCAGGAGAGACCCTCCTGCAGCTGTGTGCAGCTTCCCTCTAAGACGGACAGACTGTCTTTACAGAGAAGTCTGGCAACACTAGGTGCCCTCAGTGCTCAGTAGGGAGACAGACAGACAGACAGGCAGAGAGCCAGCGCCAGCAATAAGGGCTCTGCTCCACCCGATTTAACCTTGGAACAGATGAGGGGAAGGCACTGTGCTTCTGAAACACAGATCAATGTTCTGCCCACACATCTGCCTTTCTTGTTTCCTTTCTGTCTGGTTCAGTGATTCATGCAGCGTGCAAGCCAACATCTTCAGCAAGGGAGCCCCTTCCAAAAAGTTTGGAGCCTCCTGTGACTTCATTCCTTTCTGCAGTTACTGTTAGAAATCGAAGGCAAAACAAGAAATTCGGAACAAAAAGGCATAGCAGGATTGAAATCACTACTTTTTGAGCAGATACCTGTTACTCAATTGGAAAAAGGCCATACAGTATAAAATTATATATAACTAAAATAAATTAAACATAATTGGTAAAAATAGGGAGCTTTGAAAGCTCTCACCTTTGGAGAGCACATTCAGACAGCCACAACTATAGAAAGTGGGCTGAACAATATTTGAGCTACCCAATCGCCAGGCAGAAATTCCAATGGGCTGAGTTAGAAGATAAACTGCTGTCAGTTGAAAGCCTGGTACTGAGCTGCTCCCAGTTCTGTAGTTACCGACGAGTTCCTTGGGGCACCAGTACGATGTGGAGTTTGCTGCTCGCTGCACTGTTCGGTAAGTATATACCGTGCAGGAACTTTTCATATTTTAATACTTGTGAGGCGAGTGCTGCAGTGTCTCCGATTAGTTCTTTAAGTCTTGACATGGAAAGGTATATTTGTTAAGGGAGCTTGTTGAAATAGAGCACAGGGATGGGACCTAATGAGGTTTCCTTTTTGTTAAAGGGTCAGTATCTCCCGAGCAGTACACAGCCGATATGAACATGGCCGGGATCCAGGGCACAGTGCAGTTCAACACCTCCTCCCGAAACATCCAGATCCATTTAGAGGCCGATTGCGAGCAGCTTTTCATTTCCCTGCACGAGTTCCCGGTCAGGTACGGGAATTCCGGGGATCCCTGCAACGAGTCCAACATCGGCGAGAAAGTGTACAGCTTCATGGCGAACAAAACAGACAGCATCGTGATGGAGAGCAGCCTTTTTCAGAACAAAACGGACCTCTCGGATCTCTCCGTCACCATCGAGGGCTGTGGCAATGCCACTAAAGCGTGTGCCACTGTGAGGAAAGTTGGCAGCACCTCGACCTGGCAAGGGAAGTTCTTCTCGTCAGTCGCCGGAGATGTCTATATTCGCCAGAATGCTGGTGAGAAAACATCGAGAATTCTGACCGATCTGATGGCTATTGGCCAGACCAACAAAGGGCTGACGAATGTGACCCTCTACCTGCAAGTAGGGACAGAGAACTGCTCACGGGCACCAGAGAGCACTGTGCCAAGTACTGGCACATTGCTCGGCACATTTAAGGTGGGTACCCCTTTAGCCCCTGTAAAAAGCCGCAGAGATGGAGTCAATTTAACAGACAGGACCCCCAGACAGTTTCTGTACATGTATAGTGGCTCTGAGTGGTTTTGCACTGAAGTTCAGGAGCTAAAAGCGAAGGAAGCCTGTGCTTACGTAGATATGAAAGGTGTCCAAGGAACTTTTAAGTTCCATCAAGTTTCCCCATTTGATGCCACCAGCTACACTGTGTCTCTGAAGAACCTGCGCCAGCTGGCTGGTCCCTACCATGTTCACAATTTCCCAGTGCCCCCACGCCGTACTCCTGAAGATCAGCTTTGTGCGAATGATAATCTAGGAGGGCATTGGAATCCATTTGGGAAGGTTCCTTCCGGGCCATTCTATCCTCAAAAGGCAAATGAAACCCATGATCAATATGAAGTAGGCGACTTGAGTAAAAGACACGGCTTCTTAACTGAGCTGGACACATTTGAAAGCACTTTTAAGGACTGGAATCTGCCACTGTTTGGGCGAAATAGCATTGTTGGGCGTTCTGTTGTTATCCACCACCCCAATTCATCACGATGGCTGTGCGCTACCATTGAACACCTCAGTGAAGTCACGACAGCAGTAGCCATATTTACAAGACCAGTGTCAGGAAGAATCATTTTTCAACAACTGAAAAACAACCCCTATTCGGACTTGTCCATTTTTATGGACCTTTCCTATACCAATTCATCCACTCTGACAACCACGGGTCACCTTTGGCACGTTCACGAATATCCCATAAGCTCCGAACTGGATTCTGATTCAAACATTTGCTTAAGTACCAAGGAAAATTTTAACCCTTCCAAAGTGGATACCGGTAGTCAATATGACACAGAGTGTGGCCCAGACAGTCCTTTCCGATGTGAAGCTGGAGACTACGCTAAGAAACATGGAGCACTCAAACTGACCAGTGACAACAGCGCAGTTTACTCCAAGCACTTCTTTACAGACACCACATCAGCACTTGCTGGGGAACTTTCCATTGTTCCTCGATCGATGGTCCTTTATGAAGCAAATTCTGCAACCTCTTTCTTAGCTTGTGCTAATATAACCTTTCTTCACCCTACTTCACTGGAGATTGATTCATGGAGGGGTGTTGATAAAGTAAAAGTTTATGTGACATTTAAACAAATTTCAGATTTAGACCGTACTATTGTGCGGGTGACTTTAACCGATCGGAATCTTGGGGCAGGAACTTACAGCATCCACACACTTCCCATCAAAGTTGGTTTGTCTAACACTAGCGCCTGTTCTGACTCTAGTGTTGGAGGTCGTTACAACCCATTCCATGTAAATGCATCTTTGTCCCCTGAGCCACTCGGGGGTACAGTTGACCAGTATGAAGTTGGTGACATCAGTGGGAAATTTGGAACACTGGATAGTTGGAACCAAACAACTGAAAAGTACATGGACAGGAACATGCCCTTGTTTGGACCTCACAGCATTGTGAGACGTTCACTGGTTATTTACCGTACAAACGGATCACGGTAAGTTTTACAAGCATGTTAATTCTTGCCGCCTGAGGCATGTTGAATGGTATCTATCTTCCCGAAACCCTCAACATGGGCTTTGTCTTTGTGTTGAAAGTATTTCAAAAATACTTTTTCTTTTCTCCCAATTTACTCCTCTCTTCAGGAAGATGTTATGTGTGACAGGAGTTCCTTTGGCAGGGAGTTACTCATTACAATTTAGTTTTTATATG
>JAHRHZ010000139.1:412989-458398 GCA_024137785.1 Ginglymostoma cirratum
GTGAACATGCAGCAATCCTTTAAATGTGAAGCGCTGTGCATGGGAGGTGATGGCTAGTGGTATTCTTGCTAGACTATTAATCCAGAGACACCTTGTAATGTTCTAGGCACCTGGGTTCAAATCCCACCATGGTGGAATTCAATAAAAATCTGGAGTTAAGAGTCTAATGGTGGTCGTGAAATGATTGTGTATTGTTGGAAAAACCCATCTGGTTCAAGAATGTCTTTTAGGGCAGAAAACTGCTGTTCTTACCTGGCTTGGCCTGCATGTAACTCCATACCCACAGCGATATGGTTGTCTTTCAACAGCCCTCTGGGCAATTAGGGATAGGCAATAAATGCCTAGCCAGCGATGCCCACATTCTGTGAATAAAAAAATTCCTAAAGGATTGTGCATTGCAACAACATTGGGAATATTGCTACTTGGCATCTGTTTCAAATCTATGAAGTACCGTGGAACATTTACTGTGTGTTTATTTTCCCTTTTATTCATTCATGGGATGAGGGCATCGCTGGCAGTGCAGCATTTATTCCCCATCCCTAATTGGCCATAGGCCAGTTAGGAGTCAACCACATTGCTATGGGTCTGGAGCCACATTGTAGGCCAGACCAGGTAAGGATCTGCCATTTCCTTCCCTGAAGGACATTAGTGAACCAGATAGGTTTTTCCCAACAATTGACTTACAGTCATTATTAGATATTTATTGGATTCAAATTCCACCATCTGCCATGGCAGGATTTGAACCCGGGTGCCCAGAACATTATCTGGGTCTATGGATTAACAGTCCCGTGATAATACCACTAGGCCATCGCCTCCTCTTCATTCACTAAGTAATACATGTAGTTGCACTTCCTGTATCCCATCTTCAATATGAAACTGTTTTGCTGATTTGAGTGAGGAGGGAACGTTGTCTTGAGCTATTTTGCACCAATTATAAGGCTGGGTCCACCTTTATGGGTTTTGAAGTGCTTTGAAGTGATTTTGCAAGGATACTCCCATTGTAGGTTGCAAAATGTACCCACTAATAACAATGTAAGTACTGACTGTGAGATGAAGACTCCTACACTAATCAGTTTCAAACAATGAGTTAGTGTGGTCTGTACCTTGTGACTCTTGTGAAGTGCTTGCTAATTGTGATACCAGCCACTAACTTTTTCAATGAGCAGAGATGTAAGGGCAGACAAATGAAAGCAGACTGAGAAAGTCAGGGAATTGGCAGACAGTAAAGATCTTGCACAGCAGTGTGTGAATGTATTGTACAACACAATGCTTTTCGCCCAGTATTTAAAATTATTCTATGAGTAACATCATCTAAAATGCTGGCCATTCCTGCAGCATAAAAGTCATTGGATATTTTTGCCTTGAGAATTAACTAGGATCCTTATTAAATTCTGACACTAAAGTACAAAGACATTTGTCACTTGATGTTGGATGATCATGTTTCTGTTTTCTGGAAAACAGAGACCATTACTTAACCTCAGAAATCCATACGATACTGCAGTTCCAGGCCAGTTGGTAATAAATTATTTAGAAAAAATTCTTTGGTACAGGTAAATCAATTGCTATAAATAGCATTTTTAATAATGATATTTCATGCATCATGTTTAGTATTTTATGTTATTTCTCAAGAAGACATGATTTTATATAAAGAGACAAAATAATATTGAAATTTAGAAGTGAAGTTTTTTGGCAACTTAGACTGCTCACTGATGCCAGTTAGGTTCTCCCAGGACCACTCAGTTCTTGATCTCGTTACAGCCTTGGCCCAAACATAGGTAATAGAGCTGCAAACCAAAGGGAAGATGGCAGTCCCTACCCTTGACATCAAGGCAGCATATACATGAAAGCCACATCTAAGAGCCTGAACAAAACTGGCATTGGTGAGTGGATGTTGTTTTACGATGGGGAGGAGGATAAAAGAGAGTGTGAATGGAGATGTTGCTGTCTGCTGGTTGAGATGTGAATCTCAACTTCTCATGACTCTCAATGGCATTGCTGTCATGTATATTTAAAAATTATTCATTTAGAGGACATGGGCTTCACTCACTGGGCCAGCATTGCTCTTGGGAAGGTGCTGGTGAGCTGCTTTCTTGAATCACTACAGTTTGTTGATGTTGCTTTTAGGGAGGGAATTCCAGGATTTTGACCCAGAGATGCTGAAGGAATGGGGATCTATTTCCAAGTCAGGCTGGTGAGTAGCTTGCAGACAAGTGTTCCCAAGCATCAGCTGCCCTTGTCGTTTTTAATGGTAGTGATTGAGGTTTTGGAGGGTGCTGTCTAAGGAGCCTTGATGGATTTCTGCATAGTGTCAAAATGGTACTTGGAGATAGTACACACTGCTGCTACGGAGCATTGGTGTTTGAGGGAGTGAATGTTGGTGGCTGTGGTACCAATCAAGTGGGCTGCTTTGCCTAGAGAGTGTTAAAGCTTCAATAGTGTTGTGGACATTGCACCCATTTAGGCAAGGAGGAAGTATTCCATCACAATATCAATGTCCTGGAGGTTGCCAATGACTAGAAATCTAACTGGATCAGCAAATAAATAAATAGGTCAGAGGTTAGGAATCCTGTGGCAAGTATTTCACCTCCTGTCTCCCCAATCCTGTCCACAAAGCACAAGTCAGGACTGTGATAGAATATTCTTCACTTGCCTGAATGAATGCAGCTCCAATAACAATTGAAGCTTGACACTTTCCAGGATAAAGCAGTCTGTGTCAGTTGCACCCAATGCACTATTCCCAAAATTCACTCCTTCCACCAACACACCATGATTGTGGCAGATACCATCTGCATGATGCATTGTTACAACTGACCAAGGCTACTTTAACCCCTTCCAAATACACATCCTCTACCATCTTGAAGGATAAGGGCAGCAGATACATGGAACTCCATCCCTGCAAGTTCTACTCCAAGCCACTCATTATTCCAACTTGGAAATATATCACTGTTCCTTCAGTACCACTGGGTCAAAATCCTGGAACTGTCTCCCTAACTGCATTGTGAGTATATCTATGTCAAATGGATTGCAGTGGTTCAAGGAGGCAGCTCACCACCACCTTTTGCCAGGACAATTATAGAGGCAGCAAACAGTTGCCTAGTAAGCAATGCCCACATCTCATGAACATTTTATTTTAAAAGATTGCATCTGAAAATGGGACGTAGCACTCGTTCTGTGCACTCTGCATGGACCTAATATAGACCATGAAGAGTTTGTCCACTGGCTTCATTTCTTTGTATTTCTGACATGTGCTAATCACAGACTTGTATGCAACCTGATCAGATGTGCCCTGGATGCCTGTAGTAGAAACATTACCACTAATAAGCCAACTGTGGAATGAGTACCTGTAGGCCAATCACCAAGTATTAGAATGATAGAAAAACTTAGAGGATAAACTATAAGACGCCTTGATTAAATCTGGCTTGTATTCGAACTGTTTTGAAATGATTAGGGTTTAAAGTGGAATTGTTTTCTTAGTGAACTTTAAAAAGAGGACTTTAAAATCCAGCTCACTGTTGCACTGCAGACTAACTCCCAGTGAACATGGTTGCAGCACCTTGGCTCCTGGTACTAATCATTATTGTTTGCCCTCTGAAGTGCATGTTAAATAGTAGCCTCAATTTCAGTTAAGTGTTGAAAGTGAGCAAGCTTGCAAGTTCACTTATTGCATCTTTAATGCAGCTGTATCATCAAGGGAGCTTTGTCCCAGGGGAATTCAAATTGTACATTGTCACATGTTGGTCAATACTTTAAACAATAAGCCAAAATGTGATTGGAAAGGATGTATGGTGTTACCATGAAGTGTTTGCCTTTACATCAAAGAACACCTAAATAACACATGACACAGATAACAAGATGTAGAGCTGGATGAACACAGCAGGCCAAGCAGCATTAGAGGAACGGGAAAGCTGACGTTTCGGGCCTAGACCCTTCTTTCGGCCTAGGCCCGAAATGTCAGCTTTCCTGCTCCTCTGATGCCGCTTGGCTTGCTGTGTTCATCCAGCTCTACACCTTGTTATCTCAGATTCTCCAGCATCTGCAGTTCCAACTATCACTCTAACACATGACGCATATGTTACTTGATTTATCCAACACATAATGTAGTCTGGAAAGGAAATGCCCCACGTTGCATCTCCCAGGTAATGCTCAGCTTGTAGGAAAAACATCCGAAATAATGGTTGTGGATTTTACTTTTTTGTCTAAATGTCTTCACAGATTGTGCGTGTGTACAGTTTCATTGTTTTGTTTCCTGCTGTGTACCTTGTACTGGAGATTACATGGAACGCCACTTGCTCTTCCAACAACTCCTAAAAATGATTGGCCACCAGAATACCTGCCCTATCATTATGCGAGCATAAATGAGAGTCGGCATTGAGACTCTGAGGGCTCTTTACCATAGCACACTGGAGGAATTGCCTGGGAAATGAAATTTTCCACTGGGTAATTTACCTAGGGCAGGAACCCTATGGAAGTCTTAAATTCAGAGGCTTAGGATGATTCTGATGGAATTAAGTTAAATAGTTACTCAGGAAAAGCCTGACAATTAAATATATAGTCTAACTCCTGAGTGACTATTAAACAGATCCCATACTTACCTTACAGACTCTATCCTGGCACTTCGCACAGGAGCTGACTCACCCTCCCCAAATAAACTGTATACTGGAAGTATGGCTTTGTATTTCTGAGGAAGCTCTAAGTAGAACCTCCTATCAGAAACAGAGCTCCCTTCTTTCATTCAAGAAAAGGGATGGAGTGATAATCCACATGAAATGGTCACTTCCCAGAAAATCTAGTCCACTATATTCACACTAGAATAGTTTTAATTTACTAACAAGCAAAATGGCTGTGTACTACAAATAAGGGGCCATTGTTGGCCTTAGGAATGTTATTTCAGTTGCATGTTTTGATTCAGAGAGAGCCTGGTTTGCATGTGGAAGCTTATTATGTTTACTGTGAACACAAGTTTAAGTGCTGGGAGAACACCTGAATTATAACATTATCATTGAGGGAATTAATGAAGAAGGTGAAATTCACATCAACGATTTTACTTTTCTTCTTTTCTAAGCAGAGAACTTCTTACTCCGTCTTTTTGTCTTTTTTTTGGCTTGCCAGAAGGTTGATGATGCTTATGCCTCTGGGTCCTTTGGTTCTATTCTACTAATCACATTTCTGATCTCACTTCTCAGCTATGTCTCTTCCACCAGAAGAAGGATAATCAGACCTCAGCAAACAGTTAAAATGTAGAGTAAACTGTTTGTATTTTCCCACTTTTGCTCATTTGGAATTCCCAGTGCCTCTCCACAGTTTCCTTCTAGGTGCCTGAATCTCCAGCCATGCAGAACGAGTCCTCTTGTTGTCACTCCAAGACAAAACAAATCCAATAGGAGAACAGCATTTTTTTTGGCATTCGAAAATCAGTTTGTCTACAGTAGAACTGCACGCTATTCGTGGACTAGATACAGTATGTGAAGGCAATTGTGTTAACATGAATTCCTATCAGTGGATGAACAAGAGGAAACAGTACTATGTTGTGACACACCTAAAAGGAAAACTTTTAAGGATTATTGGGTGCAGGAAAAACCTGGAGGCAAACTTGTGGTTAAGATGAGTATGGAAAGTTCTTTAACAGGAGACTCCCTGGAGAGAGATTTGGCAGCAGCACCAAAGGTGTTAATATTAAGGCTTGTCTAATTAAGTTTTTTTTTTGGCCAGCTGCCATAAAGCTCAACTTCTAGCTGCCAGGTAGTCTTGCATACCGTTTTTATTTTGTAAACCCTCTCCTTTTCATACTTGTGAGTTCATAGGAACATAAATGAATCTTAATCTGTCCTGTCTCAAATGTCTACTTTGTACATCACAGGGAGGGAAAATAAGATTCTATTACTAATTATCTCAATTCAAGCAATTTTCCTGGGCTAGCTGGAATGAACTAAAACAGATGAACTGGCACCAGTAGACAACTACTCATAAGCAGCTCAGCCTGCACATGTGGGAAACCCAGTTACCCTTCCACGACTGATTCAGAAGTTGCATTTTCTTTTTAGCCAGGTAGGAGGAAAGCCCAGGTGTCATTGGAAAGTTTTCAGCGGAGGCACAGAGACAGCATGAGTGTTCTTCTTGGTCCTACAAACCTCTAGAAACATTTACCTGTGGCAATTTATGTCCTTCCTCCAATGGTCTCTTTATTTTTATAACCTGCTAAGGTATCATTCATCTGAAGTTCAAAATTGTATTGGGGGTTTCATCTTACTCCTTTTTGAATGACTTTTTGGATGAACTCGCTGCTGTGTGGGAGCATTAGGACCTTAGTGCAACTTTGATGTCGAGGGGCTGTACACTGCTGAGTATAAATGGCATAGAGTGTGAAAAGTTAGAATACAATGGAAGAACACCATCAAACTTCAAAAATCTAGGTTGGAAGACTCACAAAAGCATACCGATATGAACGGATTGTGCTTTACCTAGTGTATCTTTAAGTCATTGTCTGGTATATCTACAATTACCATGTATACCAGTATTTAGCATGAATGGATTGTAAGTAGTGCTACTTTGATGTCTAAGCCTGAAGACATTTCTTGACTTTTCCTTCTCCTTGACTAGTCTGTCATGAGCCCAAACTCAGTGTGGCATCAAACCACATAACAAAAGGCGCAGAAAATTGGTGGCTGACAACAGCCCAGTAGACGTGATAGGGTTTTGAAAAATATTGCAAAAATATTCAAATATTGAAAAAAGGTGCCTGTCAATGGGCTATTCCACAACATAGGATCTCATGGAATTAATTGTTTTATAACTGCAACCCATATCTATTCCAGAAATTGCATCAGTCAGTTCTCCGTTGCTTCTTTCTTCAAGCCAAAATAGTAGCTTGATTCCATTAACATTCCGTTAATGTTCACCTTTTCATCTAGCCACAGATGTTCCTGCTTCCCCTCATTTTTGATGTTTGTCATCAGCTTAATAGGATCGTAGTAATAGTGTCAGAGTAACTCATTAGTGCAATTACTGTGCAAACATTAGAACACAACATGCAACTTTACAGGATTACAATGGTGTGCCCTGTGTTGCTTAAATAAACAAATCACATTGAGAAAAAACACAACACAAACTGACTCAAAATCTGGTCTCTGGACAGTTTTCTATTCATTCCTGGAATACGGATATCACTGGTAAAGCTCTCATTTATTATACATTCCTTTCACTTGAACTGTACAGTTTGTGTGGTCAAGAATGTTGAAATAATCAATTGCCTGAACCACAACTACATTTTTAAAAAATGTATCATACGAATGATCTAGTTGTGAGAAACAGCAAATTATTCCACTAACAGTTTGATGTAGAAACTAATGCCCCCTTTATTCATGACATTTACACTGGGTGTAAGTTCTGAGAGCTGGTATAGTGTCTATGTGTGTGTGCATGCATGCATGTGTGTGTGTGTGTGTGTGTGTGTGTGTGTGTCTGCTGGAAATTATAATTCTGTCTGTTAGGTGGTGCTTAGTTTTTAACCATTTCAAAGCAGCTGGTGCAGTGGGGCTAAAGCAGAAGTATTGCATTGGTTCAAATATAAATGTTCACCTTTTTCAGAATTTCCACTAATTATTCTGCATGTTTGGAAAATAGCAAAAACCAAAAGGGACCATTGATACCAGCAAAACATGCTGTCACTCAGTTTTTTAGATGATTTTTCTTGCACTATTCTATTCTTGCTATTTTTATCCATACATATGCCTTTATGATTAATGTGAATCAATTTTGTGAAGATGACTGTACCTCAGATAAGAGTTAAAATCAGCATACTTCAACATCTTACACTCCCAGAAATCTGTGTAGTTAAACCTCCAATCTTTCTTAATGAGGAATGCTTGCCAGCTATGTAAAAAACACTGTTATACTTAACTTTTGCCTTTTATCTGACAGTTAGTGGGGATCAATCAAATAAGGCTATTTAAATCATAATGATCAGATCCCGAGTTTTGCAATTCCCTCAACAGCATGATTAAAGATTCAGGAGACCGGAAGAGCAGGCAAAGGACAGCTGAGGAAAGGAGGTGGTAGGTATACCTTCTTCCTCAGAGAAATACCGGAGGAACAACCCAGGATGCATGGAATTGGATTTACCACCAAACATAAATTTGTCAACTGACTCGTAGACCTCTCTGTTAGCATCAACAATCACCTCATGACTCTCCACTTATAGGAGCAGGCAACAGTAGTAAGTGCTGATGTTCCAACCCTTGATCCCACTGTTGAATCCAAGGAAGGCTTCTACTCCATCCTGGACACCATACCCATCAACATCCCTCAGGAAGATGAAATTACCCTCCTTCAAGACTTGAACGCCAAGGTTGAAAAGGAAAGTCAGCTCTGGAAAGCAACCATGAGAAAGTATGAAGTCAGGAATTGCAATTCCAAGATTGTCTAACTTACCAAATTCGCAGTACACCAGCTGTTCATCACCAATACACTGTTCCACCAAAAAGACAAGTTCAAGACTTTTTGGGGCAATCCACGATCAGAGCACCAGCACATGATTAACTACATCATTGTTCAATCCCAAGACTAAGGGGATGTCCTCATTACCAAAGTCCTTATTACTTCATGACCAGTCCAGATGACTAGCTTATCTGCTTTTCTATGACCATCAAATGCCACCAGAAACAGCTGAAGATGAAGAAACAATTCAGGATAAAGCTCAACATTGAGCGGCTTCAACAACCAAGCAGACTGATGAATTTCCAACAATGTCTTCACCTAAATCGCCAAAGAGTTCATTTTAATGAACTGGAATAAATCTGGAAAGAGCTGAAGGCAGTCATCATTTCATGCTATGAAGAAACCATTGGCTACAAGACCAGAAAAACCAAACCTGGTTCAACAAGAATGCCCACATCATCTAAAACCTGACAAGAAGAGGAAAGTTCTTCATGCCTGGCATAGCAGCATCACAATGAGCCAGAAAAGAGAACTCCTCAAACAATAAAGGCAGAGTTCCAGGGAAGAACAAGGGAAATCAAGGACTAATGGTAGACTGAGAAAACTGAGCAGCCGCAACTGCTTGCTGACAAACCGAACACCTGGGGTTTCTTCAGAACCATCGAGGCGATACGTGGAAGCAATACCCTTGGCCTCAAACCGGTGTGGAGTAAAGGATAGAACTCTATAGAGAGACAGAGAAAACATCAGCCTTCAGTGGTGAGAACATCTAGAAGAATTCCTAAACCATAGTACAGTTGTTGAAGATGATGTGTTTTAGGAAATCCTCCAGTGCCCCATAAAAGATGATCTTGACTCCTACCTAGTGTGGCAGAAGTTGTAGCCTCCATTAGGCAAACAATGGAAAAGCTGCAGAAGTTGATGGGATTCCAGCAGAGATTTTCAAATTTGAATGAGCAGAGCTTACCTGTCTCTTCCATCAACTGTTCCTGAAAATCTGGGGCACGTAAGAAATCTCTGCTGATCTCAGGAATGCTACCCATACCCAAGGTCTTCAAGAAAGGAGACAAAGTGGACTGCTGAGGAAACTACTGAGGAAACGCCAAGCTCTCCATCACTGCGATCATCATCACCAAAATCTTCACTAGCACCTTCTCCCAGCCATGGAAAAACTCATTCCTGAAAGCCAGTGTGGCTTCCTACCAAGCCACGGAATTATGGACAGAATTTTCTCTGCGCGGAAACTCCTAGAGAAATACCATTAGCAAAACTAACCACTGTACCTGGCCTTCATTGATCCAACCAAGGCTTTTGACTCAATCAATCAGGAAGTGCTGTGGAAGACCCAGTCAAAGGCTGGCTGTCCTCCATCTCTTCTACAACAAGATGTCGGTGAGGGTCCTTACTGATGGTAATGTGACAGAATCCTTTGAAGTTAAGACAGTGGAGTAGGCATTGCCTACAAGATGGATAGAACTTTTCAACCTCAACAGGTTGAAATCCAAGAAATAAACAACATTGACCTCACTTGTGGAACTTAAGGGTGTGGGTGACAGTGTCAGCTCGACTGTCTCGGAAGAGAATCTTCAAGCCTCACAGAATGCCGTTGTGGAAGCATATCGAAGAATTCAGTCTCAACCTCAAGAAGACTCAAACCTTTACCAATCCGTCCCCGGTCAGGTTCCGGTCCATTCCTCCATTAAGACCAATGGAGAAATCCTCCCAAATGTGGAACATTTCCCTTCCCTAGGAAGCGATCACCCGTCTAAAGCTGATGTCATTGTGGGGATTCAATGTCACATCTAATCTGCGAGTGCTGCCTTCAGTCGCTGAAGGATGAGAGTCTTCGACCATGACACCCATGCTTTATCAAGAGCCTGTGTATAAGGCAGGCATTTTTCTGACTACTGAGCCTGGCTCTGAAACTTGGACAATATACAGACACCAAGTCAACACCCTCGAAGTACGATCACTGCTGTTTGAGATGGATTCTCTGCTTTAGTTGGGATGACAGGCATCCTCAATGTCCTTGAAGCAGCTAATAGCACCAGCATCGAGGCCACGATCATCCGAAACCAACTCCACTGGGCTGGCATAATCTGCCAAAGCAAATCTTCACCCAGCTCAAGGAAGGCACTCGAATAAGAGGTGGTCAAAACATTTGTTTCAGAAACTCACTGAAGGCTTTCCTCAAGAAATACACCATAAATGTTGATGCGTGGGAGAACCTCATTGAGGAGGAACAGCTTAGTATAATTCCTGCATGAAGCAAGATAATTCTTTAAGAACACCATCAGTAAGAGGAAGTACAGAAAATGAAGAGGAGAAAGGAATGCCAGTGATCTTAACGCTAAGGACCACTTCCATGTCCCGGAAACACCTTCCAAATGTATGGTTGGAGATGGGCTCTAGGATCAGACTCATCAGTCACACAAGGACCCATGGAACCCAGGACCAGTGACACCGAATTTCCTAAGTGGGCAATCCTACTTGTTAGGAAGTGATGAACATATATCAGGTGTGTGAGGATGTACATATCTGTGAGGTTTATGTAGCTCTGTATACATTCATGAATTAATCTATTCCAAGAAAACACTAGCTCTGGTTTCTTCCTTCAGCAACTAACAATCAGGATTTAAACTTCCCCTTGCATTTGGACTTGTCCCGTTGTCTGATGTAGCATCTAGTATTAGGTAGCTACATAGTCAGAAGTATGTAATTCTTTTTCTTACCATGGGCTGGATTTAATATACCTGTCGATGGGTTTGACGGTAAGAGGGTACATTAAGTCTACTGGGCACCGTGCCCACTGCCTGCTCCCATTCTCAGTGCAATTTTATAACAGGGAGAGGTTGGCATCTGATATGTCACCTGTCTTCAGCCAACTCCAGGGCTTGATCCAGCCCCCATTGAGTTTTAACTGCGCTGGGTGACATCCCAACTAAGTATCCAGCCTGGCAGCTTTCTTTGCATTAGCTGGTCACAGAGAAATCCTTCCTTTTATCTGAAACCCTTGGCCCATTGCTCCCAAATTCGTCTTCCCCCGCTGGCTGTTCCACCTCAGACCATACCCTCTTCCCCCTTCTCCTCCCATTTCCCCCTTGCTGGGCCTGTCACCTTGGCCCCATTGGGACCCCAGACTCTTCCACTATTCCAGATCCAGCATCACACACTTTCCCTTGTACTGACAGGGGTCACAGCTCCTGGAGCTGCTGCTAGTACCTGAAACTGCCAGCCTCTGTTGTTGAGTGTTGAAAGTCCTAAGTCAACTCAGTGAATTCCTGTGAGCATGGATTTACCCCACCCCCTGCTTCCAGTTTCTAGCCTGCGGAATGTGGATTAAGGTACCTTGTTAGATACAGTCCAATGGTTGGTCAAAAATGTATCACTGCTGACTTCTAATTCTCCGAATCTGTTATCATGTACTTCTCTTGATTTAAGAAGAAAAGTGGAGGGCGGGATTGGCAAAGAGCTTTCGGAGGTATCAAAGTACTCTGTAAGTCCTTGACATTGAAAGACCTGTATTGGTGTTCTTAAGATGTCATTGAACCAAACACTGGTTTCTGAGAGATGTGGCCACTGTTGACACCTTTGTGCTTTGTAAATGTTCTGCTGTAAGTGCACAAATCCCCCATCTGTGTGTAATATTTATGAACTGAGTAGAGCCCAGCAGGCATGGTGCTTTTTAATCTTTAGCCAAGAGAATCAAATCCAGTTTTTGGGCCTTTTGCAAGTTGACTTACACTCCAGTTTTACAATTGTTACAAAGTGATTTCTGCTTTGCATTAACATGGATAACAAAAACGTATCCTAAAATTGCATTCTTGTTGCAACCATTTTATACTTGAATTCACAGGTTCTATGTAGATTTAATTTATTTGAGAAATAAATGAATGGTTATATGCCTAAGGAAAGTATTGAGCAATATGGGAAATCAAACTACGTAGAATTCTACAGCTATAACCTTGTAAAGCTTGAAATACTTAGAAGTTTATTCTTCAAGTTCAGCGTTGTCATAGTTTGTAAATCCACAACTGAGAAATAATTAAAAGTGAGCTGTTGTATTAATTTTGACATGTTTCTAATGTTATTTCTTTTTCTTTTGTATGCCATGATAATGCTAATTCTTGGGGGAGAAAGTTTACAATGTGCAAATCTGCTTCCGGTGAAAGCCACAGACGGTGAATTTATTCGAGCCAGAGCCATGTTTAATGGTATGGTCTTGGGTACAATTATTCTGGTAAGGCAGTTTTTCATTTTTCAATTACCTTTTCCCCCTCACGAATAAAGATAAGATGGTTTCCTGTTTTGCTGCAGCAACGTTGTGGAATTAAGGTGCAGGGTGATAATCTACATCTTTGTCATTTGTTCAGTAATGTATATCACTTTGCTCCCGTGAAAAACCATTCCTGTCAATCCAAAATTCCCTTTGCCTTTAAAAACACGGCCAAAAATGTTATGTCCATTTTGAGCTAACATAATCTTACATTTTGTGATTGGCTATAGTACTGGTAGGAGACAAAGGCTCTGAAAATCTTTTATTTTTAGAAAATGTTTGGTATTTCCTGGATATGGTGTTAGAATTTAGACAATAGACTCTAATCTCCCCAGTCAGAAATGCTTTAAATCAAGCTATTTCACAAGCATACAATAATGTCAGAATGTCTAACCACAAACATGTGAACCAAAAATACCAGATAGATATTTAAGTGAAATGTAAAACAATGATAAAGCATTACAAGAGTCATAGCTTTGTTTATTTGTCCAAATACTGTTTCTTCTCAAAGGTATTGTATTTAAATTATTGATGTTGATGTTGATGACGCAACTGTAGGAATTTGGAGCAGGTGTAGGCCAGTTGGCCCCTTGAGTTTGTTTTATCATGCACAACTTTCCACATTCATTCCTTTCACCACCATTACACGGTGACTGCAGTGTGTACCATTTACAAGATGCACTACACTCACCAAGGCTTCTCTTCTGGCACCTTCCAAATTTGAGATCTGTACCCATTACAAGGTCAAGGGCAGCAAATGTATGGGATAACCACCACTGAAACTTCCCCTCCATCCACCCACCATCCTGATTTGGAAGCATATCACCATTCCTTCACAATTGCTGGGTCGCTATCCTGATACTCTTTCTGAACAACATTTTGGGGGTTCCCAGAGCACAAACACTGCAGCAGTAAAGAAGGCAGCTCACCATCACCTTCCCCAGGACAATTACGAATGAGTAATAATTGCTGGCCTAACCAGCAGCACCGACATCCCATCCCACAGATGAATTTTACAGGAAGAGATTAGGGCACATCTGATTGCAGCCTCAATTCCACATTCTCTCCTACTCCTGATAATCTTTAGTCTCCTTTAGGAGTTGGGACTGTCTCTACCACTTCTGTTTTGAAACAATTTCTCCTCATTTCCACATTAAATGAGACACCCATTGATGAATGAATAACTGAATCTGCTCAAAACATTACCAGTCAGTTGATTTCTCTGAACAGTAGATTTAAGGACTGTAGAGATTACAGTGTACTCGGTTTACACTGCTTCTAAAGACTACAGGAGTTATGTACTGGCAGAAGCTGTGCCATTAAGAGGTAATGCATTTATGAAATTTACGGAATAATGAGAGCGACTGTCACAGAAATCCTCTCATTAATGTCAGAAATGCACCTGGCTTAACTTACACCAGAAGAAATAGAAGGCTGACTTTTAAGTCCGACTCAAAGCCATGATGTGCCTAAAGCTTTACACACTAACTAATAAGGCTCTACACCTTGTTATGATCAGATTCTCCGGCATCTACAGTTCCTACTATCTCTGAAAGGATTTTATATAGGTTCAGTGCTACCTCCCGACTTCCATATTCTATTCATTAGAAGTGCAGCAGCAGCATGCACTTGAATCAAGATGCCCAACGATTGATAGAAACTAGCTCTCATTTCTCATCAGTACATTCTGAAGGAGCTGCCAGCACTGATCATGCCTCTAGGTCAGCTCATTTAACAAAATAAAGGAATTTTAGGGTCAGCTAACACACTAGCAGTAGTTCTGGGGTAATGGGTGACATATTTGGAGTGTGCTGTGTGGGGTTGGAGGAAATTATACTACCTGTGGAGTATTATATTTTCATAATATTTTTGGATTTTGACCTAGTGGCACATGGATTTTGGTCTGTGTATATGATTGGGTTTATGGTCAGTTTTTTGGGAGTCATGATTTTCTTTCAGACCAGTTTAAGAGACTGACTTCCTGGACTGTTAATGGGAATTTGTTTGCATTGTGAGAGTTTTATGATTGGACAGAGTAAATATTGAAAAGCAGTAATATGCTTTCAGTTTAGAAGAATGAGGTTTGTTTTTTGCTTAGAGGAAAAACCCATAGCTTGGAAACTTTTGAATTCAGTTTGCAGAAGTTATGTTGAAAGTTAGATCTTAGATGTAAGGCAGCTTGACAGATATATGAATAGGCAGGGAATTAAGAGATGTGGACAGCACAGAGGCAAAAGATTTTTAGTTTAGAAAGGCATTTTGTGTTGGCGCAGACTTGGTGGAACAAAGGGCTTGTTCCTGCGCTTTACTGTTCTTTGTAAGAACTAGTTTCTCTTGGAGAAAGATGTTGGTTTAAAACAGTTACAAAATAGGCCGTCTCAGTGTAATGTTTTAATTTAAAAGTTCCAGACCAGAAGTAATTGGGTAAAAGTGAGAAGGATTTATTTGAATCTGAAAAAGTCTAAGCTCAGTTCTATGAACATTCAAGGAAGAGCTATCAAACGTTCAAGATAGGGAATTGGAAGAAACAAGTAAGTTACCTCTGTGGATGTCATCGAGGCAATAACTCTCTTTGGTATTTGAGTTTGGTAATTTCATTGTTTTAGGAATAAATGGAATTTTACTGTGTGTTTTGAAATCTTTAAAGTTGTTTTTTTTATTGTTACGTTTATTTTATCTTCTTTTTGTTTGCAGAATAAACCTCTGTTTTGTTGTTAGGAAAAGTGCAGACCACCTCATTAGATTGTGCATAAATCACAAAAATCTAGAAGGTGATTGGTTAGGCAAATGGAATGTTAGTGTTTATTTCAAAAGGAATGGAATATAAAAGAAGGGGTGGTCTTGCTAAATCTATACAAGGGTCAAGTTTGACCTCACCTAGAATACTGCGAACAGGTTTGAGCCCTTGTCTAAGGAGAAATCGAGGGCCGAAGGGCCTGTTCTGCGCTGTATTGTTCTATGTTCTATGTTCTAAATATAGTGACATTGGAGGCAGCCTGAAGAAGGCTTACTTAGTTTGTTTCCCCTTGTTAGAGAGTCTAGGACCAGAGGAAACATTCTCAGCAAAGGTCTTTTCAGTTTAGACAAAGATGAAGAAGAATTTCTTCTCTTGGAGTGTAGTGAATCTGTGGATTTTTTTCAACCCTAGAAAACCAGCTGGGTCATTAGGTATTCAAGGCTGAGATAGACAAATTTTTAATCAATAAGGAAATCACAGGTTATGTGGAAAATGTAGGAAAGTGGAATTGAGGATAATTGGATCAGTATGATCTCATTGAACGGCAGAGCAGACTCTCTTGGGCTGAATAACAGCCCCAATTCTGTTTCCACGTCTTCTAGCAAAGAGTGTCCAAGACACCTGCATGCTAACCAGAGAAATCATACCTTACACAATTACTTCAGGGTAATATAACAGAATACAAAATATAGTGGTACAGCTGCAGAGGAGGTGCAGGGAAAGATCAACTCTAATATATGAGAGGCCTATTCATAAGTCTGATAACAGCAGGGAAGAAGCCGTTCTTAAATCTGTTAGCACATGTTTTCAAACTTTTGTATCTTCTGCCTGACGGAAGATGGTGGAAGAGAGTATAACCAGGATGAGAGGGGTCTTTGATTATGTTGGCTGCTTTCCCAAGGCAGCGGGAAGTATCGACAGTGTCAATGGAAGGAAGGCACATTTTTGTGATGGACTGGGTTGCGTTCACAACTCTCTGTAATTCTTGTGGTCTTGAGCAGAGCGGTACCATACCAATCTGTGGTGCATCTGGATAGAATGCTTTCTATGGTGAATCTGTAAAAATTGGTAAGAGTCATTGTGAACATGCCACATTTACTTAGTCTCATGAGGAAGTAAAAGTATTGGTGTGTTTTCTCAACTGTAGCATCGACGCGGATGGACTAGGATAGGTCATTACATCATGCATAAATTGAAAGTGATGATAGCTTGTGTTATAATTAGTGGACGAAATATTGGAAAAGTTCTATATTTGGAACATGTTTATTTTTAAAAGATTTTGGGCACTCTGTATCATCCCACTTTACAAGTATAGCTTCAAATGTCATTTATGGTGGCTTTTATAGGCATATTTTTGCCTTCTGGAACACCACTTTTGCACCGTCTCACTGCCATGGTGTTCTTTTGATGTCAGCAACAACTTACCCTTGCAATAATGTCGTTTTTTAATCTTGTTCATGAATTTTTTTGTACTATTTAATGAATATAAATTTTCAAAAAAATACACTGTGGGGGCACCTGTTATTGCACCATGCTTTGTGTGCAAAGTAGCATATTTTGTAAGGCACTCTTAAGTTCATTTCCACACACACCAGAAGATACTGAGATCCTCTTGAGTTTTGTCATCTTGACTTGATTTGCAAAACTTTTTGGGCACTTTAGTTGCACAATCTACTAGAGGACTGATTCAGAGAACTATTTGTCAATCAGATTTGAGCAATTGTGGACCGGATAGTCATGATGGAGTTCCTTTAAAACTGGTTCCTTTTTTGAAAAAGAAAACCCAAATAAAATGACCACATCACATGAGTAATTATCATTGTGATTCACAAGAATGTAGAAAGAATATCAAGCTTTTCTTAGAAAAGGGAAATTATTTTTCGACTCAACAACCCCTAAAATTTTATCCATCTGCTACTTCCTAATATGCTTCAATTCTTCAGTTACATTATTAGCTTCCTTTCTAGGCATGAAGCTGCTCTTGTGGATCAGCATCTCACCAATTAAACCTGTTCTTTTTCTTTTCATTCCCACTTCAGCTCTCATTGGCAATGCCAATTTCCTCTGTCGGCAGAAAGTTAAAAACCTGGCCCTTTGTCTTTCCACAAACATACCGTCTTCCTGACCCCTGTTTTCCTTTCCCCATTTCCAATTAGTATTAGAACACTTTCCAATACTAGGTTGAATTTCTTTAGGTCTTGAAATTTTAAGAAATGTCTCTTTTTTCAGGGAAAGCCAATCTCAATTTTAACACAGCGTGGAGTTAGAGGAACGCAGCATCAGAGGAGCAGTAAATGTTTTGGGAGATGTTTTGGGCTGGGACCCTTTTTCAGAAATGGTGGGGGGAAAGAGAGCTCAGAAATAAATAGAGAGAAGAGAGTGGGGCTGGAGAAGGTATATGGGATGGTGATAGGTGAGTGCAAGTCGGGAGTGGTGGGGATTGGTCAGTGCGATGGGAGGAGCGATTAGGTGGGAGAGAAGAATGACAGTTTGTGTTAGGTCAGATTGTGGCCCCCACTACCAAAGATATATTTCCCTCCACACCCCTATCTGCCTTTCGTAGGGATCGATCTCTCCGCGACTCCCTTGTCCGCTCCACACTCCATAAGACCATAAGACCATAAGACATAGGAGTGGAAGTAAGGCCATTTGGCCCATCGAGTCCACTCCGCCATTTAATCATGGCTGATGGGCATTTCAACTCCACTTACCCGCACTCTCCCCGTAGCCCTTGATTCCTTGCGAGATCAAGAATTTATCAATCTCTGCCTTGAAGACATTCAAAGTCCCGGCCTCCACTGCGCTCCGTGGCAATGAATTCCACAGGCCCACCACTCTCTGGCTGAAGAAATGTCTCCTCATTTCCTTTCTAAATCGACCCCCTCTAATTCTAAGGCTGTGCCCACGGGTTCTAGTATCCCCACCTAATGGAAACAACTTCCCAGCGTCCACCCTTACTAAGCCATGCATTATCTTGTAAGTTTCTATTATATCTCCCCTCAACCTTTTAAACTCTAATGAATACAATCCCAGGATCCTCAGCCGTTCATCGTATGTTAGGCCTATCATTCCTGGGATCATCCGTGTGAATCTCCGCTGGACACGCTCCAGTGCCAGTATGTCCTTCCTGAGGTGTGGGGCCCAAAATTGGACACAGTATTCTAAATGGGGCCTAACTAGGGCTTTATAAAGTCTCAGAAGCACATCACTGCTTTTATGTTCCAACCCTCTTGAGATAAATGACAACATTCCATTCGCTTTCTTAATCACAGACTCAACCTGCAATTTAACCTTTAGGGAATCCTGTACTAGCACTCCCAGATCCCTTTGTACTTCGGCTTTATGAATTTTCTCACCGTTCAGAAAATAGTCCATGCCTGTATTCTTTTTTCCAAGGTGCAAGACCTCGCATTTGCTCACGTTGAATTTCATCAGCCATTTCCTGGACCACTCTCCTAAACTGTCTAAATCATTCTGCAGGCTCCCCACCTCCTCCGTACTACCTGCCTGTCCACCCAACTTCGTATCATTGGCAAACTTCGCCAGAATGCCCCTATTCCCTTCATCCAGATCATTAATATATAAAGTGAACAGCTGCGGCCCCAACACTGAACCCTGCAGGACACCACTTGTCACCGGTTGCCATTCCGAAAAAGAGCTTTTTATCCCAACTCTCTGCCTTCTGTCAGACAGCCAATCCTCAATCCATGCCAGTAACTCACCTCGAACACTATGGGCCCTCACCTTACTCAGCAGCCTCCCGTGAGGCACCTTATCCAAGGCCTTTTGGAAGTCTAGATAGATAACATAAACTCCCCACTAGACCTACCACCCCTGGCACCTTTCCCTGCAACTGCAGGAAGTGCTACACTTGCCCCTACACCTTCCCGCTCATCTCCATTCAAGGCACAAAACAAATCTTCCACATTAGACAGATGTTCACCTGCACATCCGTCAACTTGGTCTGCTGTATCCTGCTGCTCCCGATGTAGCCTCCTCTACATTGGTGAGACCAAGCAGAGGCTCAGAGACCGCTTTGTAGAGTACCTGCGCTCTGTTTGCGACAAATGCCAACCTTCCAGTTGCGAACCACCTCAACTCCCCCTTCTTCTCCCTGGGTGATATGTCCATCCTGGGCCTCCTCCAGTGTCACAATGACACCACCTGCTAACTGGAGGAACAGCACCTTATATTCCGCCTTGGGAGCCTACATCCTAAGTAGCTAAACATGGATTTCACTGGTTTTAAAATTTCCCCACCCCCGGCCTCATTCCATGACCAACCCTCCCTCTAATCCCCACCTCCTTGACCTGACACAACCTGTCCATCTTTTCTCCCCTCCCATCCACCCCTCCCACTTCACTGACCAATCCCCACCACATCCTACCTGCACTCACCTATCACCATCCCACCTACCTTCCCCAGCCTCACCCCTCCTCTCTCTATTTATTTCCGAGGCCCCTTCTTCCTCCCCATTTCTGAAGAAGGGTCCCAACCTGAAACGTCAACTTTCCTGCTCCTCTGATGCTCCCCGGCCTGCTGTATTCCTCCAGCTCCACACTGTGTTATCTCTGACTACACCATCTGCAGTTCTTGCAATCTCAACCTTTGTAGCCTCAGAAGTCTAATCACTTTGGTTGCAGACCTGGTTACCCTTCCAGGGACAATTCCAGCTTCTCAGATTAAAATCCTGAGGGTCTCACCAGGGTGGACATGGAAACAATTCCCTCTTATGAGGGAATTAGAACTGTAGTGGTCACAACTTAGAAATAAAGGGTCCCCTAATTAAGGTAAGGATGAGGAGAAATTTTTTTTCTCAGGATATCTTTTGGAACTCACTGTCAAAAGGCGATGGAAACACTCTTTGAATATTTTTAATTCAAAAGTAGGTTCTGGATAAGCAAGGGAATGAAAAATTATTGGGAGTGGGTGGGAATGTTGTGTAATCAAATCAGCCTTGGTCTTATTGAGTGGTGGGGCAGGGTTCAGGAGCTGAATGACCTGCTCCTAATTTGTACATTCTCCTGTTTGTCCATCTAAATATCAGGTATTCTAGTGCTCCAGCTGGAGCCAGACCAATGTCTGATATAACAGTACAATCACATTTTGATTTATACTTTCTTCTTCTCATAATGGAATATTGGGCCTTACCTGCATTTCTTACAAGAATCAGTTATTGGTCTGAAATGTAATTAATGAAACTGCCATCATGCTAATGCTCTTTCTTGACTAAGAATTCCCTTGTTTGGGATTGAATTACTGAGAGGGTTGTCTCATCCACACACTGTGATTTTACTGTGTATTGAAATCTTTCAAGTTATAGTTTATTTGTAAATTGTTTGATTTACTAATCAATAAACGTGGAGCTGGATAAGCACAGCTGGTCCAACAGCATCCGAGGAGCAGAAAAGTCAATGTTTCTGGCCAAAACCCTTTGTCAGAACTGATTTTATCTTATTTCTGTTTGCAGAATAAACCTCTGTTTTATTGTTAAAAAAGATGCAGACTACTTCATTAGATTGTGCATGAATCGCAAAAATCTAGAAGGTGATAGGGTAGGCAAATGGATTGTTAGTGTTCATTTCAAAAGGAATGGAGTATAAAAATTGGGTGGTCTTCTTAAATCTATACAAGGGTCAAGCTTGACCTCACCTAGAACACTGTGAACAGGTTTGGGCCCTTGTCTAAGGAGAAATATATTGACATTGGAGGCAGCCTAAAGAAGGCTTACTTAGTTTGTTTCCCCTTTTTGGAGAGTCTAACACCAGAGGAAATATTCTCAGAAAAGAACTGCTCAGTTTAGACACAGATGAGGAAGAATTTCTTCTCTTGGAGAGAAGTGAATCTGTGGATTTCTTATTAACCCTAGATAGCTGTTGAGGCTGGGACATCAGGTATTCGAGGCTGAGATTGAGGAGCTCAAGAAAATTACAATCATAAGAGAAGTGGTGCTGAGCAAATGTTTGGAGCCTTGGGTCCTGATGGAAATCATCCTTGGGCCTTATAAGTAGTGACAAATGAGGTATTTGATATGTTTGTTCTGAATTTCCGAGATTTGGGGCGGGTTCCATTGGATCGGTAAGTAGTGATTGGTAAGTAACTGCTTTAGCCAAAAGGAGAGGGTGACTGAAAGCGGGAGACTAAAGGTAAGTTAGCTTCCTGTATATCTAGGGAAATATCAGAAGTTATTATTAAAGTTATTGTAGCAGGGCACTCAAAAGTTCAAGGTAATCAGACAGTCAACATGGTTTTGTGAAATGGTTAAACACTATTTCCAATGTTTTAGAGGTTTTAGAGGTTTTTAAAGTAGCATGTGCGGTGGATAAAGAAAAATGGTGGATATACTGTACTTTGATTTACAAAGGAACAAGGCACAAGAGTCGGCCACTCAGCCCTTTGAGCATATTCTGCCTTTTAATAAGATCATCACTGATCTGATTCTAGTCTCAACCCTACATTCCTGTGTGCCTCCAATGATCTTTCATACCCTTGATAATAAAGAATCTATCTCCCTCTGCCTTAAAAATACTTAAAGATTTTGCCTCCACTGCCTTTTGAGAAAGGGAATTCCAAAGATTCTCTGAGAGAAAAAGATTGTTTTCTCGTCTCTGTGTTAAACCTGTCTAGCCTTTCCCCATAAGGCTTATCCCAGGTATCACCCTAGCGAACCTTCTCTAAACTGTTTTTGACACACATACATTCTTGTGTAAGTGACCAGTGCTGTACACAGTACCTCAGATTCAGTCTCACCAATGCTCTGTATAACTGAACCATAACCTGCCTACTCTTACATACCCTCACAATAAACTAACATTCTATTAGCTATTCTGATTACGTGCTGTACCTGTGTACTAACCTGCGATTCATGCACTCGAACACCCAGATCTCTCTGCATCTCAGATCTCTGCACTCCTCAGCAGAGGACATTTGGTAAGGTGCCACATCAAAAGTTACTGTGGAAAATAAATATTGTAGTGAAGATGTTAACATGATCAGAGATGGGAGACCCAGCAGGTGAAAGATTAGGCATAAATAGTCAAATTATGGTTTGCAAGATGTAATGAGTGGTTTGCCACAAGGACCAGTGTGCAGGCCTCAGCATTTTACAGTTTAGAAAATAACATGGATGAAGGGATTGAAAAAATGGTTGCTAAATTTGCTGATGACACAAAGATAGCTAAGAAAGTGAAATGTAAGTGGCCACTTTTGGAATACTGCATGCAGTTCTGCTCTCCCTACTATAGGAAGGATGTTGTGAAGCTTGAAGGGGTTCAGAAAAGATTTACAAGGATGTTGCCAGGGTTGGAGGCTTTGAACTGTAGGGAGAATTTGAATTTTCCCTGGAGCCTCGGAGGTTGAGGGGTAACCTTAGAGGTTTATAAAATCATGAGGGTCATGGATAGGGTGAATAGCCAAGGTCTTTTCCTGGGGTGTGGGAGCCCAAAACTAGAGGGCATGGGTTTAAGGTGAGAGACGAAAGATATAAAAGAGACCTAAGGGACAACTTTGTCATGCAGAGGATGGTGCATGTATGGAATGAGCTGCCAGAGGAAGTGGTGGAGGCTGGTACAATAACAACATTTAAAAGGCATCTGGATGGGTAAATGAATAGGAAGGGTTTTGAGGGATATGGGCCAAATGCTGGCAGATGGGCCTAGATTAATTTGGAATATCTGGACAGCATAGATAAGTTGGACTGAAGGACCTGTTTCTGTGCTGTACAATTCTATGACTCTTTAACGTAAGGAAGCTGTAAAGGTCTATAGATAGCTTGAATGAATGGGCCCAGATCTGTCAAATGAGTATAATGTGGAAACATGTGAAACTATTTTGGCAGGAGGAATGAAAAAGATGCATTTTATTTAAATGGTGAGACATTTCAGGGCACTGAGATGCAGAAAGTTCTGGGTGTCCTTCTGGATGAATTGCAAAAGTTTAGTATTTAGGTACAGCAACTAATCTGAACAAGAAGGAGTTCCACAGTAGCTTTTCAAAGGGTGAGTCAACTTGCAGACAGTCCTTGGGAGTGTGCTGAATTTCCAATTCAATTTCCATCATGTAATATAAACAAAATTGTCGATTTTCTGTTTTGTTAACCTAAAACAGCATGATAACATAGAATGTTATCATTTATTGTGAGGGGAATTTAATACAAAAAGTAGGGAGCTTTAGTTGTCCAGGGCATTGCTGAGACCATATCTGGTACAATTTCTGCAGTAATGGTGACCCTGTTTAAAAAAGGCTGCGAATGCAGTGGAAGCAGATTAGAGAAGGTTTACTAGACTGATAGCTGGAATGAGTGATTAACTTCTGAGCGAAGGTTGGATATGCAAGTTGTTGGAATTTAGAATAGTAAGAGGCAATTTGATTGAAATACATAAGATCTTGAGGATCCTGTACAGGTTTAGACGTGGAGAGAATGTTTCTTAAGGGAGACTGTAATACAAGGCATCTCTAATTAAAAATGGGGCCATTTAAGACAGAGGAGGATAATGTTTTTTCTCACAGAGGGTGATGAGCCAATGAAACTGTTTTGCAAATGGTGGTGGACACAGAGTATTTGAATATGTTAAAGACAAGAGGTAGATAGATTGTTGATACTTAAAGGGGTGAAAAATTATTGGAGTAAATGGGAATGTGGAGTAATTGGATCATTCCTGAAATTATTGAATGGTGGAGGAGGCTTGAACAGCTGTGTGGCTTACTCCTGAGCCTCATCTGTATATTCCTAAATATTCTCTTGAAAATATCCTGCAATATGGTCAATGATTTTCCTTGTAAGGAAGCCATGAAAATTAGGTAAAGAAACATTTCTTCACTTGACACAAATCATGACCCAGACCTGACTCCTGCATGATGTGTCCTTTAGTGGTTGGTAAACCTGCCTTCACTGGATGTACCAACTGCTTTTCTACTAGGTCTGAGTCGAGAAAATTCTCATCCTGTGATTCTCTTGTTTTGACCAAATATTTCTGATGTAGGTGACCTTCTTTCTTGAAGTAGAAAGCTAGCCCCCTACCAATCACCTGAAATAAGACCGCACTGAAGTTTATGCCAGCTGCATTGTATTGACAGGAGCCTGGATTTTCAGCCGCCATGTATGTCCATTTTAAATGACCAAAAATCAAAGCTACAGGGGAAAAGAAAGAAATTCAGATGGTGTTGACACAAGCCAACATACATATTCAGTGCATTTAACTTGGACTGCCCTTGTCGATGCTGGAATCAGCTATGAAATATTTCCATGGTGATAGGATTTAAAGGGGTTCTGTAGCCAAAGTAATTAAAAGTTATTACAACCAATTTTGTTTGATAAATCTCTTATGTTTTTCATTTAACATACTGAAATGAGTTATTTCAAAGAAGATTCAGAGATTTGTTACAAATTGACTTCTGCCTGAGAGAGTTTGTGGTTTCAAAATTGTACAGGAGACTGGATGAGTACATTGAAAATAAAAGTGATATGACAGGTCATGTGCCAATGTCTTATTTTTCTGTTGGCATAAAGTCATTATTCTAAAATTACAATAATTAGTTAATGGGCTGAGCCCCTTAGAGCAATACATCACCAAGATTGACAAATGTGTGAGAGAAGATTAGATTGAATCAAGCATTAATTTTTAAATGGTAACGAGCTTGAATTTAAAAGGTGGCTGACTATTTAAATTCCAATTCTCCTTGTACTTCAGTACTTAGTCAGCTGGTGAATTCCTTGTCAAAGAGAAGTTGGATAAAACTAGATCGAACACGACAGGTAAAATAATATTTTCATACCCGTGGGAACCTGCCATTAGAAAAGGGAACGATTCTACCTTCTCTGTCGCCAATGGTGCCTTGTTGCAGTATTTTGACAGGTATGATTTTAAACGTGATTGAAGAGGTAACTTTAGCCACAATGTTAGTTAAAATTGAGAACTTTAATCTTGAATGAAAAAGGTGGTGCTTATATTTATTTTTCATTATTATGTTAATATTTTGACAGGCTGATTATAGCCAGTTTTCACGGGGGTGCTGAACTTCTCAACAAAAGAGTGTACAGCTTTCCAATTCTTGGGACCTAGAGAGACAATGTGTTTTTGTTGGGGAGTGGAACTGGAGTACAACAATGATAGAAAGAGTCAGCACATATTTAAACACCAGGGATGATGTTTAATTCGGAGAGAAGCACTGAAATTTTGATTCCTATTTGTGTCTCCTTCATTTGTATCAGTGTGGAGAGCAATTGCTTGATGCAAGATCAATAAAAGCCGTGAAGCTGGAGTATGGAATTATTCTGAGTTAGTACAAAAATTTTTTTAAAAAATGGTCATTAGGATTCCTGTCTAATTTTGTAATGAACAATGTATTAACTTTAAATATTTTGTAATTATTTTTCCTTCCAGGAGCATAATTTTCCTAGTTTCTTTTGTAAATGAAAAGCAGAATTTTTATTGTGGAGATTATAAAACATGCATCCAAAATTCAGTGTTAGCACTCACATGTCATGTGTATGCCCTTACTATATTTTTCCAAATATGCGGTGTATCATTTAAATTTCTTTGCCTCTCAAAGTGTCTGCTTTATTCAAGGCCTTGGGTGAAATGTTAGAGAAACCTTTGTTGTAAGTGTGTCCTATGCAGATCATTTTGGTGTAAGATCCATCTGGTAGATTTGTTTCTTAAGGTAGAGACCTATGGGGCCTTGTTGGTCTCATGTGGAAGAGGAAAATCCCTTGAAGATCTAACAAGAGGCTCTTGTCTTAGACAAGATGTTGTTTGTTGCGTCATAGCAAGAAAGTACAAATTACATTCACATGATGGACATTATCGTGAAGACTTTGCGGGAGGCTTCAACTTCCATTTTCCTCCTTCAAAGTCTAAACTGCTCCCCTGCCCAAGTCCTTATGAAATCGTCATATTGAGTGATTCTACGTGCACCCATTAGCATTAACCCTTTCAGATCCTTATGCCAAATGTGTCTTCTCTTGGACACTATTTTGGTGATAACATCGGCTGTGAATGCCCTTTTCAAAGTGCACAAAACAGGGAGATCAAGTTGTCAACCAGCATGCAATGCCAATTTCATGCTAGCTGTCCTACTTTGGAGCTCGGAGTTAATCTTAGTCAGGCACAGCCTAACAATATAGTGGCAGCGGCTCCCTCCTCTCACTCCTCCCATTTCTACTCCTTAACCAGCATTATTTGGAAGGTTAATCAACTACATGAAGATTAGTTGGTGGTTGATTTCCTGTGGCTGCTGTTGTAATTTTACATGTTTTCGGTGTTTTCTTTTGTTGTTTAAAGTTGCAGAGTTGTACAGGAAGTGGCTTAGCAGGTTGTGAAGGAGTTTTTCCTGACTTCAAATCTTCTACACCAAGTAGTTGATCTCAGACTTGGGTGACTAGTCTACTGGAAATAGCATGACCTGGAGAATGAATAGAGTCCGCTTAGAGCAGGATAAACCTTGGGAAGAGAGTGTCACCTTCTGAGGCCTCACAAAACCTCCAAGCAGGACATGACCTGAAGTGCCAATGCTTGTGAAGGTGACTGTGCCAATAACATGTAATGTATCTGGCTCCTTCCAGGCTGAAACTAGAGATATTTGCAATATCTTTCAATTTGCCAGTCACTGAGTCACACCATTCAAATAGAACTGACTACAGTGTCATTCTCACTTACCCAGAGAAAGTAGTCAGAGTAAATGCATGGTTCTTCAGAAATTTAGGCTTCCCCAAGCTAGAGGGTGCCACGGACCATTTCCAACACTGCATGTCACTTGGGCCTGGCACAGGATGTAAATAGGATTACATTCCCTGTGTGCGACCATGGCTTGTAAATGAGGCATGTTGATGGCTAGTATCATGGTAGCTATACTGAGGCCTTCATTCTGTAACAGTCATCTGCATCACACTAAAAGAGAGTGGCTACTGGGGGACATGGGCTTATTCCTATTAACATAGCTGATGACTTCCGTTTAAGTACTTACTGAACTTCTGAAAGCTGTAGATTGTGTACTTGCAGCTGATAAACATTTGCTGCAGTTAAAAAAAGCTTTCTTCTTGTTTGTTCATGGAATGTGGACCAGCACTATTTGCCCATCCCTAATTGTCCTCGACAAGGTGTTATTGAGCTGCCTGTTCAACTGTTTCAATCCTTGGTGTGCAAGCAGATCCACAGTGCTGCTAGGGAGGGAATTTTAGCTCTTTGACCCAACAACAGTGAAGAATGGCAATATATTTCCAAGTCAGGATGGTGGTTGGCTTAGAGATAAAACTGCAGGTGGTGGAGTTTCCATGCATCCACGGCCCTTTTCCTTCAGGGTAGTTGAGGTTGCAAGTCTGGAAGGTGCTGTCTAAAGATCTTTGGTGAGTTACAGAAGTGCTTATTGATTGTCAGTGGAAAAGGGAGTGAATGTTGAAGGTGGTTAATAGTATACAGCTAAATGGGCTGTTTTAACTGTGACTTTGTCAAGACTCTTGAGTGTTGGAGTTCACTTAAGCAGGAAAGTTGAGACAGTATTCCATCACACACTTGAGTTGTGCTTCGTAGGTGGTGGACAGACAGTGAAGAGACAAGAAGTGAGTCTCTCGCGGAATTCCTTACCTTTGACCTGCTCTTGTTACTACAATTCATCTTTTAGAATCATAGAATCCCCACAGTGTGGAAACAGGCCCTTCGGCCCAACAATTCCACACTGACCCATGGATCATCCCACCCAGACACATCCTCCTAAGCTACACACCCCTGGACACTATAGGCAATTTAGCATGACCAATCCACCGAGCCTGCACATCTTTGGACTGTGGGAGGAAACCAGAGCACCCAGAGAAAACCCACGCAGACACGGGGAGAATGTACAAACTCCACACAGTCACCTGAAGGTGGAATCGAACCCGGGTCCCTGGCGCTGTGAAGCAACAGTGCTAACCACTGAACCGCTGTGCTGCCCCAAATTTGGTCAAAGATAATCCCTAGGAGAGTGGGGGATTCAGTTATGGTAATGAATTAAATGTCATGGAATGGTGGTTGTGTCCTTTCTAATTTAAGATGGTCATTGCCTGACACTCATGTTTCACAAATGTTAGCTGTCTCTTATCAGCCAAAACAGGGATGTTGTCCAGGTCTTTCTGAATTTAGTCACAGACTGCATCAGTGCATGAGGTGATATGAATAATGCTGAATTTGGTGTAATCATCAGTCAAAATCCGTTTTTCTGAACTTATGATGGAGGGAAGTCATTGACAAAGCAGCCAAAGATAGCTGTGCATTGGAAATATACTGGGGTTGAGATGATCAAGAGCATAAGACATATGAGAAGAAGTAGGCCATTCAGCCCATCGGTTCTGCTCTGCCATTCAGTGAGATCATGGCTGATTTGATAATTGTCAACTCCACTTTCCTGCTTTTTCCCCATAACCCATGATTCCCTTGCTGAATAAAGATCTTTCTATCTCAGCCTTGAATATACCTAAGAACCTCAACAGCCCACAGATTCCTTATCCTCAGAGAAGAAATTCCTCCTCCTAGAACATAGAACATAGAACAGTACAGGCCCTTTGGCCCTTGATGTTGCACCGAACTGTGAAACCAATCTGAAGCCCATCTAACCTACACTATTCCATTATCATCCATATGTTTATCCAACAACCATTTAAATGCCCTTAAAGTTGGCGAGTCTACAACTGCTGCAGGCAAGGAATTCCATGCCCTTACTACTCTCTGAGTAAAGAATCTACCGCTGACATCTGTCCTATATCTATCACCCCTCAATTTAAAGCTATGTCCCATCATGCTAGCCGTCACCATCCGAGGAAAAAGGCTCTCACAGTCCACCCTACCCAATCCTCTGATCATCTTGTATGTCTCTATTAAGTCACCTCCTAACCTCCTCCTCTCTAACGAAAACAGCCTCAAGTCCCTCAGCCTTTCCTCATAAGGCCTTCCCTCCATACCAGGCAACATCCTGGTAAATCTCCTCTGCACCCTTTCCAATGCTTCCACATCCTTCCTATAATGCGGCGACCAGAACTGTACGCAATACTCCAAGTGCGGCCGCACCAGAGATTTGTACAGCTGCAACATGACCTCACGGCTCTGAAACTCAATCCCTCTACCAATAAAACCTAACACACCGTACGCCTTCTTAACAACCCTATCAACCTGGGTGGCAAGTCATTTCTGACTTAAACGAGCAACTGCTTATTTCTGAGATTGTGCCCTCTGGTCCTAGACCCTTCTACAAAGGTAAATAATCTTCTGCATCTATCCTGTCAAGCCCCCTAAGAATCATATGTTGCAATAGGGTTGTCTCTCATTCTTCTATATTCCAATGAGTATAGGCTCAATCTACTCACAAGGCAGTCTCTTCATACCTGGTATCAGCTAAGCGAACCTTCTCTGGACTTGCCAGTATAACTTTGCTCGATTAAGAGGTCCAAAACTGTTCACAGTATTCCAACTGCAATCTGACTAGTACCTTGTACAATTTAAGCAAAACCTCCCTACTTCTATATAAAACAAAGAACTATAGGTGCTAGAAATCTGAAATAAAAACAGAAATAGCTGGATAAATTCAGCAGGTCTAGCATGATCTGTGGAGAGAAAGCAGAGTCGATGTTTCAAATGAACTGTCCTGAAGAAGGATTACTGGACTCAACCGTTATTCTGCACAATAGCCTTTGTCAAATGCCCTCTGACAATCTAAGTACAGCATTTTCTCAGGTTTTTCCTTTATCTACATTGCTTGTTAATTCCTCAAGAAATCTCTAACAATATGTTCAAACAAGATTTCCCTTTCATTAAACCATGTTGTCTCTGCCTGATTTAATAGCGAACTTGTTTTTCCAAGTGGACCTTCAAATCCTCCTTTTAGTAAAAGATTTACAAGATAGATGTTAAGCTAATTAGACTGTAGTTTCTTATTCTCTGTCTTCCACCCCGCCCCTTTCTTGAAGAGAGAAGTCATATTTTATTTTTCCCATCTAATGTGACCTTTTCAGAATCTAGGGAATTTTGGAAAATTGAAACCAATGCATCTGAAATCTCAGCAGCCCCTTCTTTTAAGATCCTAGGGCTGAAATCCATCAGGACCTGGGTATTTGCCAGCTTGTAGTTATGATTTTTGCTGTACCTTGCCCTGGTACTACTTCAAACCAAAGCCAACACCACTTTAACCTCAGTCATGGTGCTCCAGTATGTAGATGATGCTTGTGTATGTGCTCACTTAGAAACTGAATTCCAGGACGTTTTTAACTCCTTCTCCAAAGCAAATATGAAAATGGGAATTTTCACAAAAAATGAAAGTTTTGTCTAACCAGTTCCCCCTCTGATTAAGATCAGTGGCAAGATCCTGGAATACCTGGATCATTTCCATTTTTAGAATCCTACTCTCAACAAAGTCATATTTAGATGATGAAATTCACCACCTGCCCCAATATGCCAACTCCACCTTTGAGTGACCAAGGAAATAATTAATTGAGGATCAAGATCTCATGAAGTCATGGCTTACCAGTAGCAGCAATCCATATAATCCTGTAGACTTCAGGGCCTTGCACAGCTTGCAGCAAGCATGTCAAAACACTATAGAAGGACCAACAGCAGCTTCACATGATCCTGCAAATTTGGTGGTAAGAAAGGCAGTCCAACAGCATCTCTTGCCAACTTACCCAGCTTGGGGAGTGTTAATCTCTCAAAACTATTGGTCATATATCTAACACCAGATTCTGGAAGCACCCCCTCAGAATTTGTACACTGCAGGACATTCCCAAAGCCATGTTTTAGGGATTCCCTTTAAGCATCATAGAAGATGCCACATAAAATGGCTGACAAATGTAACCACCCGAAATGGAGAGTACACATTTGCGAAGGCACTGAACCCATCAGGAAATGTCATCTTGAATTTGCAGAGAATAAGTTGAGGCATCGGAGAGAGGGCACAAACCTCTAAATACCCCACTATCCAACCCCTCAAGCTCCACCTCTCTCATATATATGGCAGATTCTGCAGTTCACACATTGGTAGCTATTTCAGAATCTATTGAATCAGAATGGAAGCAAGTTGTTCTTCGTCCCTAAGAAATATTTTAGACATAAGATGTAATAACAATATAAAGTACAGATATACATGTGAGATATTTCTATTTATGCTACAAAGGATCGTTGACCCTGTCTCAGTATTTGCCCACTTTTGATGCATCCAACTGGTAGCTCAATTATTGTTGAATGGTGCTGACATGATTGTGGGTCATCAGTGGAGTAAAGTTACCATCCTGTTGTGTTGTTCAATTCTTATATTCTATTGTTGAGATTTTGCCTACCTTTAGAATGTGGAAATCCCATATTGAAATGTCATTGACTTTGCAGAAATCCTTTACATTAATATTACAAATATGTTCATTATATTATGAATTTCTGACAGATTATGAATCTGCTTCTCTTGTTTTGTTGGTGTATCTTCAGGTCCACTAATTTGGTACAATGTTTTGTAGCTGCTTTTGACTTTGTCAATTTGTTGATTTAATTTTGTACTCATTACACTGTGGAGTAATTGATTTGCTGGAACCTACTGCACTGTTAACTTGTTGATGCACTTGTTCTATTTCTATTCTATTCATTTTTAATTCATTGCTTGCCTCTCTCTTAATTTATTAATTGGCCAGTACCCCTCATCATTAATTTATTGATATATTTACTGTTTCATTCATTCACTGGTGTGTGTTTCTGTGCACATTTATTGAATTTTGTGATTACTCATCTGAATTAATTCATTCTTGCCTGTTCAAACTAATTTCTCCAGTTGCTACTAATCCACTCATTTTTAATTCATTGCTGTACTAACACTGTTAATTTATTAATTTGCTGATGCCTGCTGCTCTATAAATTTATTGCTTGCCTCATGGCCAGTGATCTGTTGAAATATTAACACACTGGTGCTTAACTACCTGTGCTACAGAGATAAGTCCCTTCTTGTTGTCGACATTAAATATGTCGTATTGGATTCTGTCATTTCAGATTTATTGTTCTGATTGTATAATGTCAAAAATCTACATTGTTATAAATTCAGCTTCAATTTACAAGAGTATTTATGCTCGACCCCCTATAACAAGCTACTATGATTACACACCTAGGGAATGCTGAGAAAATAAGCTTTGAGGCCTTATTTGGCCTTCATTTCAATGCGTGCAATGTCATGATGGATCACAAACTATACAGAATTAAATGCATATATTCATTAACGAATCTCTCATGATATTACACAAAGTAACCTGGAAAGAAAGAAGTGTGAAACAAAGTAATATTCTAAAGTGAAGCTGTGTCCCAAATAAAGACTTAAAGTTTGATTACTGTCGAGCTTTATGGGTTACAGTGTTCTTGGCTACCTCATAGGGACAGGAGTTACTCAATTAGCTTTTCGAGTTTGTTTCTGTAATTGAACTTCTGACTTATCTGTGACCTGTAGTCTAAATTCATTCACTCGTCTTTGTTCTGTATCCCTGAATTTTTATCAAAACCTTATCCGTCTCCAATTTAGCAGTTTCAATTTGCAGAAGCAAATTCCAAATTTTTATCATCCTTGGCATGTAGAAGTGTTTCCTAATTACAATTCTGAATGGTCTAGCTCAGATTTACAGACGTTACTTTGAGTCTTAGACTCCATGATCAGTGGAAATTGCTTATTTCTGTCCTCCCTATTAATAACTTGAAACTTTAATCAAATCCACCTTTACCATGTATAAATGTTGCTTGCCCAAGGCTCCAAGCAGAAATCTGTTGCTCTTTGAAACAGGGGCATGATGTCTTTCACATCCACCTGAGAGAGCAGACTGGGAGATGGTAGGTTTGACAGTGTGGCATTCCCTAACGTTCTCCTCAAATCTCAACCCACAACTTTCTGATTCAAATATGAACAACCATGGTGGAATCTAGGAAGCTGAAGGTGGAGGAAAACATTTCAAATTTGGTTGTTCAGGCATTAGGTTTACAAGCAATTTATTCTCTTTCCAATTGGAAATGATAATTGGTTTGTTTCTTTAATACCAGGCCTTTAAAAGGTACTATTTTCTCTGGCAGGTTTGGGGCCTGGGGGAGTCTTTAAGCAGAGTATCTATACTGCATTTGAAGGACAGTTCAGGATATACTGGGGCAGGCAACGCAGTTATGCTCTTGCAGGCATCAGTGGCTTGTCCTGGATATTGGAAATTCCCCTCTTTCCAGGATTGGGGTTGGAATTTCCACTTGAATGCCAGATCCCTGTTGCAATAGCATCCCCAGTAGCATAGAGCTCCAAGAATTCTAGGGGTGCCAGGGAGTTGCGGATTTCACCCATGGGAATGCATGAATGACATCAACTGCACGTTAAATAATTGTCTAAATCCTTAGATTTACCTGCCCAGAAGTTTAAATGGCTGCTTGTATTGGTTTACCCAGCTCTGTGTCTTAAACTTTAGATCTATTTCTTGTGTGCCACATCTTAACCTTTGTGATTTAAATTGGTATTCATGTAGAAGACAAGCAACAACTGGAAAGACCTGCTTCTTTGTCATGTTTACATTGTAGGAGCAATGTTTAGATTGTCACAAAAATCTGACATCTAATCTATTCCACATTGAGAATAGTTTGTCGTTAATGATTTGGAGTCATGCAGTGCTCATTATCAAATCTGTTCAGCTTTTTCCTGTTTTGTGATGCACAACGGCCCATGAACATCAGCAGTCTGGTTCTAATCCTGCCTTTGCCATAGGTACTGGTCAAATTAAGAGGATTGTAGGCAACCAAGGTAAAAGATGCAGTTGACAGGGCAATATTAATGATAGCAATGTTAAAATACACTCATTATCTTGAGAATGCAATAATGATCAAGTGAAAAGTCATGATTAGAAGACAAGAAAAGTTCATTATTAGTTAATCTGTTAGAAAAATTAAAATCCTAGGACTAGCCATGGAAAATGCAAGGTTACAAGGTTAGTGGGTCTGGGTGGGATACTCTGAGGGATCAGGGTGGCCTTGATGGGCTGAATGGCCTGCTTTCACACTGTAAGGATTCTATGATTGGTTAAAAGACAGAAAACAGAGAGTGGTAATGATCAGCTGTTTCTCACACTACAGCGGAATACTTAATGATTTATTTTGCTAGGGGAAATGAATAGAAGTGATATAATCTACATAGTATAGTTTTTAGTGGCAGTCGAAGAACTGAGCTTCAATGTCTGCAATAGTTGTGCTGGCATTATAGACTAATATCTGAATTCTACATTGATGCAGGTAGCTTAGCTAGCCAGGCATGAGCAGCTGAGACAGTAGCCCTGATGAGAAAATCTTTTCAATGGAAATAATCTAAAGCTGGGTCTTGGGAAATTTTGAGTGATGTGGCTGTGGTTACTTTTCTTTGGCAGCTTGTTCCATTGTCTGATTTATTCTCACCTCTTTCTTCACAAAGAAAATGTTGAAAAAAGGAAATAGAGAGGAAACAGGGAGTTGTAGACCAATATCAGTAATAGACAGAATTCTACAGTCCATTAAGACATTTAACAGCACAGCACTTGGAAAACTGACAGGATCGGACAGAGTCAGCATGTATTTATGAAAGGAAAATCATGCTTGATAAATTGACTGGAATTTAATGAGAATGAACAAGTACTTCAGAGTACAACAGGACCTTGATCTGACGGGCCAATGGGCGAAGAAGTGACAGATGGAGTTTAATTTAGATAAATGAGGTGCTGCATTTTGGAAAGGCAAATCTGGGCAGGACTTATACACCTAATGGTAAGGTCCTGGGGAGTGTTGCTGAACAAAGACCTTGGAGTGCAGGCACATAGTTCCTTGAAAGTAGAGTCACCAGTAGATAGGATAATGAAGAAGGCATTTGGTATGTTGCCTTTTTGGTTAGTGCACTGAGTATAGTAGTTGGGAGGTCATGCTGAGGTTGTACAGAACATTGATCAGGCCACTTTTGGAATACTGTGTTCAATTCTGGTCTCCCTGCTATCGGAAAGATGTTCTGAATCCTTTCAAGTTTCACAAAAGATTTACAAGGATTTTGCCAGGATTGGAGGGTTTGAGCTATAGGGAGAGACTGAATAGGCTGGGGTTAATTTCCTTGCAATGTCGGAGACTGAGGGGTGGCCTTACAGAAGTTTATAAAATCACGAGTGGCTTAGATAGGGTGAATAGTTAAGGTCTTTTACCCAGATCAAAACTAGAGGGCATAACTTTAGGGTGAGAGGGGAAAGATTTAAAAGGGACCTGAGAGGCAACTTTTCACGCAGTGGGTGGTGCGTGTATGGAATGAGCTGCCAGAGGAAATGGTGGAGGCTGGTACAATAACAACATTTAAAAGGCATCTGGACAGGTGTATGACTAGGAAGAGTTTAGAGGGATATGGGACAAATACTGGCAAATTGGACTAGATTAATTTAGGATACCTGGGTGACATGGACAAGTTGGACCAAAGGGTCAGTTTCCATGCTGTACAGCTCTCTGATTCTATGACTCTAAGTAGAATTGATGAGGGGAGCTAGAAGATATGGTTTACTTAGACTATCAGAGGTCTTTCAATAAGTTCCCACATAAGAGATTAGCATGTAAAATTAGTGTGGGGTATTGGAGCAGTGTACTAACATGGCTAGAAAACTGGCGACCAGGAAACAAAAAGTAAAAATAGAGGGGTCATTTTCTCAGTGGCAGCCGATGACTAGTAGGGCACCACAAGGAGCAGTGATTGGACCGCACCTGTTCACTATATATTGCAAGAATTAAGTAATTCACCTCAGATTCATCTTCCAAGGGTTGGAGAGGGGCAGGAAAGTTGGAGCAGCCCATCCACCTCTGGAGTGTCCTGAGAAGAGAGTTTGAGGTTAGGCTTTGAGGTGACCTGTGTGATTCTTCCTCTAGCTGGTTACCTCTTGGTGCCTCCTCCATTTGAGGAAAGGGCACTTGGAATGCCTGCCAAATTACCCATTCCTCTGTTGTACGTTCGGTCCTGATGACAGAGAACAGATGTGTGCCCCTCTCCAGCAGTCCTTGAGGATGCTGGGCCTGGATTTCTGTAGCACTACCCAGTACCAAACTGTCCACAGAGACAGACAGATGGTCACAGGATTCACTGCACTGCTATTGTTTCTGGGTAATGAGGGCCATTAAATCCCACATACCTGTCTGTCACTGCTGTTCTTCCCTGCATATGTAGACAAAGTCCCTGACATTACAGGGCCGTCTCATGCCTGGGACTCCAGGAGTCCTCTGAATGCCAACGGCCTGTGCCATTTCTCCCTTGGCCAGTTGTGAAGCTGTTGTAGTGAGGTACTCACCAGATTGTGGTCCAACACTTTTGAAGCCTAACATTTGCACCAAGGTATGGTATCTGGGTGGGTGGGAGATGCAGGAGGCAGCCTTGCCGATACTTCCTCTGATGTCTCTGTTCTCCTCCTACGAGGATCAAGGAGGTGCCTCCTGGGGGACCTGCTGTTTCACTGCAGTGGTGGGGGACATCCCACTGGTAGCTGCCAGACAAGACAGAAGGTGTCACAGCCAGGGGTTCAAAGTGGCGTGACAGCAGGACTCATGGGAGAGTTGCAGTGGAATGAAGAATGAGACTGACTCAGACAGTGGGACGTGGATATCTTAGCATGTCCATAAAAGTGACCTTGGCCTTTTCCTGCTAAAGCCAGGATTCTGTCCTCCAGGGAGTTGAGGAGTCTGATGTTGGGCCCCCCCTCCAGCCATCTGGGCCCTTCCTGCCCTATTTGTGGACTGTCTTCACCTGAAATGAGAGAAAGGGAGGGATGGAGAGCAGTGATAGTGAGCGGTGCACTTGTTCATGCTGGTGTCGGGCGGGGAAGGGTGGGGAGGGTTTCTAGGCATTCAGTAGGCAGCACATATACTGTGCAGGGTTCGTGTTGTGGGTAAAGGGGAAATGAGAATGGCTAAGAGAAAGTATTGCAGGCAATAGTGAGGGTGGCAGAGCTTGAGCCTTGCTGGGAGGTGGGTTTAGCAGCAAAGATAGAGTGAGTGTGAAGCGGCAGAGGGAAGAGTGTGGACCCCCACCCTTGGGGAGCACAGAAGGTCATTGACCTTCTTGTGGCACTGCTGTCCATTCCTCGCACCGTGGAGATGGCACTGCCCGATTGGTGACCCGCACCAGGCTGCTAGGGGCTGGTGATGTGATCTCCGTTGCTGGCTCTCTGAGAAGAGGACATTCCTCCTTTACACCAACTCATCCATCAGAACATTCAGGTTTCTGTCAGCGAATCATTGCACCGCCTCCCCTTCTCAAACACCATCACACTTTATGCCCGTTGCTGAGCAATTTCAGAATGCCAGTGCTTGTCCAGATGCACAGCTGCTTTTCAAATGTGGCATGGGCACCAAGTCTGCTGGTCTTCCATTTGATATCCACTGAGTGGTGAACTGTTCCAGGAATGGTGCATGGTAAAATGAAGTGAGTCAGAACTGAGAGATGCCACAGAGTTGGTATGCACAGTTAATCGGGGAGTTTAGTAAGATGGAATGAGAAATCTCACTAAACCTCGCAACAGAAATCTCAATACAGCTTGCTATTAGCCGAAGAAGGTAAGATTCAGCCCTTTGAGTAAAATACTTATGAAACAACCAGACAAGATACAGTTGGAGCATTACATTCAATTCTAGCAGCACACTTTGGGAAGTAAAGCAAAGCCCTTTGAGTTCAGAAGAGGTTTCATGAAGTAATACTTGGAACAATGGAATGTAGTTAGGTTAAGAGAGTGAAGAAGCTGGTTTTATTCTCCTTAGAGCAATGAAGATTTGTTGGGGATGTTCAAACTTTTGGTCTCTAAGTTAGAACGTGGTGTATTCACTCTAGAGACTCGAGCACCTGTACTGACAGAGTGCTACAATATCTGAGATACTGATTTTCAGATGAGATATTAAACTTGGGCCCTATCTACTTTGATGAAGGGCAAGGAAGTTCTCTGTGTCCCAGCCATCATTCATCCCCTAACAGCATCACTAAAAATGGATTATCTTGTTAATTAGCTCACTGCTGTTTTTGGGAACCTCACTGAGTACTTCAGCTACAGCGTATCCATGTGGCAGCCTATAACTTTTTGTGTGCTGTAGTTTCAGGAGTGGGATTTGAACCCACAACATTCTGACTCATGTCAAAGAGCTATGATTGAGCAGTAGCCAGCACCTGACAACAGCATTGGCAAATTGCCAGTCACTTATTCATTTGAGTGATGCTGTTATGGGAGGTGCTAGATGGAAGGTATCTCATTTTAATGCTAGGGTTCATGTGGCAGTCCAAAGCAATGTGACTGTAAGAGAGGTGGAGGTGCTGGTCAGGGTTCGTCAGAAAGAGAGCAGGAGACCATTCCCTTTGTCCTGCTCTGGAGTGAGTGTAGGTTGTGTAGTTGCATTGCAAATTAAATGACTCTTCGTGCTCATGCTCAGCAATGAGGGTGTTGCCACTGAGTATCACTGTGGTTGGTTGATCTCAGCGCAAGGATTACTTCCTGCACAGCTTCAGGACCGTAAGCTATCAGTGAAACAATGAAATAATGTGTAGGAGCAAGTCAAAGGAATGTGATTTTAACATAGATGTTGGAAGTCAACTGTAGCATCTTTTAAAAATGAATCAAGTACTTGGTATTTTTTTCAACAGCCAACAAATTAATCCTTTGCGAAACAAGTTACAACATCTAAGCTTTTGTCTGCAGTGCACCGCTATTTCTCCAGAAAGATTATTCATGTTGGTAGCTGCAATTTAACGACAATCTATGGTAAAACCGCTATTCCTGGCCACCCAAGCTCTCATCTGTGTCAAATAATAAACTTAGGAATATGTTGAGCATTTCTCAGGAGTCACTAATTTCAAAAGACCAATGTTGACGATCGCCAACTCATTGTATCAGCTCAGCCTTCTACGAACTATGGTAGCAACTGTTTAACTTTCGGAGGTATTTGCTGTCAATGGCAATCCCTAGTTGTCACCATGCCTCTTTACTGCAATGCCATCTGGACTGTGGGCTGGATTTTGGCTTCCAAGACGGGTAACTTGAGTTGGGGATATTTGGGGGTTTTCTAGACCCATCTCAGTAAAAGCTTTCCTGAATTCTGATTGTCAGTATGTGGGAAGGGTATGAGGAATTGGATTTGCTCACGGTCCCCAGAAGCAGAGTGTAGGCAATCCTGAGGAGAGTAAGTGCTGAGATGGGCTCGTTCCAAGGCCTGTCTCAATTTTCTGGGACTTCATTCTAGTTATTCCAGAAACTCTTAAGCCATCTATGCTCATCCCTTGCCGCTGTTCAATATCAATCCCCCATGGACCCTATCCCATTCATGCCAACTTCATAACTCTGCCCACCACATCCTTCCTTCTTACCCCGTCACACCGTCCATGCTGTCCACCTAGGTACTCACCCATTTTCCTCATGGTCTGAATTCTGGAAACACGTTTTAAAGTTTAAAAGCTTTCTTTTCTGTGTACTTTATCATGAAAACTTCTCATTTGTAGAATCCATTAAGAATGGTTTAATCTGTAGAACTGAAAAACAGAAGTAAATCCTGATGTCTGGCTCTTTATTGGACATCCTATCTAGTGTGTCAAAGGATATACAGGTTGAAAAACAGTCTGTTTAGTCAGATGAAGACACATTTAACTATTCTAGTGCTTTCCTGGGTAAACACCCACCAAGGATCCTCCATAATTTGGTATATACTTTAAACTCTGCTGCCCTATTCTAATCTGTACCAAGTTTTTTTTTCATTATTCCTCTGTGCTGAAAGACCCACAATATCTCCTGACTTGGCCTGGTGTCCAATCTTGTTTGATAATGCTCCAGTGAAGTGCCTGACTATTCATTATATTTGATGTGATGCAACATAAGGAGATGCTAGATAAACTAAATATTAGTCTGAGTCTAGGTTTTAGGCATGGTCTAAAACTAAGAATTAGAGAGGTTCGGGGACTGAATTCCAGAGTGAAGGGTCTTGTCACAGCTTCTGGGGCTGCCTGAATTGCAAGTCATGGATGTTTCACTGGCCAGAAGTGAAGGAGCACGTAGATCCTGGCTGATGGGGAGTGTTGAAGCCATTGAGAAATTTAAAATTTAAAAATCAACTTTTTGCTGGACCGGATCTAGTAAGGGTCAGTGAACAAGAGATGGTACGAGCAGTTAATACAAACAGTCAGATATGATAAAAAAAATTCTCTTTTGATTTAATGTACATTTTGAACAGAGTTGGTTGAATAATAATAACTAAAGTTATACCATTAACAAGATTGAGCCCAATGCAGGAATAAGATAAAAATGGTTTGTTCATTATAAACAGAGGGATATTTGACACAATTGAAGTGTCCCTGCCTCTAGATTCAAGTCCCACTTACTCCAATGGTGTGTAACAATGTATCTGAACAGGTTGGACAACAGTATTCATATTCTGAACAGGTTGATGTACTTCCACATCTTTCTATTAGCTGAGCACTCCCATTCATCAAATTTACATGCTTCATAGATGTAACATTAAGCTGCATGCAAACTAATGTGTATAAAACCAGTTATGCTGGAAAGAATTACAAGACATTAAAAAATCAAAATCTGTAGACAGCATCATAAACTATGGGATTAAAACTGTAGTAATTGATTTGTGCAAGTTGACTGAAGCTTGATATAGTGATTGTAATGTCTTATTAGTCAGTTTATCATAAGCTTTATTCGCTGTGTTTCCATGCTTCAGGGAACATGATCTTATTCTAAGGGCCTGTGTTTGCAGATGCTAAGCTTTGTGACCTAATCAAGTAGGTCACATTGATCACTGGTGGCAGTTATTTTATTGTTAGTTAATACATTTAATACTATAACTGACTTAACTGCTCACCAGAATGCATCCTTTCTCTGCAGCAAATTTGACCTCCGTATTCACAGTGTACTCTATGCTCATTAGATTACCAGCAGTTTCAACACTACTGGGAGAACATGACAAAGTTCCTCCCGGTGACTGATGTTCTTTACTGCTGCATTTCTCTAGCCTAGGGACAGGAGTAGCCCATTTAGCCCTTTGAGCCTCTACAGCTGTTCAGTGAGATCATGGCTGATCTGTGACTCAACTTGATATATCCTACTTTTTCCCATATCCCTTAATACTTTTGGTTCACAAAAATCTACACTTCACAGATTTCAGGTTAATAATTGATTTGGAACTAATTGCAGTTTCTAGAAATAAGTTCAAGTTTCTAACGCATTTTGTGCAGTTGAGCTTTCTATATTCACGTCTGCCGTTTCCTCTCTATTTCCATTGACAGAATTACCATTAGCAGTTTTCAAATGGCACACATTGCCCCGGTCAATCTCCTTTTTCAAAATAATTGTAAAAGCCCTTTTTTTTTATATCCCTCAAATTTCATAACATTTTGACTTTTGTAATTCTCATTGTTTATTTTGCCAGACTTTGTAATTGCTCCCATTTGTCAAGATTTATCCTTTATTTTGCATTTTATTTTTTTTTCATTTGTTTTTAATTTCTCTTCCAGCAGAAATGAGAGGCTTTAAAATAAATTGGCTTTTGTTGATGGAAACTCCATCAGTCATACTTGGGAAGGAACTGTTTTGATTTCAATCTCTGTTAGTTCTGGGAAAAAGTGTAGATCATATCACAACCTTAGTCTGAATGTTTCAAACAATTCTGCTAAATTGATTGTGTATTTAATCATGTATTACTTAGCTGCTCAATAGCTGCAATTTTCTTTTTGTTAAGCTGGTCAACTTCAGAATGAAATCATAATCTGCTTTAAGGTGTTATGTAATTAAACAGTTGCTAAGGGAACAGATAGAACAGAAAAGAAACATGGTTTAATTTTTGCGTCATAGTGTTTCCATATCAACCTGGTTGCCAATCTTCACATATTCCACAGGAACCTGTTTATCACATACATTTTGTTTTGAAATGTTAATATTATGTTAATTTAGGAGGGGATGTCAGTAGAAATAAAGTCCTAAAAGATAAATTATAAAAGGTCAGAGACTTTAATTAATTGTCAATTTATGGCTATTGGAACCTGACATCTAAAAGCCAGCCAAGTGTCCGGTCTTGGAGCTCTGAGGTCTTTCCAGTGAAAGCCTATTAACTATCAATTTTGACTTCCACTGATTTCAAAGCCTCTCAAATAGCACTGTTTAGAACAGAAAACTTAAAGATGTTTGAGAACTGACATGAGATGAATCTGAAATAGAGGGGACCGTGATGTACTTATGGAAGGTATCATTTGCTTGAATAGCATGCAGAATATTACTTTTCATTGCGTTGTGGTACAGGTGACAATAATAAATCAAATCAAAAATCGAAGAGGGGAGACAAGCATTTTCCAAGAGAATGTATTAGTTCCTGCCCTGTGACCTGGTGACAGGTAAAATAGGAGAATGATATGATCTTCACATCAGACAATGACAGGTAGCATATAAGAAAGTCAAAACATTGGAGAAACAAAGGATGTTGCTGTACCCAAGACAGCAAGAGACACACCCAATGGTTAGAAGTAGGAAACAATTGAATCAATTAATCAGATCACATCGGGATATATAAGTTACAAAGTTGATCCAGCAGTGCTCCCCACTTTCACCAATATGTCACACCCCACAACTCAAACCCCCCACCTCCACAGCACCTCCCTGCCAATGAAAACAAAGGATGCGCCAATATTTGCTGTAAAGGCAACAATCTGACATCATTGGAGCACTGGGTCGTGTCCTGTATCAAAATGTATTGATGGTAAATGGATTAGGAATGGATTAATGCCTTACACATGGCTTCATTTGTTGCTTTTTACAAGCTGAGGCAATTTTCTAAAGAGGAATCATTTGTGTTTGTGATGGAAGTTCTTTTGAGAAGGTCATCGACAAAATGGTCGTGAAACATACAAGCTGTTCTGAGCTGGAGGCCATTTTCTAATTATTGGCTTAATTGCGTTCAAGTTCTGCTTTGTTATGTGCTCCGTGAGTAAATCACACGGAATGCTTTCTTTAATAATAAATTTCACATGCTTACAAATCAAATGAAAAGATCTCATTTAATATAGCAACCATAGAATCTGAACTGCACTCAAAGACATATCATTTTACCTCATTACTGGTTAATAGATTTTAGATCAGACTTTCTTTTCTTGTGTTGTGCTGTAATAGAACACAGTCGTATTGATGAGATTGTTAGTAAAGCAGCATTGCTTAGAGTTGCATAACCTTACACCTGTTCATTGTTTTCTTTTCATAATTGAGTTCCCTCTTGTCCTAGGGCAGGGAGTGGTAATGTAACCAGTTTAGTATCTATCCATTAAACTTGTCTTGGTTGTTTCTGAATTTTAAACACCGCAATTAATCTCGAGGGAATGCTCACTGGACCCAAAACATTAACTCTGATTTCTCTTCACAGATCCAGCCAGACCTGCTGAGCTTTTCCAGCAATTTCTGATGTACAGCATCCACAGTTCTTTCAGTTTTTATCGAGGGAATCCATAATTCTGCCATTTACAAAGTTAATGGTACATGTGACAATAGAGCTAATTCAACTCCATTCAATTCAAGTTAAAGAAAATAATTTACCAATCAATATAGCTTTCATAGTAAACCTTTCATTTAATCTTACTCACATTTTTTAAAAAAGTCTATTTTATTCGCAGATAACAAGGTGTAGAGCTGGATGAATGTAGCAGGCCAAGCAGCATCAGAGCATTCATCCAGCTGTACACCTTGTTATCTCCGATTCTCCAGCATCAGCAGTTCCTACTATCTCTGAATCTATTTTATTCTCATCTGTTTTATGTAATGCTAAAATCCAACAGATTATTGTGAATGTTTTTAAAAACAAAGACTTGTAGTTATTTAGTTCTTAGGAGGAGGTCAAGGTCTTTAAAGGGGTAGGAGTTGCATCCTGGAGTTCTGTTGATTTCTTGACTCTGCAAAATTAGAATTAGAATTAGATTTTATTGTCATGTGTAGCACGGTGACTCAGTGGTTAGCACTGCTGCCTCAACGCCAGGGACCCTGGTTCAATTCCAACCCTGAGCGACTGTGTGGAGTTTGCACATTCTCCTGTGTCTGCGTGGGTTTTCTTTGGGTGCTCCAGTTTCCTCTCACAGTCCAAAGATGTGCAGGCTAGGTGGATTGGCCATGCTAAATTGCCCATGATGTGCAGGCTAGGTGGATTGGCCATGGGAAATGAAGGGTTGCAGGGATAACAGTAAGGTTGTGAGTCTGTGGAATGCTCTTTAGACAGTTGGTGTGGACTTGTTGGGCTGAATGGCCTGTTTTCACACAGTAGGGATGTTATAAATGTGTACTGAAGTACATGAGTACAATGTCATGGTGTCACCTTCGGTATCTAGGCCTATAATCTTAGGTACAAAGTAGAAAAATAAAGAAACAATGTTAAAAGCTCAACATTAAAGTCCTTAAGTGCTCTAGCCACACTGGGCTTGCACTCCCCACAAGGGTTTGAACTCCTCTCTGCTGGGCTCAATCTTAACATCCGTTGCAGCTGCCAGTGGACCAGTTGTACTGGGCTCGATCTCCCTAAGATGGCCTTGCTCTTCTCCATGCTGGGCTCCCTCGCACTCTTTCACTGTCCCCTCTGCTGGCTTGCTCTCCCCTATTTGGGGCTTGATCTCTCCCTCCACAGTAGGTAAATCTTGGGTGGGAAGATTGAGGATGGCCGATGCTGAGCACTGATAGTGGCAGTTGGTCTGAGTGGTACTACTGGTATGGGGGAGCTTCTGGCCTCTGGCTGGTAGCTGAAACGTATCACCTCCCTTTTGGTGGAACCGGGGACTCCAGCAGCAGCCAATATGCTACCTATATAAGACTAACTCCAGGCTGGGCTCTTGGAAATGCTAATGGTGGGGCTGATGTACAGGACCACTGCCATGATCATTAGACTTGACCAAGGGTCTTTCACTGTCTCGGCACATCCAGGGATTGTAAGAACTGTAGATACTGGTGTCAGAGAGAACATGGTGTA
>JAHRHZ010000139.1:463398-490254 GCA_024137785.1 Ginglymostoma cirratum
GGCCTAAACCCTTCATCAGAAAGGTTTAGGCCCGAAACGTCAAGTTTTCCTGCTCCTATGATGCTGCTTGACCTGCTGTGTTCATCCAGCCCCATGCTTGTTATCTCGGATTCTCCAGCATCTGCAGTACCTTTTATCTCTGCCCAGAACATTAGCTGAGTTTCTGGACTAATAGTCTAGTGATAATGCCACTAGGCCGTTGCCTCACCAAAGCGCAGGTAGCTTGGAATATCAGAGGACTGGAAAAGATTTCAGAGATAGTGAGGGCTGAGACCATGGAGAGATTTGAAAAAGGGATCAGAATTCTAGGAGTCAATGTAGGTGAACAAACTGAGGTGATGGATGAACAGGACTTGGAGCAAGTGAAAAGGTTTCAGGAAAAGTTTATCTAGAGGTAACAAAGATGAGGATTTCAGCAGTAGGTGAGCTCAGGTAGGGGATAGCAAGAACTGAAGATGCTGGAGTCCGATTCAATACAGTGTGGAGCTGGAGCAACACAGCAGGAGTCCTGATGAAGGGTCTAGGCCTGAAATATTGACTCTTCTCCTCCTCTGATGCTGCCTGACTTGCTGTGTTCCTCTAGCTCCATCAGAGGAGGAGAAGAGTCAATATTTCAGGCCTAGACCCTTCATCAGGACTCCTGCTGTGTTCCTCCAGCTCCACACTGTATTGAGCTGAGGTAGGATACAGTTGGGAAATAAAATGATAGAATTAGGCCACCTTAGTAATGGGGTGGATATATGTTTGGAAGCTCATCTCTGGATCAAATAAGACATTGCCAGGGAGAGGCATGGAGTCAGGAGCTAGGGAATAGTGTTTGTAGTAGGGTTCAAAGAAAATGACATATCCTATTCTATTATTTTACCAATATTGTTGCTTTATCTTGGCCTCCAGGAAATATTGGCCTAGATTTTCTAATAGCTTGATAATTGATTTAGATCAAAGTTGCTTTTGGGGACCCTGCAGAATCCTCATCTTACCAAACACCAGAGGAACTGCCCCAAAACTGAACATCTCCTCTGCACCTGGAACCCTCTGAAAGTATTCATTTACATTGGGCCCCAATCTTCCCCACTTCCTGGGGTCCAGGTCTGAAGCTTTGTCTCCAACAACTGTCCCCTTCTCCTGCTCTGGATCTGACACTCCCCTGCCCATCCCCCCTGCCACGTCCTCACCTACTCAGGACCTGACTACCCCTTCTCTCACTTCAGGCCCACCTGACTCTCTGCCCTGCTAACATACTTCAATAGCCTCCCCCACCCCAGCCCTTGGCTCTGGACCTGACCATTCTCCCCCTTTCCTAGGACCTGATATTCCCTCTCCCCCAGCACTTGCAACTTGACTTCGCCCCATTCCACTAACCCTATTCTGGATTTGTTATCTGCTATGATGGCTGACCTACCCTAAACCTTCCATCACATGCTTGGCCGCCTTTATACCCTGTTACCCTATACATCTGGTACCATAACCACTTGGCAACCTACACCCATCCCATGGACAACCCCTAATCCTCTTGGCACACTACCCATTTGGCACAACACTAACTTGGCACCTTATCCTCTGAACAGACTAACCTCACTTTTTATACAGCAGTTGTCAAATTGACTGTGATTCTGAACATTTAAACTTCAGAATCCAGCAGCTGACGGCTGTGTAGGTGGATTGTTGATTTACCTGTGCCTTCCCCTCATAGTGCTGTGTGATGAGAGAGCTGTCAGAATGAAGAGCAGTTCTGTTTCTGAGGGAGCCCTGATCAGAATCTTCTGTCAGAAGTGTAGAGCTCTTTCATGCTGTTAAAAATCAAGCAGAATGGCAAGGCGCAGGAGATTTCCACTCCTTGGAAAATCTGGACTATTATTCTTGCTCTGGTGGCAATTATTTTGCTTGCTTCATTGGGAGATATTCTGTTTGAATAAATAGAATTACAGGAGATTCAATACATGTCAATATTTCCATTGCATTCAAGGGAATTCTCAGTAACATTAAGTAAATCCCTTTCCTGAGTAACACTGATTCATTGTGATTTTCCCAGACTCATCTATGACAAAGTCCTTCCTGTTTTTGTCTATCATTTCTTACTATAATTTTCCTACACGACTTTTTTTTTTTTTTGAAACTTCTTGTGCCCCGGTGTCATTTCGTAATTTATCATTAAGAATGTGTTCAGATAAAAGAAAATGGAGCAGGACTTCCCACAGAAGTTCCTTTCTTGTTGCAATGAAGATGAAATATAAGTTCAGATGAAGAAGTTCTTCGAAATGCCCTGTTTAACTTTGTGCAATCAGAATAGCAACCCTCAGATCTCAAGCACAGCAGTTAACTTTGTGAAAGAAATCTGAGACCAATGTTCTTGTCTCAGCTACTCTTCCTAGCTATCCATTCCACCTTTTGATCATTACTCCACAAATAAATATTTCTTGCTGTCCATCCTAAACAGTACCTATTTTGCTCTGTTGCCTTGACAACAAGAAATACAGTACTATATTCCAGCTACTTGTACTGGTTTCAAGATCTGAGTTTCAAAGAGCAGATCTCCAATAAATCTGCAGAAAGCCTAAGAACTAATGTCCTGAATCTCCAGGAATCCAGTGGCCATCATTCACTCCAAACTGGGATTCCAACTTCTGAAGGCCAATGATCCAGGTGTCTATATGGAATGCATTGACCCTCTTGGCGAGGCGGATGGATACACTTATTTCTGGTGTTGACTCTCATTCCAGGAGGCACCGCACCAATTTTTTTCTTACATTTCCCTGATATTTCTCAGGCATTGGCATTGATTCATCAGAACTTCATTGTGTGTACTCATCGAAATGGAAAATGCTCCAAGGTATTTCACAAAGGAAGAAGCTGGCTCTGTATAGCACCAATTCCCTAAACTCAAAACACCATTACACTTCCCTGTGTATTTGTTGGATACATATCAAAATATCGACAAAGAAATGGCATATTGCCATAGTTAACACATGCAAAGTGAATAATTTTCCACTACTTAACCAATGTCGAGTAATTTGTGTTATATTGATCCTGGCAACATTACTTTTCACAACTTACTTAGTTGTAGAGTCACATAGCGCAGAAACAAACCCTTTGGTCTGACCAGTCTATGCCAACCATAATCCCAAACTAAACTCGTCTCACCTGCCTGCTCCTGGCCTGTACCCTTCCAAGCTTTTCCTATTCATGTATCCATCCAAATGTCTTTTAAACATTGTAATTGTACCCACATCCATCAGTTCCTCAGGAAGTTCATTCCACACAACAACCACCCTCTGTGTAAGAAATTTATCTTTTGTCTTTTTTAAATCTCTCCCCTCTCACCTTAAAAATGTGCCCCTAGTCATGAAATACCCCATCTTAGCGAAAAGCCAACTATCATCAACTCTATCTATACCTCTCATTATTTTATAAACTTCTTTGAGGTCACCTTTCAACTTCTTGCGCTCCAATGGAAAAAGTCCAACTTATCCAGTTTTTATCTATAACTCAAACCTTCCATACCCAGCAACGTCCATGTTAATCTCTTTTGAACCCACTCTAGCTTGATAATATCCTTTCTATAACTGGGTGAACAGAACGGGACACAGTATTCCAGAATAGGCCTCACCAATGTCCTGTACAACTTCAACATAATGCTCCAACTCTTATTCGCAAAGGACTGAGCAATGAAGGCAAATGTGCCAAAAGCCTTTTAAACCATCCTGTCTATATGCGATGCAAACTTTAAGGAATTATGTGCCTGCACCCTTAGGCCCCTCTGTTCTACAACACTACCCAAGACCCTACCATTTATTGTATAAGCCCTACCCTTGTTTGTTGTGCCAAAATGTAATACCCTGCATTTATCCAGATTGAACTCCATCTGCCATTTTCCAGCCGATTGACCCATTTTGTCAAGGTCCCTTTGTTATCTTAGAAAACCTTCTTCACTGTCTACAATGCCACCAATTTTGGTGTCATCCGCAAACTTACTAACCATGTCTTCTATATTCTTATCTGAATCATTTGTATAAATGACAAACAAAAGAGGACTCAGCACCGATCCCTGTGGCACATCACTTGTCACAGGCCCCCAGTCCAAAAAACAACCTTTCACCATTACACTGTCTTCTGCCGTTAAGCCAATTTTGTATCCAATTGGCAAGTTCACCCTCAATCCCATCTCACCTAACTTTACTAATTAGTCTACCATGCAGAACCTTGTCAAAGGCTTTACTAAAATACAAATAAACAATGTCTTCTGCTCTGTCATCAGCAATCTTTTTGGTAACTTCCTCAAAAAACATAATCAACTTTGTGAGACACAATTTTCCTCACACAAAACAACACTGACTATCCCTACTCAACTTTCGCCTCTCTAAATGTCCATAATTTTTATCTATTATAATCACCTCCAACAATTTACCCACAACCAAATTCAGACTGACAGGTCTATAGTTTATCGATTTCACCTTACAACATTTCTTGAAAGCAAAGGTACAACATTCGCCACCCTTCAGTCATCAGGCACCTCACCTGTAGTTATAGGTGATGCAAATATTTCTGTAAGGGGTCTCGTAATTTCCTCCATTATTTCCCATGATATTCTGGGATGCATTAAATCAGATCCCAGAGATTTATCCACCTTTTACATTCTCTAACACCTCCTGAACTTCCTCTTCTGAAATGTGAACTGTTTTTAAAACATCAAAATTTATTTCTCTGCATTCTCTTAACTCTATATTTCTTTCTCCACAGTAAAAACTGGCGCAAAATATTCATTTAGTATCTCTCCCATCTCCTGGGGTTCAACACAGATTAGATCCTTGATCTTTAAGAGGCACTACCCTCTTTCTACTTACCCTCTTGATTTGAATGTATTTGTAGAATCTCTTAGGATTATCTTTAACCTTATCTGCCAATGCTATCTCATATTCCCTCTTTTTGCCTTCATGATTTCTGTCTTAAGAGTGCCCCTACACTGTTTTATATTGATTAAGAGATTCAATTGAACCAAGTTGTCTATATTTAAACATGGATTTCACCAGCTTTAAAATCTCCCCACCCTCAACCTCATTCCATGTCTCACCATCCCTCTCATCCCTGCCTCCTTGACCTGGCACAACCTGCCCATCTTCTCTCCCACCCTATCTGCCCCCCAACCTCACTGACCAATCCCCACCACTGCCTACCTGCACTCACCTATCACCATCCCACCTACCTTCTCCAGCCCCACCCTCCTCTCTCTATTCATTTCTGAGCTCCCTTTCCCCTCTCCATTTCTGAAGAAGGGTCCTGACCCAAAACGTCAACCTCCAGCTCCATGCTGCGTTATCTCTGACTCTAGCATCTGCAGTTCTTGCTATCCCATTGATATTGAATGCATTTTTTTAATACGAAGATTACCCCGTGTTCTAAGTATATAATGTGTTTTGATTTAACACCACGTTGTGATCCTTAACAAATTTATTAATGCTATATCAGGAGAAATTACAAAAGCAGAAGGTGTGCATGGCTATTTAACTGCTATTCATACATTATAATTATAATCTATGGTCACATAAACAATAATGATATGGGTATGCATGCACTTACATAGTTACGTGCACTGCTCTTCTGATATCTAGTGATAACTGAGTTTTCCTGAGGGCCATGTAAAGAACAGAATGTTTGTCCACCTGCTCCAAGCAAATAAACAGTCAGGCATTCCTTGAGCCTAATCCTGTTGCACTGTGGAGACATGCTGTTGCGGAAATTCTGATACATCCAATGAGTTGAGGCAGACGGGTATCGTTCAAGAGTCCCACTAAGTGAGTGCAGGCTAGACAGCAGACTGGAGTCACAAAGACCTTAGCAATTCAGGACTGCCAATTCATTTTCTGCAACATTGTGGAAGTAAGGGTGATCAAACTGAGGCAGCGTGTTCTGATCTGTTGCTACTGTGCTGTAATCTTCAACAGCCGATTCTGCGAAAGAAACTCTGGTTTCTCAGCACAATTAAGAACAATGTGGAAGTTGTGAGACTGCATTTTTTCAATTATCCATTTGTTTCACAATTTGTTCCAGATTTTATGAAAATATATGGAAACAGCACTTTTGAAACTCTTGAAGAAATAATTTGTGTATCACATTTGGAAAATCTACCAGCAAGGCAGAGTTTTCTTTAGAATTTTATTTGACAGTTCAACTGTGTTTTCTGTACCAGCTACTGAATTGACGCCGTTGAAGATGGGACATCCCTGAGTTGTGCAAAGCATAAATTCCTCAACTGTTGAACACCTTGTACAATTCTGTGGTTAAATTAGATCTTTGGTGTGCAAAGCTGAACATGGGGTCACCACTGTACAAGGGAAAAGTTGGAGAGATCTAAAACTTATTAATATGTTGTGATCCCTTTTAGGGGCCAAACTTTGTAGGTTCAATAGGATAAAACATACATTCAGAAATGTACATTTCACGTTGCATTTTAAGATAGCTCATGCAGAAAATGCATTTCAAAATGAAGCCACAGGATCTAGGCATTTGACGACGAAGGAATGGTGCTATATTTGGAGCTTAGAATGGTGTGTGACTTGGTGAGGTTCTCATGCATCTGCTGCCATTGTCCTTCTAGGTGGTACAGTTTGTGGATTTGGAAGACCCAATCAAAGGAGGCTTGGTGAGTTATTGCAGTGCAGCATGTAGCTGGTAAACAGTGCAGTTACGGTTTAGGCTGGTGGTGAAGTGGAAAATTTAAGTTGGAGAGTATCTATGACAATCCTGACATGTCCCTTTTAGGTATGGGAAGGTTTTGGGAAACATAAGGTAAGTCATGCACTTCACAATACCCAGCCTCTGACCTGCTTTTGCAACTACAGTATTTATGTGACAGGGCGAATTAAGTTTCTGGCAAATGGTGAGTAATTTGACATTGGTCATAAGACCATACGAAATACAAACCGGAATAGGCCATTTGGCCCCTTGAGCCTCCTCCATCATTCAGTAGGATCATGGCTGATCTGACATTCCTAAGGCTCACTTTCTGGCCTGTCCCCTGTAACCCTTGATTCCCTGACTGCTCAAGAATTTAAAAACAAAAACAAAAATTGCTAGAAAATCTCAGCAGATCTGGCAAGCTCTATGGAGAGAAATCAGAGTTAGTGTTTTGGGTCCAGTGACCCTTCCTCAGAACTGATCAAGAATCCATCTCAGCCTTAAATATACTCAAGAACTGTGTTGTTCTTTGTTCTTTGTTCTTAAGGACCCTGCCCCCACAGGTCTATGTGGCAAGGAGTTCCAAAGATTCACAACCCTCTGACAGAAGAAATTTCTCTTGATCTCAGCCTTAAATTAGCTCTCCTTTATTCTGAGACTATGCTGTCTGGTCCTAGACCCTCCATGAGGGAAATATTCCTCAGCATTTACCCTAGCAAGCCCCTTAAAATCCTGTAAGTTTCAATGAACGCTATTCAATTTCACAAGGGACTTGTTTAGAGACGCTGCTGTTATGATTAGTCATTGCCTGGTGTTTGTGTGGTGTGAATGTTTCTTGCCATTATCTGAAGTTGCAAATGGAACTGCAATAATCAGTGATCATCCCCTCTTCTGACCTCCTGATGGAGGGAAGAACATTGAGGAAACAGCTGAAGACGGTTGGGTCAATAGAACTGGAACGTCTACAGGATTTCCTGGAACCGAGATCATTGACCTCCATCCAGCCAATCATTCTCAACTCCCTTCTGTAATTTGGCTGTTTTGTCCATGTTTGGATGAAGGTTGTCTGGAGCTGTGATATTGTGCTAGGACCCAAACTAGGTATCAGTGAGCAGGTTATTAATGAGGAGGTACTGCCGCATAGCACTATTGATGACCTGTTTACTGACGATTCACAGCAGACTATTGGGCTGGTCATAGGCCAGATTGGATTTGTTCTGCTTTTTTGTGGGCACGATACAATTTTCCACTTTGGTCAGATGCCAGCATTGTTACTTTACTAGAGCAGCTTGTCAAGCGATATTGATAGTTCTGGATCACAAGTTTTTAATGTTTCTTTCTATGCAGACCACCAAGCAATTTCTTTCTTTGCTGAATTTCTTAGAGACTACTGTCATGTGGGTTTTGCTTTTACTTGTCCTTTGTAGTAGCCATTGCCTTTCTGAGGTGCTTATGTCAGATCTAGCAGTGGGATACATTTGTGAAAAACAGGACAGAATCATCCATGAGCCATTGGTAAAAATATAAAAGAATTGAAATAGGAGTAGGTCATGCAGCCCTTTAACCTGTTCCATCACTTCATGCAATCTTGACTGATCTTTGAACTTGATGCCACATTTCCCCACTCTCCCATGCTGTTACACCCTATAGCCATATTTAACATTATTATAAGTTGCAATTGAATTGTGAAGCACCTCAAGCATAATTTTCCCATTTTTTTTTTCAGGTGATTAGTGCACGGTAGAGCTTAGGCAGGCATGAGTTGTGTTTTCACTGGTTCAAGTCCAGTACCCTTTATCATATGGGATATTGGGCACAGAGACTGTTCATGTGTAACGTTATTTTATCAAAGTGTTGCTGCCTGGCATCTCCCACCCCTTGAATAACAATGATTTATATAATGTAAGAGTTACTTATTCGTGCAATTATGGAATTAGTTCTTAATGTTGAGTACTTTATCTGTACCTATAAACATCTTTAACATTACTACTTACCAAGAGAAATTCACAGGCCCTTATGTTTCCAATGGAAAGTGCTTTTTAGAAATTCTTTCACTGCATGTGGATGTTGCTGTCAAGGTAGTATTTTTGCCTATCCCCAATTGCCCTTGAACCAAGTGGCTTGCCAAGCTATTTTAAGGGACAGTTCTTGGTTAACTGCATTTCTGTGAATCTGAAGTCACATCTTGGTCAGACTGGGTAAGCGTAGTAGTTTCCCTTCCCTAAACAATATTATTAACAGATATTTTTGTTTTTACAGTTAATGATAACCTCGTGTAGCAGTTACTGACATTAACTTTCAATTTCAGATTTATTCATGAATTAAATTCAAATTGTCCCAGCTGCCAAAGTGGGATTTGAACCTATATCTTTAGAGTATTAGTGGGGATGGATAGGTTATTAATTTGTTGACATGATCACTATGGCACTGTCTCCCTTAATGTTTCAGAATGTCTTTAATATACGTTATAATATGCTTTGCTAGACCATCATGAAGCAGTTTTTCACACCAAGGTGTAAGAGGAGATATTAAGGCAGCTGTCCAAAAGCTTTATCAAAGATGTGGGCTTGAAGAGAGTCTAAAAGGAGGAAAGTGTGATTGAGAGGTGAGGGCTTTAGAAAGGAAATTCAAGAGTTTAGCTAGCAGAAGGTATTGCTTCTCATGCCTAGTGGTATTATTGCTAGATTGTTGATTTGCAGAATGTTTTGGGGACCTGGGTTCAAATCCTGCCGTGGCAGAAGATGGAATTTGAATTCAATAAAAACTCAAATTAAGTCTAACGTTGACCATGAATCCTTTGTCGATTGTCATGGAGATTGGAGATGGAGGATTACAGATATCTTTCAGGATCCTAGGTGAAAGCTAATGAGGTAGGGAGAGGTGAGGTCATGGAGGGCTTTGAAAATCCGAATGAGAACATTTAAGATTGTGGTATTACTTATGCAGGAGCCAATATTTGTGGAGAATACAGTGGTAATGCGTGAATGGAACTCAGTACAAGTCAGTTTATAATTTGCAATGTTTTGGATGAGCTCATTTATGAAGAATGGAAGGCCAGCCAGGGGTGCTTTATAATAGACAGATTGAGTAAGTAGGCAAACACATAGCGGATGCAGTACAAAACTAAATGTGAAGTTGTATACCTTGGTGTGGGTAGGGTATTGTTTAAATGGTAATTTGTTGGGAAATGTGGAAGTGCAAAGGGTTTGGGGTGTCACTGTGCCAATGAAAGTAGACAGATTTTTAAAAATTCATTCACAGAATGAGGGTTTCACTGAATTTAGCATCAGTATTTATTGCCCATCCCTAATTTTGGAGGGCAGGTAAGAGTCAGTCATATTGCTGTGGGTCTGAAGTCAGACCAGGTAAGGATTGTAATTTTCTTCCTCAAGGACATTAATGAGCCAGATGGGTTTTTCCCCCAACAATTGACAATGGATTCATGGTCATCATTACACTTAATTTGAGATTTTTTTATTGAATTCATATTCTGCCCCCCTCAGCTGCTGTGGCAGGATTTGAACCCAGGTCCCCAATACATATCTGGATCTTGGAATCAGCAGTCCAGCAATAATACCGCTAGGCCATCACCTCCCCTAAAATAAGCCATTAGGAAGGCAAATGGTATTTTTGACCTTTATTACAAGAGGCTTTGAGTTCAGAAGTGGGGTGTCTTACTGAAGTTATACAGAGCCTTGTTGAGACTATACTTGAGGTAATGCATGCAGCTTTGGCCTCCTGCCTTTTGAAAGGGTATACTTACCATGGAGGGAGTGCAGTGGACATTCACTAGGCTGATACCTGGAATGTCAGGATTGTCTTAAGACGAGAAATTGGTTTAACTGAGCCTATATTTATAAAATCATGAGGTCAATGGACAGGGTAAATAGGCAAAGTCTTTTCCCCCGAGGTGGGGGAGTCCAAAGCTAGAGAGCATAGGTTTAAGATGAGAGGGGAAAGATATAAAAGGGACCTAAAGAGGCAACTTTTTCATGCAGAGGGTGGTGCATATATGGAATGAGCTGCCAGAGGAAGGAGTGGAGGCTGGTATGATTACATTTAAAAGGCATCTGGATGGGTAAGTGAATAGGAAGGGTTTAGAGAGATCTGAACCAAATGCTGGCAAATGGGACTAGATTTATGTAGGATATCTGGCCGGCATGGACAAGTTGGACCAAAGGGTCAGTTTCCATTCTGTATATCTCCATGTCTCTATAACTCTATATTCACTAGAGTTAGTAGGATGAGCAGGGATCTGATTGAAACGTATAAAATTTTGCCTGGCCTGGACTGACTAGTTCAAGGAAGAAAGTTTTCCAGCTGGGGAGTCTGGAACCAGGAACACAGCCTCAGGATATGGGATATACCATTTAAGACTGAGATAAGGAAAAATTTCTTCACTCAGGGAAGTAAACCTGTGGAATTCTCAACCTCAGAAGGCTGTGGAGGACATGTCATTGAATATATTCAAGAAAGAGATAGACAAATGCCTAGATTTTAAAGGTATCAAAGGGTATGGTGAGAAAGTGGGAATATGTCATCGATGTACAGGTTCAACCATGATCCTATTGAGTGGTGGACCAAACTTGAAGAGCTAAATGGCCACTTCTGCTCCTTTGCTTCGAAGTTGCCAGTAATCCAGTTAAGTGGTAAAGGCATGGATGAGAGTTTCAGTAGCAGCAGCAGTTTTAACTGAGGCCAGAGTTCAGTGATACTATAAGGCAGAAGTAGTGTTCTGCTGAAGAGTCACTGGACTCAAAATGTTAACTCTGCTTTCTTACCACAGATGCTGCCAGACCTGCTGAGTTTCTCCAGCAATTTCTGTTCATGTCTCAGAAATAGGGGTCTCACTGATGGCTTGGATATGCATTTAGATGTTTATCTCTGTGGTAACAGGGCAACATAGGAGTATGTCTAAAATGCAGAAAGCCAGTGAACTAACGGTTCTGCCAATATTTTAATCTCATTAACATTTTCACCCTCCGTTTCTCAGCTAGCAGTTGATTGGATGGACTGGCTGACTGCCAAGAGGGAAACTGAAGTGCTTGGACCTTTGCAGTTCGTGATTTACGTAAATGGTTTGGAGGAAAACATTGCAGGTCTAATTAATAAGTTTGCAGATGATACAAACATTGGAGTTGCAGATAGTGAGGAGGATTGTCAGAGGGTACAACAGGATATAGATCAGTTGGAGGCATGGGCAGAAAAATGGATATGGAGTTTAATCCAGACAAGTGAGGTGATGCATTTTGGTAGATCAAATACAGGTGGAAACTATACAGTGAGTAGCAGAACCCTTAGGCATATTGATATGCAGAGGGATCTGGGTGTGCAGGGCCACAGATCACTGAAGGTGCAGCACAGGTAGATAAGGTAGTAAAAAAAGGCTATGGCACACTAGCCTTCATTGGAAGGGGCATTAAGTAAATCATGCTGCAGCTTTATAAACTTTAGTTAGGCCACACTTGGAATATTGCATACAGTTCTGATCACCATACTACAAGAAGGATGTGGATGTTTTGGAGACGGTGCAGAAAAGGGTTACCAGGATGTTGCCTGGTATAGGGGATTTTAGCTATGAAGCAAGGTTGGATAGACTGGGTCTATTTTCACTGGAACGCAGGTTGAGGATCGACCTGATAGAGGTTTATAAGATTGTGAATGGTGTAGATAAAATGGAAAGTATGAGGCTTTTTCCCAGGGTGGAGGGGTCAATTACTAGGGGACACAGGTTCAAGGTTCAGGGGGAGAAGTTTAAAAGAGATTTGAGAGGTAAGTATCTCTCTCAAAGGGTGGTGAGTGCCTGGAACTCACTGCCTGAGGAGGTAGTGGAAGCAGACACAATAGCAGCATTCAAGAAACGCCTGGACAAAAACATGAATAGGAAGGGAATAGAGGGATATGGATCCTGTAAGGGAAGGTAGTTTTAGTTTGGAAGGGCAAAGTGTGTCAGCACAAGCTTGGAGGGCCGAAGGGGCTGTTCATGTGCTGTATTGTTCTTTGTTCTTTGTTCAAGGGTGGGGGCTATTAGGAACCATAACAGCACGCCCGATTTTAAACTTGACAGGATAATGTTTCATCTTCGTTGCACGGACATCCCACTGAATGGCTTGGCTGCTGAAATAAATAGAATAAAAATCAGCTGGGGTTCTTCGTAGGTGGCCAACTTGAATCACATGTAGAACGAGGTGGAAAGCCTATCTAATTCCTCATATCCCAAGAAGTACCAACAGTCCATACTTCAGCACAGGAGGACTGAAGAGTAATGCAGGAGAAAAAAGAGAGAAAATGTCACCTTCTTAACGTTCAGTGTATTTAACCAAAGCGAAATATAATAGCAAGCAAAGAGAAAATGATATTTCCTGCAACTTCGAACACCTATGTCCAAAATGGAGAGCCATTTTAGGTTCACCTACTAACACCTGAATATGTTGGATTAGGTACAATGCACTTTGTTCTCATGTAGTAATGTCATACCCTCTTACACTTGTCTTGAAAAAAAACTAGCAACTTGTATATTATGTTTCAGGCTTATTGTTAGGGGGAATGGAAGACATTTCTTTCACGTTGTTTTCCAGTGTTTGCTGCCCGGTTTGTTGGAAGACGTGTGCTAATGAAAGCAGACTTTCCTTCTCAAAAGTAGAGAACTAGCAGATGAACAACTCATATAAAATCTCCGGACGTTAAGGTTTTGGAGAAGATCTGTAGCTCGGGTTTGTGGGTGTTGAGGTTGGTTGGCTCGCCGAGCTGGTTTGTTGTTCCGCAACAAACCAGCTCAGCGAGCCAACCAACCTCAAATCTCTGGACATTTCTGCCCTATGTATGGGGTCTTAAAGGCAACTGTAGCAATCTGTTGTGTCCTTTGGAGATTTACAAATTTAACTCAAACTACAGAAGAACTTGGACTGAAAACAAAAAGTGCTGGTGATCACAAGGAGTCAGGTAGCATCCATGCAGAGAAAGCAAGTTAACATTTCAGGTCTAGGTGACACTTCCTCAGAGCTGAAGAGAATGGATGAAATTGAGGCAATTGGGGACCCCTCCCCTTTCTCTGCTGTAAATAACACCTATGGGCAGAGCTTTAATGATTCATACAAGGTGGGAACCATGCTGGAAAAATGATGTGCCGTGGCATATTGGCTCCCCAACCATGTCCTGCTGTTAGGGAATTTTGCTGATGATTGGTGTCAGAGCATGACCGGCTTGCTGCTATGAGGAGGCATGAAGTCAATTTGAAAATGTAAATTCAGGGCAACGTGACCAGGCTGGCGGCAGATTGACCCTCTGCTTGATGGAGAAATTGCCAGCTGAATGCAGATGACTCTCAACAGCACTTGGGGCTTTGCGAGGATTGGAATTTTCTTGAAGAGGATTTACAGACTTGAAAGATGGCATTGGTGGCTGCAGTGCTTTCCTTGGAAAGATTTCCCCTCAATTAGCAGCGATTTTGGTGTTTCAAATTATCTTTGGCCTGCTTCAGTAGGCAGCAGTGCTGCTTTCTTTCTCAGCAGTAGCCAGTGTTCCTGGGGATGCTACTGAGGCCCATGAGCTATCAGCCCTCCAACTGAGCTGGCAACTATTGGGGCCAAGTGGCCATCTTGGATAGGATGGCAGTCTTGGTGGCAAGACTTGGTGTGGCACAGTGGCTCAGTGGTTAGCACCGCTGCCTCACAGCACCAGTGACCCAGGTTTGATTCCACCCTCTGATGACTGTCTGTGTGGAGTTTGCACATTCTCCCCATGTCTGTGTGGGTTTCCTCCAGGTGCTCTGGTTTCCTCCCACAGTCCAGGTGGATTGGCCATGCTAAATTGCCCATAATGTTCAGGTATGTGTAGTTTCAATGGGTCTGGGTGGGATGCTCTCTGGATCGATGTGGACTGGTTGGGCCGAAAGGCCCGTTTCTACACTGTAGGGATTCTATGAACTTATTCACAAGCCTATGCCTATCAACTGAATCAGAAAAATCTACTTACTGTCTGGGTATATTGCTTTCACACATTTCTAACTGAGGTCTTCAACTCACCATTTTTTGACAAAATCTAGTCTGCTGCCTCTATTTTTATGATTCAAGCAATTCAATGAGATTTTCTTTGGATGTCACTGAGTCTGAAGGAAAGTCTCATATCTTTACATTTAAAACAGTATACAAGCACAGAAATTCAAACATCAAGTTGGCCTGCTGGAACCTCTGCTTGCCACTTTGACCTCTACATCACCATGTCCCAAATCCTGGGGATAATGTCAATTAAAAATGTGATTATTGATGTTCATATTTCAGTTCTGCTTAAGTTCTCTGTCTAAAGGTAGTCTGCTCCAGACACAATGACCTCCAAACGATAAGGTACCAAATTCATCCTGGTTGCACTGGGGATCTAACCCAGTACTTTTGACCCAATCTGGTCCACAACAAACCATACAGCTAACTGGTCCCTTCAAGCAGATTGAATTGCTGCATTATCATACATTTGTACTTGCAGTTGATAGCCTGAAGCCCTGAATAGTAATGGTTGAGGCTTCAATTTCCATGGCTACCAGGAGATTTCCTGCTTGCCATTGGGCTGTGTTGGACGAATTTACAAATTGATATTCATCTATATTACAAATGCATCTTCCTTGATTACCAAGCCCTGGATTGGGACTTGAACTTGAAGCTTTTGGCTGAGAGGCAGGGATACCACCCACTGTGCTACAAGACCTCCTCACTACACCACACACAACATCATGCCTCAGCATAAGCAAACAATAATGATAACCACCCGTTCTGATCAGAATGTCATGCTTTTGCAACTGGAGATTGTTGCAGACTAGTTAGACCAAAGAATCAAGGCAAGATTTGCACATAGCCTTTGATTTAGATGCTAGTTGGCCAGCAACAATCACATCGCAGGAAGATTTTTAGCTCTGACACATTGGTGCCCTCATAGTTGAGAAGGACACCTGAACCAGGTTGAGGTAGCCTGAAAAAGTCCCAGACTTGCTTCCAAACTGTCACCTAGTTATAGGGGACTACAAGAAGTGGGGACCAGTTAGCTTAGATGGTCAGTGTGTGGATCAGATTCATTGCCCTCCATTTCAGTCTCGGGGACTACCTCCATATCCTGCCTGTAATAAAAAAGCATGGTACTTTGCTGTGGCGAGGTGAGTAATTGCCAAGGCCTTATGTGGAGAATGAAGTACTACCTGGTTTTCTCTGTGGCAGGATTTACTGAGCTTGGCACCAAGGCTGAAAATATTATGGATCTCTGTGCCACACTAAAGTTCTTCTGCTACCACTGACATTGCACCTGATGCCAGCTTGATGACCCGCTAAAATTTCTGCCTCAATAGTCTTTCCAGATTAGTAGAAAAAAGTCAATTTGCTAACATTATTTTCACTGCTGTCAATATTATGTTTATGCATTGCATATAAGAAGCAAGCAATTGTTGTCACATTCTCAGCCTATTTATATGTGAATCATAGCATATGGTACAAAATGCCAAGCAACTATTCTCTGCAACACATGGAGACAATGGCCTAGTGGTACTATCACTGGACTGTTAATCCAGAGACCCAGATAACATTCTGGGGACCCAGGTTCAAATCTGGCCATGGCAGATGGTGGAATTTGAATTCAATAAAATATCTGGAATTAAGGATCTAAAAGTGACCATGAATCCATTGTCAATTGTTGGGGAAAAACCCATTTGGTTCACTAATGTCCTTTAAGGAAGGAAATTGCCATCCTTGTCTGGTCTACATGTGACTCCAGACCCACAGTAATGTGGTTGACTCTCAACTGCCCTCTGGGCAATTAGGGATGGGCAATAAATGCTGCCTAGGCAGCAACACCCTCATCCCATGAATGAGTAAAAAAAAAAATTCAAAATAATTTTTGAAACAAACACAACAAGGAACTAAGATTGGATTGAATTTTAGACGATGGAGTAGTTGACGGATTAAAGATGTGGTGTTATAGATGCAAGACTTGAATGTAAAAGATTTAAGACAGAAGGTAGGAAAAACAAAAGGCTATTGAATTCATATATAGGGTACTAGTGGGAAAAAATACAACCCTGAGTCAAACTATGGATAGTTTACTCTCCTTTTTATACAGCATTGCACAGTTTTTTGGGCTGTATGTTAATACAAAACATAGCCTCTTAAGCTGGGGATCAATTTTTGATCTGATTTGAATGCTCTACCCGCTTCCTTCACCAAAGGGAATTGTTCTAACCCGTAGAACTGTGGATGCTCAGTTGAGTATATTCAAGTTAGAGGTCAATAGATGTTTTGGATGCCAAGGGAAGGAACTGAGTGATAAGAGGATCAAGGAAGATGTAGCTGCAGTGAAGATCTGCTGAGATCTTAGTGAATGGCAGAGCTGAGATGAGGGGCCAAATTTGCATGTTGTGCTGTTAAGCTTCACTGCAGGTTGTTCTCATATATTTTAAAAGTATACAGATGATCTACTGAGCTCTTGAAACTTATAAATCTTTGAATGAGATGCTGTTACTGATAAATGCGTTTGGAAAGCATTCAGTGTAGAGGAATGAAAAATCAGCAGAACGTATAATTATGGGGATGCATATTGATATAATGTTGATGGTAATGTTAACTATAAGTGCAAATTAGGCCTGTCATATGTCAGGTAGCTTTTTCTTTTAGTTGAAGGAGAGCTGTGCCCTTAAAGGAAGTGCCCCGGTCACTCTGTGGTAAACCAATGATATTTGTGTTAATAACATTCGGCAAAAATACTGGGTAGCTTTGCTTTTGTTACCTTATCAGAAAAGGAGCTATGAAGAGAAAAAGAATGATGGGATGTGCAGATTATTGAAATTCAGTAAAGTCAGATGCCTACACATTAATATTCCTGTCACTGAACAGTCTCTTGCTCCTCTCCTCCTTCCCCCTTTCAGGATATGAAAGATTATCACAGGAAATACATAAAATAAGGAAATACATGAAATAAAGAAGTGGAAATTATGTGTTTCCTGTGAGAATTGTTGTGCTTTAACGTGCTTTATTTTTGTTTCCAGTCACAACAGGTCTTTGCAGATGGTAGTTCAAGTGACACAACTATGGAAATAGACCTTAAGCCAGCCAAGTCTAACTCACGTGGTGTAAGTGCCAACATTATTCCATGTATTGCTTTTCATCTCAATCCAAAATGAACTTGAAATTAATTCTAAGCCTACTGCGACAGTTAACTTCTGCTGACAACAATAATGGGTTCATGGGTTACCAGATGCATCTCACAAAACTGATTCTGGAAATGAATGTTACAAACACAGCTTGATAAAGTCTGGAACTCCAGCACACCACGGCATGTCCCTTACACTTCATACATTGTACAAAATGTTAAATTATTTTCATCTAAAAATCTATAGACCAAAACACAAGATTCTTGCTAATATTTCCCTACATTAAATTGAACGGTACATTCTATTGCAAATTTATATCAAACGTCCCTTTTACCATTCCTGCATTTACTCTTTTTCACTAACTTTCCTGGGAGAAATTCTAACAATGTTTGACAACCTGAAATGAAAAAAAAAAGCCATTCATCTCAAAATTCTTCCATCTCCTGTGGATCTTCAATGCATGGTGGATTGTGTCTCATTTATTCAAGATCATGGACAAAAGCTATGCATAAGCCATACCAGAACTTCACCACGACCTACCCTGCCATTATTTTGGTTTTGAGCATAGTCGTCTTATAAAATGTCATTCATTCTTGAGATATAAATTTCACTGTCAAGGGCGGCATTTCCCGTTATCTTGAAAAGATGGAGCTAAGCCAACATCTTGAAACATAGCAAATTATTCTTTGTGATGTTTTGATGGTTTGCAAGGTTTGTTAATAAGACAAACACAATAATGTGGAACTAGGGTAACATGTCACCCAGACCTTCGTTTTCCATCAACCCTCTGAAGCTTCGTGGCCACTTTTATGAGTAAAGTTTTTTTAATTTCTAGACTTAAAACTGAATGAAAATTTAAAAATGGCCACAGTCATATTTCAATGCACATTGCTGGATTATTTGCCTAGACTTCTGTATTGCTTATCTGGTAGCATAACTACTATACTACTGTACTCCCTAAAGAATCTGAGTGTTTCAGATGTACAAAAGCCTTCACTTCCAACAAATTACTATTTACAGTGGAGTCATAGAAACAAGCAAGGGCGGAATTTGATGTATAATGAAGATTTGTTTGCTCAACAGATCAATAATCTAATGTGGCACGTTCATACCAATCCTCGACAGTATAACGAGAACTGCACTGGTGTCGGAGGACATTATAATCCTTACAATATAGATACTAAGGTAGGTGATGTCATGCTTTAGTCCTTGGATACAAATTACAAAAAGTAATACAACAATCCTGAAAACCATTCCGGTATTCATTAGTATCACTGAAGATCAAAATTAATACTTTGTGTTCTGAAGAAGGGTCACAGAACTCAAAACTCTGTTTCTCTCTCCACAGATGCTTCTCTGCTAAGTTTCTCCAGCAATTTCTCTATTTGCTTCAAATTTCCAGCATTCACAGTTCTTTGTTTCAAAGTACAGTACTTTTCTTTTTGTGGAAATGTTAAAAATTCTTTCAGTTGCTTCATATTAGTTATGATAACATTTTGTAAAACATATTACATTTATCACAGAAAGTAAAATAAACCCCTCAATCTGTTCACATTAATTTAATAAAGTCTTGGAAAACATGGAATGGCAGATTGTGATAACTGTCTCTTAAATTGGATCTCTTCATATAAGTTAGTCTAACAATAAAAACACACCAAGTTAATCAAGCCTGTATATACAATTGACAGTTTGGGACCGTGACCTATCATCATTCTGTGATTAGTCAGTTTTAAAAATGATTCAAGATGAGATCAGAAAGGGTACTCTCAGTTCCCCCCACAGCCAGTGGTTCCTAGTAATGTGCCCCTTCATCTGATGCCTTGCTGAGGGTTAATAGAATTTCACAATTAAAACATAGAACACTACAGCATAGGAATTTGCCCTTTGGCCCACAATGTTGTGCTGAGCATGATGCCAAATTAAACTAATCCGTTCTGCCTGCTCTTGGTCCATATCCCTCCATTCCTGGCATATCCATATGCCTATCTAAAAGACCCTTAAACGCCCCTATTGTATCTGCTTGCACCACTCTCTGTGTAAAATAACTTGCCCCTCACATCTCCTTTGAACTTTCCCCCTGTCACCTTAAATGCATGCCCCATAGTATTAGATATTTCAACTTTGGGGAAAAGGATTCTGACCATCAACCCTATCTATGCATCTCATAATCTTAGACTCCATCAGGTCTCCCCTCAGCCTCCGCTGCTTCGGAGAAAACAGCCCGAGTTTTTCTAGCCTCTTCTGATAACTCATACCCTCTAATCTAAGCAATATTCTGGTAAACCTCTTTCCCACCCTCTATAAAGCCTCCATATCCTTATTCTAATGCAGTGACCAGAATTGAACACCATACTCTAAGTGTGGCTTAAACAAAATCTTATAAAGCTGCAACATGACATCCTGACTCTTGTACTCAATTCCCCGACCAATAAAGGCAAGCATGTCACATGACTACCTTGCGACCCTATCTACTTACTTGGCCACTTTCAGCGAGCTATGGACCTGAATCCCAAACCCCTCTGTACATCAATACTGGTCAGGGCTGTGACCAAAGTGTAGCACCTCACACTTACATGGATTAAACTCCATCTGCCACTTCTCTGCCCATAACTGCAACTGATCTATATCCCACTGTATCCTTTGATAACCTTCTACACTATCCTCAACTCCACCGATCTTTGTATCGTCTGCAAACTTCCTAAACCACCCATTTACATTTTCATCCAAATTATTTATATATATCACAAACAGCAGAGATCCCAATACGGATCTCTGCAGAACACCACTAGCCATGGACCTCCAGCCTGAAAACACCCTTCCACCACTACCCTCTGCCTTCTATGGGCAAGCCAATTCTGAATCTAAGCGGTCAAGTCACTGTGGATCCCATGCATCTTAATCTTCTGGATGAGCCAACTATGATGGCCCTTGTTGAAAGCCTTACGAGAATCCATGTAGACAACACGCACTGTTATTCCTCATTGATCACCATCATCAACTCCTCGCAAAATTCAGTGAAGTTAGTAAGACATGATCTGGCCCTCACAAAGCCATGCTTTTCCAATGCGCATAAGTCCTATCCCTAAGAATTCTTTCCAGTAGCTCCCTAACCATGGATGTTAAACTGACTGGTCTATAGTTTCCTGGATTATTCCTATTTCCCTTCTTGAACAGCTCCTTATTAGTTCTCCAGGACCCCTCCAGTGGCTAGTGAGGATATAAAGATCTTGATCAATGCCCCAGCAATCTCCTCTTTTCTCTCTGTCGGTAACCTGGGGTAGATACTATCGGTAATCAGTAATGAATAGTAATAAGACAATACAGTGTGGAGCTGGAGGAACACAGCAGACCAGGCAGCATCGGAGGAACAGGAAAGTTGACATTTTGGGTCAGGACCCTTCTTCAGAATGGTGCATAACTTGATTTTGAAACAATGCTTTTTTGACTAGGATTAGGATGTTCAAGTTTGAGCTTCCATAACTGCTGGATATATTTGTAAATTAACAGTTAGAAAAGCTGCTCCTTAGAGAACGTGTTCAACCTTGATTTTGCCCTTGAACTCTGTTTTGGGCACTACTTCCTCTGATGCCATGTGTTGTCCATACTCTTCACCTTTGTATTTGCAGTTCAATAGCAATCATTTTTATCTTTTTCAGTAAAGATACTCTTTTGAAGAATATTTTAGTGATATGGGTTTGGGGTTTTCTAAGGGCATGGCGAATGAAATTCCACTTTTTCTGTCTGCTTTGTAATACTCTCTCCTTCTCACAGCTACCCATTCTTGTTGGTCGCTGGTCAGCAAATGCCTAGGCTTATTTGTTGGCATTCATTGACCAGTGTCTGTATTTGCTTGTTGTGGTTTTTATTTCACTGTGTTTTAGCGTTGAACAAAAGCACTGATTTAACATTGATGCTAAAGAGACCGTTTGGTTGATTTGAGTTCCTGACTGGCCTCACCAGATTTACTGACATGTGGTCTGGACTTAGAGCTCCAATTTCTTGCCATTTCTGCTTTTAAAGTTAAGAATTTATTCAGTGCTAATCTTTACCTATTTGTTAACTCTGTGGGCTAAATTTTTGCCTGAAGTGTGGGAGGACAGGGAAGTGAGAATGGACCCAGGGGAGCAGTCACTTTAGTGCTGCCAACCAGTTTACTGTTGCTGTTCCAATTATCAGTAACTATTCAGGTTTGGGGAAGGAAAATTTCAGAAGCTCAACTGATTCAGATGACCAATTAAATTGTTAACAAACTTGTTGTCAACTCATCAGGGACCAGTTTGAAATGTTTTATGGAGAGGCATGTGTTACAGAATCCAGATGGAAGGAGCTATTAGTGCAATATGGTGTCAGTTATAACTGCATCATCCAACAGCGGGGGCACATGGCTAAGAGGGGCATTCATTCATTGGTATTGGGTGAGTTGAGTTGGCAAAGCAAAATGGTGCATATACTTATGCTTTTAGTTGAGGAGTTCATGACCCTCCTAGGATTGCCAGGTCTCCAGTGACAAGTTCAGCAATCATTGTAAGCGCAGCTGACTAGAAACAAGGCAATGACTAGACAGGATGAAGGTACTCTGAGATAGTGACAAGTAGTAATGAGCATGAAGATCCTCTGGACTAGAATGCAGAGCCCTGGCAATGAGGAGATACAGCGAGGAGGACTGATGGCAAGATCACAATGAAGGCCATACTTGCAGTATTGAGTTTGCTGATAAAAAAGAAGCTACCCAGACATGTTTGAGAATTCATGCCTCAGGACATTGTGCCTATCTAGACAGATGAGAAAAGAAATTAGTCCTAAGAGAGAGTGTTACGAAGCAGACAGAAAGTGGAATTTCATTGGCCATAGTCTTAGGAAACCCCAAACCCGTACCACTAAAATATTCTTCAAAAGACTATCCTTACTAAAAAAACAAAAATGAGGAAGTTCTTGGATCATGCAGTACTGTCCTGCCAGTAGCTGTTAAAGTCACTATGTCTTTAAAATAGCCTGGTCTCCGGCTCCTTCCACATAGCTGCACATGGAAGCTTTGTGAGTGGCACTGCGCCATTCCATCTCGCAGATACCTTATGTGTGACAGTTGGGCATTTTGTGCAGTTTTAAACAGGATGATAGCTAGCAGCAACGGAGAGCACTGGGAATCATCTCACTGGCTGAATTTCCACTGATTTGAGAAATCACTGATCACGTCCACTCTGCCATCAAGGCACTGAGTAAACAGCTAGTGAAATTCACCAATGGGAAGGGCTTCTATTCCCAAAGCATGCAATTGGTCTGTGAGACAAAATTTATGCATGAAAAAGCTGGTGAGAGTAACACCACCAGCTGTAAGTTCCCCTCCAAGCCACTCCCCACCACCTCCTCCCACCAGCATTGAGGGTCTACCTACAATCTACAAACTGCAATGGTTCAAGAAGGCAGCTCATCACCCCTTCTCCAAGGCATTTGGGGTAGACAATAAATGCTGGCCCAGCCAGCAATGCCCATATCCCATGTATGAATATACAATAAAAGATTATAATTTGATTTGTGATTCTCAGTGAATTTGAGATTTAGTGCAAAATTCCATCCCAAATATTTGTGCAGTTCATGAACTGGGATCAGATGCTTTTGTTTTTGTAAATAATGAACTATGTAGTTCGGCGTCTATGAAATGATCTTTTGGATTCCATCTGCAATGTATCACGCCTTTGACATTGCGCAGAAACAATTCTTCTTTACTTTCTAATGTCAACAAATGATCAACTAAGACTGTAGTTTACACAAAGAAACGGATAACTGTCACTCCTGAGAAATGGTTTTGGCAAAATTGTGAAACAAAACATACTGAACCGAGAATATGACTTCCTGTTTTGTACTGGCAAACAGTACTGTTAGAATTTTATTGAGGTGTTTTTTTGGAAAAATTTAACAGGAAACCAGGGGAAAATCATTCATGGTAATCAGTGCCTGCATTTAAATATTATTGGATTAAAAGGTCTCAGTGGTAACAATTTGTGACAAAGTAAATTACTGAATGACGTCTGCACAGCATGCATCACGGGTGTTAAAGAGGTAAACTTTTCCAAGTTCTGCAACATCAGTGCCAACAAAAAAACTTTCATTTGCACATTCATATAGGATATTAGAAAACAAAATGAAGTAGAGCTTCCTTATGAAGTTCTCTTTATGGCAATGTCGCATCATTAATCTGGGTTTGGCAGTTGGGGTAACCCCTACAGGGGCCATAGGGAATTATGGATTAATCTCCCTGCGAAGCTTGTTGAGTGCGAATTCCCCTGGTAACAGGCAATGGCCTGCCCAGCTGGAACTCATTACCTGAGTCCTCTTCTGGCACAGTGGTGGTGTCCTTATCTCTAGACTTGGAGGCCTGGGTTCAAGTCCCACCTGCTCTAGAGCTGAGTAATGACAACTGCAGAGGTTGGTTAGAAAATATAAGAAATAAAGCAGACCCACTGGAAAGCTCCCTGTGTGGGACGACTCCTGTTTTCCATTGGCGACCTGCTTTGGAGGCAGCAGTCCGAAATTACACAGCAGGCGGTGGTTCACAGACTCTCAGCCCACCTGTTTATTTTGCGGCGTGGTGGACCATGTTTATATTGGTTGTGGCCAATTACACAGTTTTTAGTTATTTGGAAAACCTTTCATTGTGCTTTTGGTTGCACTTCAGCCCCACAGTCCTGGTATGGAGGTGTGTAGGCAGATTAGAGGACCTCCTCGCCTGCTCCTGGGCCTGGCTATAAACATGTCCAGGCAGTGGGCCATGGAAGAGGTCATCTCTACCAACTGCCTGCCCCGCTTCTGCGGTTATTTGGAGCCTGGTGTCATTGGAGAAGGAGCACAGTGTCTGTCAATGCTCTCAATGTGTTTAGAGAGCTGTGGGCACCACGGGGGAACGTGGTGCTTTACTTCCCCCTCCAACTCCATTTTGATTTAGCCCCTTCTTGGTCTCCTTACCCACTCCTCACTTTTCGTAGAATACTACAGTATGGAAACAGGCCCTTCAGCCCAACAAATCCATACCGACCCTCAGAGTATCCCACCCAGAACCATCCCTAGACACAACGGGCAATTTAGCATGACCAATCCACCTAGCCTGCACGTCTTTGGATTGTGGGAGGAAACTGGCGCACCCGGAGGAAATCCATGCAAACACGGGGAGAATGTGCAAATTCCACGCAGTCACCCAAGGGTGGAATTGAACCTGGGTCCCTGATGCTGTAAGGCAGCAATGGTAACCACTGAGCCACCATGCTGCCCCAAATGGACTTTTTGAATGGATTGCATTGGCATAATGGGCTCTGCACATAAATATCTAACCATCTCCACTGGTGATTTACTTGTGGTGGATGATAGTTTAAAAACAAAAAATAAGGCATGGTGATTTGGCAGTGGGAAAGCCATACAGTTGTGTGTGGTAACATTTCCGAATATAATCGAATAACATTAAAGCAGACCTAGAGATTTCTTGTGGTAGTGTCCCTGCCCCAGAACCAGGAGTTCTTGGGTTCAAGTCCCAAATGCTCCAGAGATTTGTCATAATATCTCAAACCTATGTATAAAAATTTATTTTATATTAGAAAAGCCGACCTAGGGATGAGTCTAGCCTTTGTACACTGTGAGTAGTGGTTCTGTTTTGGTGTTCAACAATAAATTTTGTTCCTTTCCAGTCAGGCTTCCTGAGTTTTTATAGCAGTGTTCTACGAGAGGTCCTCAGCTGGCACTTTGTTCTGTTAGGCTGTACTTTGGGTAGATATGCTGCCAGCAATCCAGCTTGTACTAGTCTACAGAAATTGCTGGAGAAACTCAACAGGTTTAGCAACAAATGAGGAGAGAGAAAAACAATAGTTAACATTTCAAGTCCAGTGACCGTTCTTCAGAATTTGATACTTGTCTTGAAACATTCACTCAGTTTCTCTCTCCACAGGTGCTGCCAGACTTGCTGAGTTTCTTGAGCAATTCCCCTTTTTCTTTCAGATTTCCTTCGTACTTGTATGAAGGGATGAAGGATTTGCCATTAATTAGCCCTTGATAGAAGTGGCATGTACTTATTAACAAAAAGTAGTTAATTACATAGTATTAACTGAACAAGTTACGTGGGCTTAAGACTAATTAACTATATTACGCTCGCTAGGGGACATTGATATCTCTTGAGACATATCAGACTTATTGAAGTTACATGGTTTTTAACAGTGGAGGTAAGACTAACAGACTGGAACAGGTACAAGAAACAACTAGAACTGACTGGCTCCTCCCAGAGACATGATATGTATCTCAGCGCACGGGGTTCTACAAAAACCTCAGTGTTAACTCTTGCAGGCCAACTGCCTTATGCAAATTTCCCAGATAGCAGGAGTTGTGGCCTATGTATGAAATCTTTGCTACACAATTTACAGGGTTTTACCCAAATATTTGCCTCTGCTTATTAGTTCCAAAGTTTCCATTAGTTTTGGAAACATATTAACAGCCAGCTCAGCCATGATCTTATTGAATAGTCGAGCAGGCTTGAGGGGCTGAGTGACTGATTACTGCTCCTAAATTCATATGCTGATTGTTTCATGGGTAAACTTGGAGAAGCCTTCAAGAATAAACATGCTGACGGTCGTGTGTTATTATTTGAGGTAACTGCTAACTAGCTCAACTGTTTTCACCAGCCATCTATCTCCCTGATTGTGGTTGGCCAAAGATTTGGTCAGGCAGCCACCATTTCTCAGACACTGAATGGCCTCCTGAGCATTCAATATGCTGAGCAGGAACATATGTTTATCACTGGCACAAGACACTGCCAGCCATATCATCAAAGCCAGAAATGGCCATGATGTGTCCAACTTTACAATGTACGTAAAAGGGGTAAAATGCCCAAAGAGATATGTAAATACGTGTTTGGGGGGAGAGGGGGTCCTTAACACAATTTTCATTTGCCCTGAATTCTGAATAAAACTGCAGGGAGCTTAACAGACAGTTCCTTTAAGAACTGTCTGTTAGTTGCAAATAATGAAGTAATTTTTTATAGAGATAACAAGCATGGGGCTGGATGAACACAGCAGGTCAAGCAGCAT
>JAHRHZ010000139.1:490654-531278 GCA_024137785.1 Ginglymostoma cirratum
ATGCTGCTTGACCTGCTGTGTTCATCCAGCCCCATGCTTGTTATCTCGGATTCTCCAGCATCTGCAGTACCTTTTTATCTCTGATGTAATTTTTTATATACCATTTTAAAAGAATATGGATTGCTACCACCTCCAATGATTGTTCCTCAGTCTCAGGTTTCCCTCACAACGTCCTTTTAGACCCCTTGCCCCTCTTCTTTAGTATGCTTTGCAACCAGCTCTGGGCATCTCGGAAGCCTAAACTCCATAGCAGCTGAGCCTTCGGTCTCACTGTCCACGTACATGGATGCACCTGAATATCTAGATCAGCTGTGGCCTTAGACAGTGAATTCCAAATGGCAAGATATCTCGGAGTCCGAGAGTTGATAATGCTGTTTCCAAATTCAGATTTAGTAATGTGAAGCAAATCAATAAACTATTGACTGCGTATTTGGAAATTGAGATCTGAGATTGATATTCTTCACTTCTTCTTCTTTTTCAGGCTCGCTACAATTTAAGTTGTTCTTCAGCCTACCCTTTGCATTGTGAAGTGGGAGACTTAGAATCTAAACAGGGTCTCCTTGATCTTGGAAAGAGACATTTGAAGAATGACGTGTCTCTGCCACTTTACGGGGATTTTACTGGTAGGTTTACGCCAAAATGCAGACATGTTTAAAATATATTGCTATTAGAGTGTGTGAGTTCAGCGTTGTGCTGTTTGTCGTTTTGACATCCAAATGGCTTCTATGTGCAACATAGAAACATGCATTATACAACGTAACAGGTATGTAAGTCTTTTTTGGTGACAATATGGAGAATAGAAAGGTTGAACTTCAAATCTATAGTGCTATTGGAGACAGTGCTATGGAAGCTGAAAATTCTCCTGAGTGCTGCACTGCCAGCAGCTTCCAGCATAGTCCACACGAGGTCCCATACTGCTGAGGGCACTCTCACAGGGATCCCAGAGAATGCCAGTGCTTGTGTGTGGGCGATGTTCCTGCCACAGCTGAGTAGTTGCAGGTGTATGGAACCAACAAGAAGTGGATGTGAGGCTGGTCACTTTGATAGGCAGGTGGCAGTGAGATGGAATAACTGTGTATTAGGCAGGAACACTGTGTGCTTGCTGACTGAATGACAGGCTCGTGGTGCATTGAGCAGTCTGAGACTTTGGTTGAACAATAAATCATACAGATGAGAGCAACCCTCTTAGGTAGAGAATTCTAAAGAAGTAAATAAATTCCTCCTCAACTCAGTCTTAAATTGCCTGCCTCTCTCCCTGGGATTATGTCCCCCGGTTCTAGTGTCAGCAGCCAGGGGATACATCTTATCTGTTTACTGCCCTGGGATTTTCTGTAAGAATTTTGTGCCAATTAGATCACCTCTCATTCTTCAAAACTGTCGAGAATATAGGACCATTGCGTCAGGAGGAAAAAACCCAAACCTGAGACTCCATTCATAAATCTTAATGATTAAAATGGGGAGGCGATGGCCTACTGGTATTATTGCTGGACTGTTAATCCAGAGACCCAGATAATGTTCGGGTTTGAATCCCACCATGGCGGATGGTAGAATTTGAATTCAATAATAAAATTCAGGAATTAAGAGTCTAATGATGACTGCAAATCCATTATTGATTGTTGGAAAAACTCATCTGGCTAGGGAAGGAACCTGTCACCCTTACCTGGTCTGGACTGCATGTGACTCCAGACCCACAGCAATGTGGCTGACTCTGAACTGCCCCCTGGGCAATTAGGGATGGGCAATAAATGCTGCCTAGCCAGTGATGCCCTCCTCCCATGAATGAATAAAAAAAAGAACCAGTTGTGCTACTTTTTTTTTACGTAGTTGTAATTGTAACATGGCAGTTTTGTGCGTAAACACTCCTCAGGGTGTTCTGTTCTCACAATACAATGGCTTGTATTATCTTTCCGGAGCCCTCCTGCCAAAGAGTTTTGTTTTATTTCACCAGACTTGCTGTAAATTCCATCGGGCTTGCGTTTAGCCCTTTCGAAGTCAGTTACTATGTTTAATGCACTTGAAAGTTTTGTATTATCTGCAATTGTTAAACTTACGACATGTCTCTCCAAACCCAAATCATTAACATAGATACATAAAAGCAGTGGGCATATTTCTAAGCACCCTGTCCCTCCAGGCCAAATAAGAGCCTTTCTCCTCAATTCTCTGTCTCCTATGCTTCAGCCAGCCTTGCACTCATGCTGCCCCTGCTCATGACGTCAATTTTGTTAACATTGAACAACTTGATCAAGCAGCATTTGAAAGTATACTACACAACATCAACCACAGTGTTTGTATATACTACCTCAATTTTGTCATCAAAAACTTTTTCAGACCTGATTTGCCCTTAACAAAGCAATGCTGACTCTCCCATTTTAATCCACACTTGTTTAAATAGCAACTTTCTCCCAGATTAATGTTTCTAAAAGGCTTTTAACAGAACTGAACACAAATCCACTGGCCTATTAGTGATATTACATCCACCGGCCTGTTCTTATTATTAAAGCCACTGGCCTATTAGTGATGTCAAAGCCACTGGCTTATCCTTGATGGTAAATCCATGGTCTGTCATTGATTTTTAAATCCATTGGCCTGGTTGTTGATGTTCAGTCCACTGGCTTTTATTTCATGCTAAATCCACTAGCATTTAATGGTTTAGTTGTCATCCAGGTTTTTGAATAAGTAACACTTTGCAGTAGTTACCAGTTTTGTGGCACCATCCCTGTATCTAAAGAGTTTGAAGTATTTATTAAAATACCAATTGTCTGTCAATGCATATTTAATTTGTGTTGACTTTTTACATGTTAGTGTTAAAGTTAAAAAAATTAATTTTATCCATGCAATCCTTTTATTAAGTTTAACCCTAGATTCTTTAATTTTATGTCTCTGGGCCTCTACAGGAGGTTGTTTCATTTCATGTAGCTGATACAATAGGATATTTCCCATTCAATTCTGAGCACATCAATGACACCATATGCAGTTCCAAAGTTCTTCACACAACCTCTCTTCTGTATGTAGAATTACTCACTTTTTCCCATTCGATGAATTCTGTCTTTGAATTACTTGCAATAGAAGCTCTGCTCCATCCAAGTTCCCAGGTGATGTTTGTCACTAAAATGGCATTCACCACACATCCTTGGTTTGACCATGGCAGTCTAGATGGCATGGATTCCTAAGAGACACTGCTATCCGATCACTTTAATGAACATTGTTACTCTGGTAAAACTTCAGCATTAGAATTTTCCAAGTCATGATTCCTGTTGTAATCCTGTCTTCATCCTTATGTCCTTCATAACTATATAACTGTAACTGCCACAACTCCTTGTGAATGTAGCAAGAACAGAAGTTGCTGGAAAAGCTCAGCAGGTCTGGCAGCATCTGTGAAGAAACATCAGAGTTAACGTTTTGGGTCTGGTAACTGAATGGACAGAACTGGACCTGAAATGTTAACTGATTTTTCTTCACCCATAGTGGTAGACCTGCTGAACTTTTCCAGCAACTTCTGTTTTTGTTCCTGATTTACAACATCCACAGTTTTTTCAGTTTTTCCCTAGTAAATACATCTTCACTTGGCCCATAGCCCTGAATGTTATGACATTTCAAATGCTGACCCAAGTCCTTTTAAAGGTTCTGAGGTTTCCCATCTCAACTACCTTCCCAGGCAGTGTATTCCAGACACCCCCCACAATCTGGGTGAAAAAACTTCTACTCAAATTCCTTTGAAACCTCCTCGTTAATGACACTTCAATTAAGGGGAATGGCTGCTTTCTATTCACCTTGTCCTTGTCTCTCATAATTTTATTCCCCTCTATCAGGTCACCTTTCAGCCCACACCTATCCAACCTCTCTTCATAGCTAAACTGCTCCACCCCAGGCAGCATCCTGGTTATTCTCCACTGCACCCCATCCAAGGCAATCACATTCTGTCCTATGGTGCCGAGACCAGAACTGCGCACAGTCCTCCAGCTGTGGCCTAGCCAAAGTCCTGTACAGTTCCAACATAACATCTGACCAAAACAAAACCCTGAAGAAGGGTTCTGCAGAAAGGTCACTGGATACAAAACATGAACTCTGCTTCTCTCTCCACAGATGCTACCAGACCTGCTAAATTTTTCCAGCAATTTTTGTTTCCGACATAACCTTTCTGCTCTTTTAATCTATACCATAGCTGAATAAACATGTGGAGGTGCTGGTATTGGACTGGGCTGGACAAATTCAGAAGTCCCATGACACAAGGTTACAGTCCAACAGATTTATTTGAAATCACAAGCTTCTGGAGTACTGCTCCTTCATCGGGGGAAGTGCGCCAGGCGCTTAGTTCTGTTTCTCCTTCCCCAAATACCTGACCTGTTGAGCTCTTGCAGCATGTTATTTTTTATTTCAGATTTCCAGCATCTCCAATGTTTTGGTTTTGACAATATGTTGTAACTGGTTTCTTCATTTCTAGTTGTGGGCAGATCAGTGGTGATTCACAGTGAAGGACCAATTAAAACCTTAATGGATTGCACTAATATTGTCGCTGATTCTCCAACGAAATCACTTGTTTTCCCAAAAGTGGACCCATTCAACAGGTAAGCATTGGATTAAAATGAAAAGGTCACAGTAAGTTACACCGTACTCTGGTATAATAGTATTGAATAGTGTTAACAGCATAGAAACATGCTACTTGGTTCAATCAGAGTTAGTAAGAACTGCAGATGCTGGAGAGTCTGAGATAACAAGGTGTAGAGCTGGATGAACACAGCAGGCCAAGCAGCATCAGAGGAGCAGGAAAGCTGACGTTTCGGGCCTAAACCCTTCTTCGGAAATGGGGGAGGGGAAGGGGGTTCTGAAGTAAATAGGGAGAGGGGGGAGGCGGATAGAAGATGGATAGAGGAGAGGATAGGTGGAGAGGAGGCAGACAGGTCAAAGAGGCAGGGATGGAGCCAGTAAAGGTGAGTGTAGGTGGGGAGTTAGAGGGGATAGGTCAGTCCAGGGAGGATGGACAGGTCAAGGGGGCAGGATGAGGCTAGTAGGTAGGAGAGGGGGGTGGGGTTTGAAGTGGGAGGAAGGACAGGTTAGGGAGGCCAGGACAAGCAGGGCTGGTTTTGGGATGTGGTAGGAATAGGACAGATTTTGAAGCTTGTGAAGTCCACGTTGATACCACTGGGCTACAGGGTTACCAAGCGAAATATGAGGTGCTGTTCCTGCAACCTTTGGGTGGCATGCTTGTGGCACTGCAGGAGGCCCAGGATGGACATGTCGTCTGCGGAATGGGAGGGGAGTTGAAATGGTTTGCGACTGGGAGGTGCAGTTGTTTAGTGTGAACTGAATGTAGGTGTTCTGCAAAGCGGTCCCCAAGCCTCTGCTTGGTTTCCCTGATTGTAGAGGAGGCCACAACTGGAACAGCGGATGCAGTATACCACATTGGTAGATGTGCAGGTGAACATCTGCTTGATGTGGAAAGTCTTCTTTGGGCCTGGGATAGGGGTGAGGAGGGAGGTGTAGGGGCAGGTGTAGCACTTCCTGCGGTTGCAGGGAAAAGTGCTGGGTGTGGTGGGGCTGGAGGGGAGTGTGGAGCGGACAAGGGAGTCACGGAGAGAGTGGTCCCTCCGGAAAGCAGATAAGGGTGGGGAGGGAAAATGTCTTTGGTGGTGGGGTCAGATTGCAGATGGCGGAAGTGTCAGAGGATGATGTGTTGGATCCAGAGGTTGGTGGGGGGTGGTACGTGAGGACGAGGGGGATTCTGTTCTGGTTGTTATTGCGGAGAAGGGGTGTGAGGGATGAATTGCGGGAAATGTGGGAGATGTGGTTGAGGGTGTTCTCGACCACTGAGCGGGGGGAAGTTGCGGTCCTTTTTTTCAAGGACATCTGAGATATTTGGGAGTGGAATGCCTCATCCTGGGAGCAGATGCGGCGGAGGCGAAGGACTTGGGAAAAGGGGATGGCATTTTTGCAGGAAGGTGGGTGGGAGGAGGTGTATTCCAGCTAGCTGTGGGAGTCATTGGGCTTGAAATGGACATCGTTTTCTAGGTGGTTGCCAGAGATGGAAACAGAGGTCCAGGAAGGAGAGAAGGTATCAGAGATGGTCCAGGTGAACTTCAGGTTGGGGTGGAAGGTGTTGAAGCGGATGAACTGTTTGAGCTCCTTGTGGGAGCACGAGGCAGCGCCAATACAGTCATCAATGTAACAGAGGAAGAAGTGGGGTTTAGGGCCAGTGTAGGTACGGAAGAGGGATTGTTCCACGTAACCTACAAAGAGGTAGGCATAGCTTTGGCCCATGCAGGTACCCATGGCCACCCCCTTTGTCTGTAGGAAGTGGGAGGAATTGAAAGAGAAGTTGTTGAGCTGAGGACGAGTTCAGATAAGCGGATGAGGGTGTCAGTGGAAGGGGACTGGTTGGACCTGTGGGACAGGAAGAAGTGGAGGGCCTTTAGGCCATCTGCATGGGGAATACAGGTGTACCCTGTTCTCAAACTTTTTCATTTAACACCATTGACTTTGATTTCTATTCATTTCTGCCCCATTTGTTCATTTAACTTTCCCTTTAGGTGCCAGCCTTGAAGCAACCTCCACTACTTCTTGTGATGGGGCTTTTTACATTCTTTCCACTCTTTGAATAGCAAAGTTTCTTCTGAATTTCTTGTTGAATATATTGGTCACTATTTTATATTTATGGTTTCTGTCCCCACTAGTGGAAAACATCTTCCCTATGCTTGCTTAGCAAGTCCTTTGTTACTCTTGAAGATCTCTATCAGGTCATACCCCAGTTCTCTTTTACAGAGTAAGGAGGTGCAGCTTGTTCACTCTTTCCTAGGAGCTCTAACCTCTCACTTCTAGTATCTTCCTTGCGAATAGTTTTCGCACCTCCTTCAGTGCCTCTATATCCTTTTTACAATATGGAGACCAGAAATGTTTGCAGTACTCCAAGAGAGGTTTGAGCAAGGTTCCACAGAAATTCCACAACTTCCCTGCTGTTCATTTCCTCTAGAAATGAGCTCCAATATTTTGTTTGCTTTTTTTTTGGCTTAACGTACCTGCAATACTACTATTAATGATTTGCATATAAGTATCCACAATCGCCTGTGTTCCTCAACCTTTTATAGACACTTATTTCTTAAAGAATACGCATCTTTACTCTTCTTACCAAAATGTACAATCTCACACATACCTTTATTAAAAAGTTAATTTTCCAATAGCACACCCATTTTGCTAATTTATTGATGTCTTCCCGTATTTTATTACAGTCCCCTGTTATTTCAGTTTGTCCACAAATATTGAGATTATGCTTTGTATTCCTGAGTCCAAATGATTTTTGAAATAACAGTACTTGTAGCACCAATCGTGGTGGAATACTAGTTCCTTCCTTTTGTGAGTATCTATCTTTAATTCCTACACTGTCTTCTGGTACTTGTTTTCCAACACAGTATGTTCTCATCTGAGACTTAAGTGTACTATATATCAAACTCACAACCACTGGCATTGAGAAGATCAAGGGCAGCAGATACATCGCAACAGCCCATCTGCAAGTTCCCCTCCGAGCCACTCACCATCCTGACTTGGAAATATATTGCCGTTCCTTCACTGTTGCTGGGTCAAAATCCTGGAACTTTATTCTTAAGGACATTGTGGGTCAACCCACAGGACATTGACTGCAGCAGTTGAAGAAGGCAGCTCAACAGCACCTTCACACAGCAACGAGGGACAGTCAGTAAATGCTGGATCAGCCAGCAACGCCCACATCCTATTAATGATTGAAAAAAAAGCCTTTTGGAATCCAAAAGTGTTACATGAATTTCATTGTTATCCATTTTTTTGTCACTGGCTAAGCATGCTCTTCTCTAAAATCCATGTTCGATACATTTTATTACTTTCCATTTCTAGATTTTTAGATTTAGATTTCCAGAGTGAAAAGAATGTAGAACACTTCACCACAAGAAGTAGTTGAAGTTGTTTCAAGATAATTCATTCAAGGGTTGAGGGCTTCACTAACTGGACCAGCATTTGTTGTCAATCCCTAATTATCTTAAAGTAGGTTCTGATGAGATGCCGCCTTGAACTGCTGCAGTCAAGTTGGTGTTGGTACACCCACAGTACATAAGATTTTGACCCAGTGACAGTGAAGGGATAGTGATATATTTCCAAGCCAGGGCAATGAGTAGCTTGCAGGTGATGGTGTTTCCGTGTATCTGCTGCCTTTGTCCTTCTAGATGAAAGTGGTCGTGGGTTTGAAAAGTTCTGGCTAAGAAGCATAGGTGAATTTCTGCAGTGCACCTTATAGATAGTACGCACTGCTGCTACTGAGCGCCAGTGGTAGAGGGAGTAGATGCTTATGGATGTGGTGTCAATCAAGCAGGCTGCTTTGTCCTGGATGGTATCAAGCTTCTTGAGTGTTGTTGGAGTTGCACCCATCCAGGCAGGTGGAGAATATTCCACCACACTCCTAGCTATGCCTTGGTGGACAGGTTTTGGGGAAGCAGGAGGTGAGTCATTCGCTGTTATTAGGATTCCTAACCTTTGATCTGCTCTTGTAGCCTTGGGGTGAGTTCAGTTCAGTTGCTGATCATGGTAGCTCAAAGGATGTGATAGTGGAGGATTAATTCAGTGATGGTAATGCATTGAATGTTAATGAGTGATGGTCAGATTCTCTCTTGTTGGAGATGCTAATTGGCTAACACTTTAGTGGCACGAATGTTACTGCCCACTTCTCAGACACAGCCTAGGTATCACAGAGGTCTTGCTGCATTTGGACGTGGACTGTTTCAGGACCTGAGGAGTTTAGTTTGTATTGAACTGGAATTCAACTCTTTTATCCATTTTTGAACAAAGACTGTCATGAGATCAGGAGCTGAGTGGCCCTGGCAGAACCCAAACTGGGCGTCATTGAGCAGGTTATTGCTGTGCAGATGCTGTGTGATAGCACTGTTACTGACACCTTCCATTACTTTCCTGATGATTGCGAGGAGACTGATGGGGCAGTAATTAGCCGCGTTGAATTTGTCCTGCTTTTTGTGTACAGGGTATGCCCAGACAATTTTCCACATTATCGGGTAGCTGCCAGTGTTGTAGCTGTGGTGGAAACAACAGAAGGTGCTGAGAAAACTCAACAGGTCTGGTGGCATCTATGGAGAGAAAGAAACAGAGATAATGGTTTGAGTTCAGTGTGCCAGAATGAAAACAAATAATCCTGTCTTATAGTTGCTAGGTCATTTTTAGGTATTTCTCCTGGCATACCCTCCTTTTGAACCAGGGTTGATCCCCTGGCTTGATGGTAATGGTTGAGGAAATGCCAGGCCATGAAGTCGCAGAACGTGCTAGAGTACAGTTCTGCTGCTGTTGATGGCCCCCACAGTGCCTCATGGATGACCAGTGTTGAGTTGCTAGATTTGTTGGAATTCTGTCCCATGTAGCACAGTGACAGTGCCACACAACATGATGGAAGTAATTCTCAATGTGAAGGTGATCTTTGTCTCCACGAGGACTGTGCAGTGGTCACAATGTAGGAACAAATTACTGCAGATGCTGGAATCTGTACTGAAAACAACAAATGCTGGAGATCACTGTGGGTCAGGCAGCGGCCATGGAGACAGAGCAACCTAACATTTTGAGTCGAGAAATAACTCTTCTTCAGAGCTGAAGTGAAATGTGGAGGGGGACAGCAGTTGGGGCGGAGGGCGGAGTGTAGAGTGGTGGGGGAGAAAGGAAGTTGATAGTTCCGACAGAAATTCTGGTCGTCCCTTTCACCGTGTACATCATCGTTGCTTTCACATTGTGATCACTTAATCTGAACTATCAACATCCTTTCTCCCCTATCACACCACACTCCACACCCCCTTGTCAAATATAGCATAAATACTGCCCCCTGCACACTTCACTTCAGCTCCGATGAAGAGTCATCTAGACTTGAACCATTAGCTTGCTGTCTCTCCACGGATGCTGTCTGATGTGCTGTGATCTCCAGCATTGGTTGTTTTCTATGCAGTGGTCACTCTTACCCATACTGTCTCGAGCAGAACCATTTGTAGTATGCAGATTGGTGATGAAAGGCCAAGTATATTCTTCTCTTGTTGGTTTCCTCACCACCTGCTGCAGACCCAGTCTAGCAGCTGTGTCCTTTAGGACCCGACCAGCTCGATCAGTCATGCTGCAGCAGAGCCACTCTTGGTGGTGGACATTGAAATCCCCCACCTAGTGTAAATGCCGTTGAGGTGGTGGTGAGCTGCCTTCTTAAAAAGCTGCTAATTAAGCTAACTGACCTGAGGTTGCTGGATTGTCCTATCTTCTTTTTCAAATATACAAATGACATGGGCTGTTTGCCAATCCCCTTGCATTATTCTCTTTGTCAGACATATTTTAAAAGAAGGTCATAGTACCTCTGTTAACTGTTTCCTGATTTTTAACGTGCATCAATAAAATACATGAGGACCAAGAATTTTAGCATAGCTTTTCTAAGTTTGCTTAGTTTATCAGTTTTCTTGCCCCCTTTATATTTTCAATGCCTTTATGTGTTTTCTGATCTCTTCTAATGTCGCTACATCACAAAGAATTCTAGAATTTCTTCAAAATTATAACTGGAAAATGTCAATCTACATTTTTTGTATTCATCTGTGGATGTGGGTGTCGCTGGCTGGCCAGCATTTCTTGCCCATCCCTAGTTGCGCCTTGAGAAGGCGGTGGTAAGCTGCCTTCTTGAACCGCTGCAGTCCACCTGCTGTGGGTTGACTCACAATGCTATTAGGGAGGGAATTCCAGGATTTTGACCCAGTGGCAGTGAAGGAATGGCAATATATTTCCAAGTCAGGATGGTGAGGGACTTGGAGGGGGACTTGGAGGTGGTGGTGTTTCCATATGTCTGTTGCCCTTGTCCTTCCAGATGGAAGTGGTCATGGCTTTGGAAGGTGCTGTCTGAGGATCTTCAAACAGATCTACTTGTGGGTTCCTGCGCTTGAACCCTTTTTAGAAAAAGGAACATAAAAAAAAAGGAATGCAAATAAATCATCAAAGGCAAAATGTCTCAATTTACATTCCCTGGAATGCTCACCTGACTGTGCCTTCCATTCTGTTTTGGGGCTTTGTGTCCACAGGTTTCCCTCTCCTTTCCAGACCCTGACCATACCCTAGTTCTGCATTGAACCTCACTGTTGCTTCAAATCAGTGCTGTAGCCTCTTATGGGATAAATGGCAGCCTGCAGTGTGTCTCACTCACTAGATTTTGTTTTAATTAGCAGATGACGCTGTGGTAATTTGCAATAAAAACTGAAAATGCTGTAAACATTCAGCAAATCAGGCAGTATCTGTAGAGAGAAAAAGAGATAATATGTCATTAATCTTTTCATCTGAACTGTGTGGATCAAAATTGTGGTAGTTTGCCACTTTCATAATCCAATAACAATCTAAAATATAGACTTCTCACCATTATTGTTGCTCTTAGGTGACTCCCCACCGGCAAATTGCCAGTTAATTGAAATAAAACTTCTTTCTTTTGCTGTTTGTCATCATAGAAAGGAAAAAGCTACATAGTGAGAGAGGGATATCAAGAAAGATAAGATTACATATGCAAGTCTCCAAAAAGATGTGTGCTCTAAATCTCTCTGCCACCATAAAAATCTTTAGCATGAATGAAACGGTAGTACAAAAATAGGGAATAGTTCACTACAATGCTTCAGTTCTTTAATTAATTTTTTTTTAATGGTACTTCTGCTTTCTGTATGGTGAGAATATACCACATAGTACTTTCCCCAATTTCTATTCCTGATTTGTTTATAACAAAAGTAACAGTAAAAATAGAAGAGGGCAAAAAAATTGTCCTTGAAGTGGCAGCCTCACCTCAATCGACTGCCAGCTGAGCGAGCTTCCTGGAACAAGTTTTACATAATGTCACCCAGTGGTGAGGCTGGTGTTGAAGCAAATGGTGTTTCTGTTGCAATGCAGATGTGTACACCAGTGCTTTTGTTTATTAATATCCAATTTTTATGAAAATTTGCTGGCATATTAAATGTGCTTAACACCATCTGGTTTGGGGGATTGAACCACTTCACAAGTTGTGTGAACACCAATTTGTACTGAATGAAGAAAAACATCCTAAGGTGCTTTGCAGCCCAAAATGGATTCCGGTTTGGCCTGGCGTCAAAGTAGGTCTGTGAAGAGAGGGACTGGATACAGCAAAAGAGCATTGGTTCTGTTGAAATATAGACCGCAGAAGCTGATAAGGAAATTAAGAGAAGTTTCAGGATCTGATGAAAATCTATTAGCAATCTCTTTTTACCAGTTGGTGACTTCCTTTGTAAGTAATGCTAACACAGCTCTTTATTATTTCATGGTAGATTATCTCTGCAAAAAAGAAAACCAGCATAGTTTAGTTTTCTATCATAAACATACCATTTTTTGTTCAATTAATATCTGATATTGTCAGGGAAATGAGCTCATTTGCTGTAACCTGCAAACTGCAAATTCCAATAAACTTGTAAAAGCACAAAACAATTTCTGAAAACAGCAATAAAAAGAATGCAATGGTACAGTTTTATGATAATTTGTTCAAGGTGCTGAGAGAAAATTTCAGGGAAAATTTTGTGCAAAACATATATCTTCACTCTTGTTAAAAAGAATCTCTTGAGTTTGATAGGAAATTGTGAGAATAATACTCCCTAAGCAGTATTTTTAGCAAGATATTGTCTCCCACTGTAGAAGGTGGAGGGAATATTTTTAGTGTTAAGCGCTTCCCCTTTGCTTTTCAATGAACAGGTTCCATTAAAGGTCTATCTGTTGGAATTGCCATGTCAGCTCTCAAACTCGCATAAACAAAGCATTCAGCTAATTTTAAATTAATAGTATCGTTTTCAGTCCTGAAAATCATTGGGAGATACTAATGACTTTAAAGTTCTCAACTGACTGCGTGTGTAGACGATCTGAATTGGCATTAATATTTCTGATCAACAATGTTTCAATTTTAGGAGCAGTTGTGTTCGGTCTATGAGTACTTGGTGAAGCACTGCACATCAGTGATTGTTTATATTCTATAACATTCCGGTCATTGGGCTCATTATCTGACTCCCTATCACTTTCCCCAAACTGCTGTCTACTCCTTTCTGACTATACTGCTAAGTTCTGAGGTTACATCCTGAAACATCAAATCTTGTCATTCTTATTTTCCATTTAAATATTTTGAATGAGTTAGTGTATATATATCCAACAATTTCATGTTGACACAGAGTGACAACATATACCACATACACAGACCATTTGGCCCAAAATGAGCTATGCTGGTGTTTATACTTTATGGCCAAAAATCAAATGATACTGGGCTATGATGAAGGGTTTAGGCCCGAAACGTCAAGTTTTCCTGCTCCTATGATGCTGCTTGACCTGCTGTGTTCATCCAGCCCCATGCTTGTTATCTCGGATTCTCCAGCATCTGCAGTACCTTTTATCTCTGGGCTATAGTCCAACAGCTTTAATTGAAAGCACAAGTTTTTGAAGCTCAGCTCCTTCTCAGGCGAAGTGTAAGAGACAGTATAAGACACAGAACTTATAAGCAGAAAGGTGACAGCCCTAATAGTGGCCGCCTCTTGTTGAATCTTTAATAAGTTAGGAAGGAGACTACTGATTGAAACACAAAATCCAGATTCCTTTCAAGTCGTCATCCCAAGAGAATTAAAGGTTTTATCAATGTCTACAAGAGGTGACATCTCAGGTCAGACAATACATTTTAGGTGTGAGGTCTTGCTTAGAATCTATGTTTAAACTGGGGCCAGGTTTTTTTGAGCAAAACACAATGTATCAGCAACTACACAAACATCTCGGATGAAATAGTGTGTGTGTGTGTGTGTGTGTGTGTGTGTGTCACCTGTAGTGCAACATGAACCCAAGATCCCGGTTGAGGCTGTGCTCATGGGCACTGAACTTGGCTATCAGCCTCTGTTCAGCGACTCTGCGTTGTGTATCCTGAAGGCCGCCTTGGAGGAAGCTTACCCGAAGATCAGAGGCTGAATGCCCATTGAGCGCCGAAGTGTTCCCCAACTGGGAGGGAACATCCCTGTCTGTGATTGTTGCACGATGTTCATCCATCTGTTGTAGCGTCTGCATGGTCTCACCAATATACCATGCCTCAGGGCATCTGTGTCTGCAGCGTATGAGATAGACATCATTGGCTGAGTCACATGACTATCTGCCGTGTACGTGCTGGGTGGTGGTGCCATGTGTGATGATAGTGTCCATGTCGAAGATTGCAGAGATTGTCGTGGCAGGGTTGATGTCGTGCTGAAGGTTGGGTAGTTTGCTTCAAACAATGGTCTGTTTAAGGTTTGGTGGTTGTTTGAAGGTGAGAAGTGGAGGCGTGGGGAAGATCTTGGTGAGCTCCTCATCATCATCGATAATGTTTTGAAGATTGTGAAGAACATTGCGTAGTTTCTTCTGAGGAAGTACTGGACAGTGAAGGGTACCCTACCGGTCGTATCTTGTGTCTGTATTATGGCTTTTCGCTGTGGCATGATGGAATTGGGAATCAATGAAGTGAGCATCATATCCTGCTCTTAAGAGAGCATCCTTCAACACCTTCAAGTGTCCATTGTGTTCTCCCTCAACTGAGCAGATCCTGTGTATGCACAGGGCTTGTCCATAGGGGATGGCTTTTTTAATATGTTTAAGGTGGAAGATAGATAAGTGCAGCATCTTGAAGTTATCCGTAGCCTTGCGATAGAGGGAGATTTGGAGGTGTCCTGATCAAGATGCATGTGTCCAAGAATGAGACTGATTTTAAAGAATAATCCATGGTAAGTCTGATTGTGGGATGAAACTTGTTGATATCGCTATGTAGTTGTTTCAGTGATTCCTTGCCATGAGTCCAAAGGAAGAAAATATTGTCAATGCATCTGGCGTATAGCATTGGTTGGAGGTCCTGTGCATGAAAATATTGGCATATAGTGGAGCAAATTTGGTCCCCATGGCTGTTCCGTGTGTTTGGATGAGGAACTGGTTGTTAAAGGTGAAGACATTGTGGTCGAAGATGAAGTGGATGATTTGCAGGATGGCGTCTGGAAATTGGCAGTTGTTGGTATTGAGTACTGAGACCTTTTTTATACGTTGATGAAACCTTTAATTATCTCGCGACAATGACTTGAGAGGAATCTGGATTTTGAATTTTAATCGGTAGTCTCTTTCCTAACTGGTTAAAGATTCAACAAGAGGCGGCCAGTTTTAGGGTTATTACCTTTCTGCTTATAAATTCTGTGACTTATACCCTCTGTCCGACACTACGCCTGAGGAAGGATCTGGCCTCTGAAAGCTTGCATTTTAAAATAAACCTGTTGAACAATAATCTGGTGTTGTGATTTTTTGACCTTGGCCACCCCACTCCAACACCAGCTTATTCATATCATTTATACTCCATGTGAGCCTTCTTCCATTCTGTTTTTTTCATTGTAAATTTGTTCAGAGATCCTGAATGCAGCTGGAATTCTGTTGATTGTATTTGCAAGACACCAACCATTTGTATTTGATGATGTGGAGGTGCCGGCGTTGGACTGGGGTGGACAAAGACAGAAGCCACAAGACACCAGGTTATAGTCCGACAGGTTTATTTGAAATCACAAGTTTTTGGAGTGTAGCCCCTGACAATATTATGTCTGAAGTGTGGCATCTGATTCTCACACAGCAATCTCTCTCAAACGACAACCCTATAATGCCCAGATAACCTGGCTTTTTGTTTTATTGGTTGATGAATAAATATAAGCCAGAACATTGACGAGAACACTTTGTTTTCTTTTTATGTTTTGAAACACAGCCTTGGAATCTTAGTCAATCTGAAAGAGAACGAATTCTTTACCACTGAGATCTTTCATCCTGCTAAGATTTATGTTGCATAGGTGATCAGACACATTACCGTTTTTGTAAGAGAAGACCGGGAAAGGAGAAGGACCATTAAATCCTCAAGGCTGTTTTAATTCTTCAAATCTAAATCTACCCTTCAACGTCAGGAAGTGTATTATTTTCAGGAAAGAGTGCAGTGGTTTTCTGGATTTTTGTATGAATTTTGACTGTTTTGTTGGGTGTAAACTGGATACAAAACATAGCAGTTGAAAACTAGGATAGCCTCTAGCAAATTTGAACAGGTGAGGATATCCAGGGTAGATACCCAAATTATGTAAATTCGGAGCCTAAGAAAACTCTTCTGCTCACTCTTCCAAACTTTAATGCTCCATTTTCAAACAACTAATGTTCTGTTAAAATAATTTGTAAACTCTGTTATGATCTAATGTGATCTGGAGAAATGTCTGAAACCTTATGGAATTGGGGAGCAGGTGATGGAAATATTAATGAATAATTAATTCATTGTATAAATATGGGAGCTAGTAATTGAAATAACTCAACAGAGGCTGGTATCCCATCACCAAGTCACACTTTGTTCATATGTTAATAATCCTTGACTATAGTATTGCCTCATGCCCGAGTACCAGTAAAGGTGAGCCAGGGCTCCCTGATCGGAGCAGATAAACAGCTCCAAAAAGGGAACTCAAACTCTATCATGTCCAGCTGGCTGACCTCGTTACAATCACTACCGTAATCAGTGAGCTGTCAGTTTTAGGGACTGTGGCTAATTGAAATAAAACTCTCTCATAAAAGTGTGGGCTTGGACTCTATTTAAATACAATTACCTTCTGCTGTATAATACTCTACACAGAAAGTTTTAATTTCTAACTATCTATTTGTAAGAAATTTTTTTTAAAGCACTCATTGGTTCTTTCCATATTTATTTTAAATTTGTTTCATTTTTGTGACCCATGGAAATAAGTTTAATATTTATATTATCACCTTGAGGTAATTATTTCATGATTTTAGCTGAAATTAAAAAAAACTCATGAGTTTAGATCCAGTCAATTTTTATTGGATTGTCTCTCCCTTGTATAATGCTGTAATGTGAAAGATCCCAGAAATATTAGCTTAATCGTAAGTTGATGTGAGTTCACAATTTAAAGTTCCTGATAGTTTAGTATTTAATTATTAGCATTTGTCACATTGGACACACTGATGAATTAAAATGGGTTTCTCTTTCTAGGTATGAATTCCGCAGAACTGTTGCTGGTGTTCTTGGGATTTCTGTCTGGAGAGTGAACATATTACCAGGGGGTCCATCCGCAGCCAGAGCAAAGGGATGCCAGAAAATCACCTTCTACATGGCAGGCACGTTTTCAAGCAGGTTCTATTTAACAATTATGAGATTCCTTTAAGAAAAGAAAATATTCCAAAGATGCCACAATGAATTTTCTGCCTTTTACCTCTGCTCACTGTTCTGTCAATTTCAATTTAGTGTCTGAATTTAGTCCTTTCCTACCTTCTTTTGGTAAATGCTAGGGACCATCTTAGCATTAATTATATTATTGCAGCTTATAAACTAAAAGGATTTCACATAACACCAAAGGCAGAAAATAACTATTTAACTGATAGGATCCAGTGGGAAAAACAGTATTGGCCTTTCTTTCAGTAATATTTGCTTGAACTCTAACCACCAGGATCATGAATATTGAGCACAATTATACACTCCCAATTTTATACTCTGCCCATTTTATGTTTCAATTTGTAAAGAAAAGTCAGGTGCGGTGTCAAAAAGGAAGACAGTCGTTGGTACAGAAAATGAAAGTGAATCCCATTCTTTTCGTGCATCACCTATCATGAAGCTGTAATTTGTAGGCAGTGGTCAACAGCAGTGCGAAACTACAAACAACATTTTATTAGACATTCACTCAAAGGAGGAAAAAAAAGTGGTGGTTAACCATATATAAAGAGAAATGTCAAAAAGCACCAACTACACTGAACTGTCAGCTAACTCCACACAACCGACTTGCACCTGCATCAAAACAAGTAAATTAATTCAATGTTAAAATACATCAGATTGGGAACTCCTGCAAGTGTTTGCCAAAGCTCTCACTGAAAAGCCTTGAAGTGCTCTAATGATGACTCTAAATGGCATGTTGATTGTGAACATCAATCAATTAAGCCAGCAAGGTGCAAATTTTGAGATCAATTATGGGCTGAGCTCATTGGGTTTCAAAAATCACGGACCACATGAAAAGCCTCAACTTATTTACAAATGTTGCCATAAATAGCTCAGGGTCACAACAGTAGATAGAATAGATGTGTTTGACAGAATGGCTTGCTAATTTGTGTTTTCCCTCATGTAGAGGAGTCTGTGCTTGGAACAGTAATTGGAAGAAATGCTTGTAAATTGTGGCCTTATGTAGAAGGACTGCTTGTTTCATGGGAAGAAGTGAATGAGCAATGTTGCAGCTCCTTAACTTACACAGAAATTGACTAGAAGTTGTGGTAATGGAGGACTAATGGATGGCGTGCTCTGGCTGGAAAGGGGAATGGTAGGGTGTGTTTGGTGAGGGATCATGTGGTGGTGTTACAGTTAACTGAGGCAGTCTGGGTTGCTGTGGCAACATGCACTTTGATGTGCATGTTGTCACCTGAAGACCAGGATAGTTTTGGAACAATACCAGCTTTCATTTGCTCACATGGCTGACCAGGATTCTCGCCTGCTCTTATGAACTGCTGTTGGCATGCTTTTGAAAGATTTAGCAGTTAATATTCAGTATTTATGCCCCTGTTATGAACACCCCTTCCTAGGCCCTCAAATCCTGGAGTGGGACCTGACCTGGAGCTTCTGGCTCAGAGACCAGGACTCTACTCACAGATCCTCCTAGATTCATGCAATAGAGCTTTAAATTATGATTGTGAGGACTAAGGGGAACAGAGCAGAGGAGCAGGAAATTAATGGACTTGGTTAAGGTCTTTGACTAATAAATGAGCCAAAAGAAGGATATTTGAGAAGTTCTAAAATGGAGAATTCAGTCATTAGAATAACTGTGAAATGATTAGAGGAATTGAGGGGAAAATGAATAAAGGGGAGATTTGAAGGTCACCCATTCAGCAGGAACCATCAACGTTCAGTAGCATCAGTGTGTACTATTGACCAGATGTGCTGCAGAAATTCACCAAAGCTCCTTAGGCAGTACCTTTCAAACTCATGACTTTATTTTGAAGGACAAGAGCATAGGAATGCCACCACCTGCAAGTTCCCCTCAAAGCCACTCCCTTTCAGTTGTGCCTTAAAAGCAGAAAGGAAATAAATATCAGCTGAAATGATCGTTGTTCCACATATATTATGAAAAGACAAGCATGGTTGGAGCCTAGGAGGATTCCCATAGTGACACCTATGGGTCTGAAGAAAGTGAGTGGACCTAAAAGAGAAAACCCTTCATGTTGAGAGCAAGTGCAGCTGGCTCTAGGAAGGCATCAATGATTGGGAGCCGATTGCTCAAGGAAGAAGTGGGAGACCTGCAGTTCATGCAGGCCAACACCATTAAAATGGAGATGTACCGTGACCTGGATTTTTGGTTTTTTTTTTTTTTTTTTTTTTTCCATTTGTGCTGGTAGGAGATAAAGGTGTGGGTAACCAGCCTGCATGCAGTGCTCCCACCCATGCTGGCTGCACTGATGTGAGTGTGTACTTCAAAGCCCACACCCCTGCCACTGCCTCAGACTCTTGATGAAGTTGTGTCCTTTCCTTAGCAGATGTGGTTCAGGGCACCCTAGGGAAGTTGCCATGGTGACATACATCAGTTTTACCATAAAGGTCTTCCTTTGTTACTGGGTTCACTGCCAAAGTTTGTGGGGAAACCAGTTTCTAGTTTGGAACCATTCTTTTGGATATCTTATAGTCCTCTGTAATCACTAACTTCAACAATTTAAGGCTTTAGCTTCATCATCAACCTGCATACCATTGCTCTTTCCACTGTTGTGTGAGCTGTTTTCTTCTGGTATGAGAGAAAGGGTGGGATTGAGTGAGATGAAGCAAGTGCATGGTTTTTAATACTAGTGGTGGAAAGCTGGTGAAGGGTGTTCTGAGGAAGTTAGTAGGCAGCACAGAGGCCATGCAGGGTTACAAGGGTGGCTCAGAGCAGGTGAAGGAAGATATTACCTGTAACAGTGAGGGAACAGAGCATGAGTCTTACTGAGAGGTGGCAGCAGTTGCAGAGAGAGTGTGAGGTAGCATTGAGAAGGTGGTGGCATTTGCCCTGTCATTGCCCTCTTTCCTTCACTGCTGACCATTCTTCAAGATGGCTGACACTTCACTGACTCAGTGGCAAACTTAGAGCAGGTTGGCAAAGTCGATCGCATGCCCTGCTTTGCTGGTCCTGGTGGACGAGGATGTCCTTCCTCTGTACCACCCTGACAACCAGAATCTCGTAGTGTTTGTGTGCAAAGGGGCTACTAATTTCCTTAACTTTCACATTCAGGGAAAATGTCATAAACTAAGCAGGGGAGCTCCATACTTACAACATTTGCCTGAGTACACAACTGTTTTTTTTTTTAAAGGTTTATTCGAAATCACAAGCTTTCAGAGTGCAATCCCTTTGTCAGGGGCAGTGCTGAGAAAGTTTGAGATTTCAAATAAACCTGTTGGTCTATAACCTGGTGTCGTGTGACTTATGATTTTGTCCATCCCAGTTTAACACCGGCACCTCCACATCATGGCTTTTTAAAGATGGTGCAGGTGCCAGAGCTGCCAGTCTATTTTGGGATATCCCAAATGTAGCAAGTACTGGTGAGTGTGGTGACTGGTGGGATCGTGCTAACTCCAGACATGAGGGGTGATGTGGAGCAGGGTGTTAGTTAATGAGATGAGTTTGAGAAAACCTGCTCAGCTGCATGGGGAAGAACCCTCTGTGAATCTTAATGGAATTGACACTGAGCCAAAAAAACATAAGTTTCAACACCTGGGTGCAACCCACTAGGAAAGAAGTATAAGATGGTGTGGTACATGGTTGTACAGTCTAAGGGACAGAAAATGAGCCCCAACGTTTATGGCATCCTAATCTAGGAGGAGTGAGCAACTAAGGGTTGTATCAGTCCCTACAAATCTAACCATGAGATAACAAGGTATAGAGCTGGATGAACACAGCAGGCCAAGCAGCATCAGAGGAGCAGGAAGGCTGATGTTTCGGGCCTACACCCTTCTTCAGAAATGGGGGAGGGGAAGGGGGTTCTGAAATAAATAGGGAGAGGCGGATAGAAGATAGATAGAGGAGAAGATAGATGGAGAGGAGCCAGACAGGTCAAAGAGGTGGGGATGGAGCCAGTAAAGGTGAGTGTAGGTGGGGAGGTAGGGAGGAGATAGGTCAGTCCAGGGAGGATGGACAGGTCAAGGGGGCGGGATGAGGTTAGTAGATAGGAGACTGAGCACCATGTTGAATATTTTCCATCCACTACCACCCTTTGTCTTCTAAGGGTCAGCCAATTCTAAATCCAACCTGCCACATTTCCCCCTATCCCATGCCTCCTTACCTTCTGCATGAGCCTACCATGGGGAATCTTATCAAACGCCTTACTTAAATCCATGTATACCACATCCACTGCTCCACCTTCATCCACGTGATTGGTCACCTCTTCAAAAGAATTCAGTAAAGGTTTCTGAGGCATGATCTACCCCTCACAAATCCATACTGACTAGCACGAATCAAACTGTGCCTTTCCAAGTGATCATAAATCCTATCTCAGAGCCCTTTCCAATCATTTGCCCACCACTGACATAAGACTAACTGGCCTGTAATTTCCGGGGTTATCCCTGTCCCCTTTTTTGAACAAGGGGATGACGTTTGCCTCTTTCTAATCTTCCAGCATTATACCCGTGGACAGCGAGGATGAAAAGATCATCGTCAAAGGCCCTGCGATCTCGTCCCTCGCTTCCCATAGAATCCTTGGATAAATCCCGTCAGGCCCGGGGGACTTATCTATCTTCAAGTTCCTCAGAATTCCTAGCACATCTTCTTTACTAACATCAACCTCCTCGAGCCTACCTGCCTGTTTCACAACGTCCTCCTCTACAACTAGGTCCCTCTCAGTTGTGAATACTGAAGAAAAGTATTCATTAAAGACCTCTCCTTTCTCTTTAGGCTCTGTGCACAAATTCCCTTTACAATCCTTGATCGGCCCTACCCTTTCTCTGGTCATTTTCTTGTTCTGCACATACGTATAAAAAGCCTTGGAGTTTAATCTTAAGGCTTCAGGCCTATCTGGTCTGAACTCTGTCATTAGACAACATCTCAACTCTTCCTTGTAAAGAATGAGAGCCATTTCCTGACAGAATGTCTCTATACATTCAGGAAATGCTTTGGATGTACAACATGATGAGATTTGGTTCTCATTGTTATCATGACTTGGCAATGTTGCTTCACTCTGCGGTGTGTTATCTGTCATCATGAGTGGCTGTGCACAATTTTTTTTTTGAAGAAGTGTGTATGTCGTGTGACATGATATAATGATAAAGTTCTAACAGGAGTAGTCAGGGTAAAAAAGGAACAATATTTCCGATATAACAAGGTGTAGAGCTGGATGAACACAGCAGGCCAAGCAGCATCAGACGCGCAAGAAAGCTGACGTTTTGGGCCTAGACCCTTCTTCAGAACTGGGGACTGGAGAGTCTGGAACCAGAATTATAGTTTAAGTATACGGGATAGACTATTTGAGATGACAAGAAATTTCTTCACTCAGTGGTGAGCCTGTGGAATTCTCTGCCACAGAAAGCATTGAATGTTTTCAAGGAGATATAGTTCTTGGGGCTAAAGGGATAAAAGGGTATGGGGAGAAAGCAGGAACAGGGGACTGAGTTGGATGATCAGCCACAATCCTATTGAATGGTAGAGCAGGTTTGAAGGGCCAAATGGCCTACTTCTATTCCTTTTATCCTTTGTTTCAATCTTCAGAATTCAAATAATCTTCCACATGATGAATGGTTGATGATACACTGTTCTTTTTGAATCTGCACTTGTGTATGTAGATTGAGGGACTAATGAACTGACTGATGGGATAAGACACTGGTGAGCTAGCAATGATCTGGGAAGGTAGGATGTTTGTTTCTTGGTGAGTTAGTAATTTTGGTCAGGTCTTCGAGAGAAAGGATTCAGAGCTCTCCTAGGCAGAAGCCACGCCAACACACAGCTCTGCGAAGTACTCAGGAGCGATTGATTCTAGGGCCCTCTTAGAGTTTAGAATGAAATTGATGGGTATATTTTTGGAGTTTGGAAAGGGAAGGAGTATCTAAAGAGGAAATAACTTACAAAATGCAACTTTACTCATTTGTCTATTGCACATAAATGAAGTGAACCTTGAGTTGAAATGGAGCAGGGGCAATTGTGAGGGAACACTTCTCTAGGTCACTATCTGTCAGCAATGTTGTAAACAGGGCACAAAGACTTCTAAATGCTGTCTCCCTTGGGATCATGACTATTTTATTTTAGAAAGTCATTGTAATTTTCCAAAACACTTACCAGAAGAAATCTCCCTGCTGTATATATTATATTGCTAATGAGGAAAATAATTTTAAGAGGAAATCCCTTAATCCTCTTAGTAGACATCAGTGCATCAGCAATGAATGTGACTTGTTTCTGATTGGTGTGTTGCTTTACTTTTGTACCTAATGAAAGATCCAACTGACATAAGGAGAGGACTAAAGCAGTGAAAGCTAACAGATGGTCATTTATGAGCCATTTATAAACCAATGAAAATTTGCATTTTATTCATGACAGAAGGGTCAGACTTTCACTGCCAAACAGTATTTGGTAGGTCGGCCACAATGTGAGACACTTGCTGCTTCAAAGTTTAGGACTGGGCTATTTTAACAGCAGCAAAGCAGTGGAATTGGCTGTGTTTTTAATATAGAAAAAGAACATGCTGGACAAGCTCAGTAGGTCTAGCAACATCTGTGGAGAGAGAAACGGAGGTAGCGCTTTGAGTCTGATATGAGTCACGTTCAGAACTCCAAAGAATCCCGACTAGCTTTGGGAAGTGTTCTTTATCAACCCAATATTTTCCCAGCTAGGGTGATTGGGAAAAGGGTGACTGGACACAAATGTTGACTGATTTCTCTTCACAGATTCTATCAGACCTGCTGAGCTTTTCCAGCAATTTCTGTTTTTGTTTCTCTCTGTCAATTGTTCAGGCAAAAGTTGCAGAAGGTCAGCTCCCAGAAATTCCAAGACAGTTACATGACTGTGGAGATATTAACTGCCCACCAGGTTAGGAATGTAAACCATTCCCAGAGGATCTGACACCAACTTGAGATATTCGGTCTTCCACTATGATTGTGTTCTATGGGCCATTAAGAATAATTTGCAACTCCACTGGTCTTAAAATGTGGTGGGGTCTGCAGTAGAATACACTGTCAGATTATCGCCTAAGTGGCAAAGTGGAGAATTCCATCCTGTTGTCAGTCAGAGAGTCATTGAGCCATACAGTATGGAAATAGACCCTTCATTCCAACTCATCCATGCTGACCAAGTTTCCCAAACTAAAATGTCCCACTTGCTTGTGTTTAGCCTATATCCCTCTAAACCTTTCCTATTCATGTACCTGCTTAAATGTCTTCTAAGTGTTGTAACTGTACTTGCATCTACCACTTCCTTTAGCAGTTTATTCTACCTATGAACCACCCTCTGAAAAGGTTGCCCCTCAGATCCCCTTTAAACCTTTATCCTCTGTCCTTAAACCTTTGCTGTCTAGTTTTGAACTGCCCCACCCTGGGAAAAAGACCTTTTGCTCTTCTCCTTGTCTATGACCCTTATGATTTTGTAAACCTCTATAAGGTCGCCCCTCAGCCTCCTACACTCCAGTGAAAAATGTCGCAGCTTATTCAACCTCTTTTTATAATTCAAACCCTCTAGTCCTGAAAACATCATGGTAAGTCTTACCTGAACCCTCTCCAATTTACTAATATCCTTCCTATAGCAGGGTGTCCAGAACTGTACACAGTATGTAGAGCAGGTCAACAGATCAACCTCAGACACAAATATTTCAAATGACTCCGCTCCACACTCCCCTCCAGCCCCACCACACCCGGCACTTTTCCTTGTAACCGCAGGAAGTGCTACACCTGCCCCCACACCTCCTCCCTCACCCCAATCCCAGGCCCCAAGAAGACTTTCCACATCAGGCAGAGGTTCACCTGCACATCTGCCAATGTGGTATACTGCATCCGCTGTACCCGTTGTGGCTTCCTCTACATCGGGGAAAACAAGCGGAGGCTTGGGGACCGCTTTGCAGAACACCTGCGCTCAGTTCGCAACAAACAACTGCACCTCCCAGTCGCGAACCATTTCAACTCCCACTCCCATTCCTCAGATGACATGTCCATCCTTGGCCTCCTGCAATGCCACAGTGATGCCACCCGAAGGCTGCAGGAACAGCAAATCATATTCAGCCTGGGAACCCTGCAGCCCAATGGCATCAATGTGGATTTCACAAGCTTCAAAATCTCCCCTCCCCCAACCGCATCCCAAAACCAGCCCAGCTCATCTCCACCTCCCTAACCTGTTTTTCCTCTCACCCCAAGCCACACCCCCATCTCCTATCTACTAACATCATCCCGCCCCCTTGACCTGACCTGTCCGTCCTCCCTGGACTGACCTATCTCCTCCCTATCCCCCTACCTACACTCACCGTTACTGGCTCCATCCCCGCCTCTTCGACTTGTCTGCCTCCTCTCCACCTATCCTCTCCTCTATCCATCCTCTATCCGCCTCCCCCTCTCTCCCTATTTATTTCAGAACCCTCTTCCCCTCCCCCATTTCTGATGAAGGGTTTAGGCCCGAAACGTCAAGTTTTCCTGCTCCTATGATGCTGCTTGACCTGCTGTGTTCATCCAGCCCCATGCTTGTTATCTTGGATTCTCCAGCATCTGCAGTACCTTTTATCTCTATTTCAAATGACTCCCTGATTGCAACTTAAAGAAACATTAATGTTTGTTCTTGTGAAACCATTTTGCACACGTTAAGCACAATTTTTACAATGTTGGACACTGTTGAAGAGTTTAATTAATTAAAGATTGAAGTCAATATTTCACCATTGCATAGTCAAGCAGTGTCGTACTGATCTGCAAATTCGGTGTGCTGTGTAAATGTGAGACAACAAGGTGTAGAGCTGGATGAACACAGCAGGCCAAGCAGCATCAGAGGAGCAGGAAGGCTTGATGTTTTGGGTCTAGACCCTTCTTCAGAAATGGGGGAGGGGAAGGGGATTCTGAAATAAATAGGGAGAAAGGGGGAGGTGGATAGAAGATGGATAAAAGAGAAGATAGGTGGAGAGGAGACAGACGGGTCAGAGGTGGGGATGGAGCCAGTAAAGGTGAATGTAGGTGGGGAGTTTGGGAGGGGATAGGTCAGTCCAGGGAGGATGGACAGGTCAAGGGGGTGGGACGAGGCTAGTAGGTAGGAGATGGGGGTGGTGCTTGAGGTGTGAGGAGTGGGTAGGTGAGAGGACAGGTTAGGGAGGCGGGTAGGCGAGGCCCAGCTTGTACCCGCCTTCCCACCCTGTCCTTCCTCCCACCTATTCCTTCCTCCCACCTCAAGCCCCACCCCCATCTCCTACCTACTAACCTCATCCGTCCTCCTTGACCTGTCCGTCCTCCCTGGACCGACTTATCCCCTCCCTAGCTCCCCACCTACACTCTCCTTTACTGGCTCCATCCCCACCTCTGACCCATCTGTCTCCTCTCCACCTATCTTCTCCTCTATCCATCTTCCATCCGCCTCCCCCTCTCTCCCTATTTATTTCAGAACCCCCTTCCCCTCCCCCATTCCTGAAGAAGGGTCTAGACCCGAAACGTCAGCTTTCCTGCTCCTCTGATGCTGCTTGTCCTGCTGTGTTCATCCAGCTCTACACCTCGTTGTCTCAGATTCTCCAGCATCGGCAGGTCCTGCTATCTCTGCTGTGTAAATATGAATTCATTTTGGACATTGAGGTTGAATTTTTGATTGGATGTGCAGGTGCATTTTGGTGCACAGGTGAGTACTTTTTTTTTGGAGAAAATGTGATTTTCCTCTGAAATCCCAGGCCTGTGTCAATTTTCACTGGCCTTTTGCAAGTCGAAAATGCCTTCTATGCAAAACCGTTGAGGTCAAGTTCCCCAGTCTAAATGGGGCCAAAAGATGGATTTCCTTCTGCATATCATTTTGCCCAGTGGTATGGGGTATGAAGTTTGTGAATAAAATGGAAAGCCTGCTGAAGAGTAGGGAGTTCTCAAATGTTTTGACGCCTTCAAATGTCACCATTTAAGTGCTGCATCATAATGTAGATGCGTTTTTAATAGATTGCTCAGAGCCCTGTGCTGATGAATCAAAGGGAAGTTAACCCTCACAATCACCAACATTGTGTAATCGTGGTTTCCTAATGGAGAAAAAACCTTAACAAATTGAAGAGAGTACAACAAAATGATACAAAAATGCAAATTGCTGGAAAAGCTCAGCAAGTCTGAACATAAGAACTAGGAGTAGGCCATCTGGCCCCTCGAGCTTGCCCCGTCATTTAATAAGATCATGGCTGATCTTTGAGACTCAGCTCCACTTACCCGCCCACTCACCATAACCCTTAATTCCTTTACTGTTCAAAAATTTATCTGGAAAAACATTCCATGCGGTAGCTTCAACCACTTCACTGGGCAGGGAATTCCACAGATTCACAACCCTTTGGGTGAAGAAGTTCCTCCTGACCTCAGTCCTACATCTGCTTCCCTTTATTTTGAGGTGATGCCCTCTAGTCCTAGTTTCACCTGCTCACGGAAACAACCTCCCTGCCTCCACTTTATCTATTCCCTTCATAATCTTATATGTTTCTATAAGATCTCCCCTCATTCTTCTGAATTCCAATGAGTATAATCCCAGTCTACTCAGTCTCTCCTCATAATCCAACCATCTGTGAAGAGAAATCAGAGTTAATGTTTTGGATCCGGTGACCCTTCCTCAGAACTGACAGTAGCTGGGGGTAAGGAGTAAATGATAGTTGGGGATAGAGCCCAAAGAGAGAGGAGAACAGTTGGACAGACAAAGGAGTTGGTAATGATCTGGCTCGGACACTCCCAACAACACCACGCCCCTCCTCCTCCAACAGCCCCATGGCACATTCCTCTGCAACTGCCAAAGATGTAAAACCTGCCCATTCACCTCCTCCCTCCCCAGTATCCAAGGGCCCAAACATACATTCCAGGTGAAGCAACACTTCACCTGCACTTTCCAGAATCTAGCCTTTGCTGCTCACAATGTGGTCTCCTCTACACTGGGGAAAGAAAGCGTTGACTGGGTGACCATTTTGCAGAACATCTACATTCAGCCCATGAAAAAGATCCCAAGCTTCCGGTTGCCTGCCACTTTAATGCACTACTCTGTTCCTTTGTCAATATCTCTGCCTCAGGTTTGCAAAGCTTAATGCAAGCTGGAAGAACAGCATCTCATTTTTCACTTAGGGACCCTGCAGGCCTCCAGACTCGATATTGAGTTTAATAATTTTAGGGCCTGAGCTCTCCCACGTCCTTGTCCCCAAATCCACACACCACGCCTTGTTATCACATGGTCTTCTGTTACACACTACCTATTGTTAGCCACTAACAGTTGCCATTGACAGCTATTCACTCTCCTAGCCAGATTGTTATCAACTCCTTTGTCTGTCCAACTATTCTTCTCTCTCTCTTTGGGCTCTATCCCCATCTATTGTTTACTCCTTACCCTCTTTCACCTCCCCCCCACCCCAAGCTACCTTCTGCATATAAACCAACATTTGCCTAGCTACAATCAATTCTGAGGAAGGGCCACCAGACCTGAAATGTTAACCCTGAATTTTCTTCTCCGATGCTGCCAGACCTGCTGAGCTTTTCCAACAACTTCTGTATTTTTTGTTCCTGATTTATAGCAAATGCAGTTCTTTTGGTTTTTATTGAACATTTCCTTTAGGTGAGGCTTATCTTGTGCCTCTCGAACACTTTGTAGGACTGTCTCAAGGTCAAATACACTAGGGGCAAGCTTCACACCGGCCAAATCATATCCTGGCAGCTCTATTGACCAAAACCAGGATTGGGGAGGGTGGTGGCTGCTACCGGTAAGACACACCCAAAGCCTGGTATTGTTGCTGGGTCCCTGGCCACAGGTGAGTGGCAAAGGGGTGGTCGAAGTTTAAGGATTGTGAAGAAGGGGTGATTGGCAGTAAGAGAAGGAGCTGACTCTCAGTGGGCTACTCCTTGCTTGGTCAGACAGAGTGCCTGTGGAGGGCCATGAGCAGCCTGCACATGTTGGGCTGCCTGCATGGCAAACCCAGACCCTATCTCGGCAGCTGCTGAGTCAATTCCCGGGACAGCAGGAAGAGAACTTTAAATGGGAATTATTTATTAAGGGCCTTATTTGGGGTAGAGCAAGAGGTCCGTCCTCTTGCCTTCCCACTACAGATTGTAGGGCTTATCTCAAGTTAGATACAAAATAAAAATTCCCCATGTTCCCCCAACCACCTCGCAAATCTCTCCTTTATCATACCAAGCTGCCATTTCCATTTCCTGAAGCTGCAGTATGCAGCTTTTATAGCTCAGTAGGGTGCATTGGAAACTGCAATATCCACAACCTGTTGGTATCTGCTTACAACAGAGTATCAAGATGGACTGTCATTTCTTATTTAAGTGCTTGCTAATATTATCATATTTATTATCTCAATGTTAACATCTAAGAATGGATTTATACACCATCTTTCGAGATGTTAGAACATTCCAGACCATTTCATAGTAATGAGATGTATTTGAAATGTAGCCACTGTCATAAAGTAGGGAAATACGATAGCTAGATCATGCAGCCAGGTTCCAACAGCAGCTTTGTGGTAAATGATGAGATAAGGTGTTTCTGTGATGTTAATTGAGGGATACATTTTGGCTAAGTCTCAAAGGCACTCCTACTTCTCACATTGAATAGTGCCATAGATTTTTTACTCCCAGCTGGGGGGAGGTCTTTTTTAATGTCTGATCAGGGGCAAAAAAGGCACATTCAACATTGCAACATTGCATTAGTTCTGGACTAGATTACATAAGTCTTTGGCATCGGGTGTGAATCTACAACTTTGTTTCAAATGTGAAAATGATGGCATTGAACTAAGGATTGATGATGTTTATGATCAGTCTTCCCCAAAGCTATATTCAAAAAAGTGATGTTATTTTTCTTTTCTCAGGACATGTTGATCAGAGCAAGCTGAATAAACTGGATAATGATGAGAATCTGGGTAAATTCAAAGCCTCTGCAAAATGTACAACAGGTATGTCTGTGTTAGCTATGTAAGTAATGAAACTTATAGGGATGGATTTTCATGTTGGACCTGGGAAATGCAAGCTGGGCCTGTTCTCCACTTTGGAAACCCAAGCCTGATATCTTTTTGTCCATTTGCATACCTTCATCTCCTAGAGACGTGAGCTTTCCAATATAGTTCTTATGCCCCCTCATCATCATCCCTCTGTCTCCCCGTCCCTTCTCCCACACTCCTGTATGTCTGAAGCTGCTTCATAATCTCCATTAGTGCCTCATTTTTGTGATTTGGTTTATTTGCACCTAAGTACAGTGATAAGTTATGTTTTGCGTGCAGTACAGGCAGATCAATGATATAAAGTGCATTAGGGTAATAGAACAGAGCGAGGAATACAATGCTATGGCTGCAGAGAAGGTACACAAAGAGCGAGATCAACATTTAAATGTAAAATTTGAGTGGTCTGATCAGAAGTCTGATAACAGAGTGGAAGAAGCTGTTCTTGAATCTGTTGGCACCTGTGTTTAAACGTTTGTATTTCTGCTTGATGGAAGAGACTATAACTGTGTGGGAGGGGTCTTTGATTGTGTTGGCTGTCTTCTCAAGGCAGCAAGAAGTTTAGATGGAGTCACTAAATGGATGAGAGATAATAGGTAATGCAGATGCTGGAGAATCCGAGATAACAAGGTGTGGAGCTGGATGAACACAGCAGGCCAAGCAGCATCATAGGAGCAGGAAAGCTAAGTGGATGGTTGGCTTGTGTAATGAACCAGACTGTGTTCACAACTCTCTGAAACCCTCACCCAGCCCTTTTTATGTCCCTATTTATACCCTATTTCCAATCACTAATTCTCCACGATGAACAGTCTTTGGGAACCATGTAATTACGATAGAAATCCTTTGAAATGGATATTGAGAAGTAACCTCTAACAATCTAAATTTGCCAAGAAAAGAAACAAAGTTTTGCAATTCCTAGCCCCATTCCTGACGCACAATCTGACCCAAAGCTGAATGTGCTTTCTGGGATACTTGAAGACAATGATGAGAAATTTGTCATATCTCCATTCTAATGCTATAAACCCTCACAATGCACAACTATGTACTTGATTCAGCTCCGCTCTATCAATTCCATTCTCTCTCTTTTCAACCAACATTGTCAAACTTTCATTGTCATTGTGCCACCCAATGCAAAAGTATAACTTTCATTCTGCTACATTGTATCATGTGCACAGTATTACTTCATCTACAATGGGAAACAATATTCTGCATGACCTACTGGGACAATAGGTTAGTACGCTGCCATTCAAAAAATTGTTTATGGGATTTGGGTGTCACTGGCTAGAGAAGCATTTATTTACCGTTATTAATTGCCCAGAATCAGCAACATTACAATGTAACATCCTGATAGGGTTTGGACAGGCTGAGTGCAGGGAGGATGTTTTCCCCTTTGGAGGGCCCAGAACAAGTGGCCATGGACTCTGGATATGCAGCAAATTATTTCAGGCTGAGATGAGGAGAAATAGGAGACCTAGGTCTCAGCTCCTCCTTCTGTAACTGGATCCTCAACTTCCTGACACATAGACTGCAATCAGTAAGAATGAGCAACAACATCTCCTCCACAATAATCCTCAACACCAGTGCCCCACAAAGTTGTGTACTCAGCCCTCTACTATACTCCTTTTACACTCATGACTACTCAAACTCTAATTACAAGTTGCCTGATGACACCACTGTTATAGGTCGGATCACAAACAGTGACAATATAGGAAAGAGATTGAGTACTTAGCAGCATGGTGTAAAGACAACAATCTCTTCATCAACATCAGCAAAATGAAGGAGCTGGTCATTGACTTCAGGAAGTGGAGTAGAGGGCACGTCCCTGTCTGTATCAATGGAGCTGAGGTGGGGATGTTCGATAGCGTCAAGTTCTGGGGAATGATGATCACCAACGATCTGTCCTGGTCCATCCACATCAACATGATGGACAAGAAAGCACAACAATGACTTAGGAGGCTAAGGAAATTTGGCATGTCCACAAGGACTCTTACCAATTTTTATAGATGCACCATATAAATCATCCTATCTGGATGTATCACAGTGTGGTAAGGCAACTGCTCTTCCCAAGACCGTAGGAAACTACAGAGAGTCATGAACATAGCCCAGTCCATCACTCAAACCAGGCTTCCATCCACTGTCTCCATCTACATTTCCCGCTGCCTCGGGAAAGCAGGAGACTGGTGTTGAGTTAGACGATTATCCACAATCTTGTTGAATGGTAGGGCAGGACCAATTACTGAATGGTCTATTCCAGCTCCTATTTTTGATTAAGAAGTTTTTCAGCAATCTCAATGCCGTTCCCAGTGGATAAAGAGCTATAGCTTGGCTATGCTTGGAACTGAGCAGTAATTGTCACTCTGTAGCTCAGATGTATCAAGGCTTGTTACACTGGAGGACTCAGTGTAGGCTTCTGTTCATAACAGTATGGGAGCAAATCTCCAGCCTTTCTAAAATGTTTGTGAGATAAAGCAATATTATTTTTTAACAATCTTAAAATATTGAACGTGAAGATTCTTAAATGATCAAATATTTAAATGTATCGTATTACATTGCGTAAAATGTCTTAAGTGGCAAAACCTTCTGGCTGCTACTATACAGCAAACAATTTATGTGAAGCAATTTTATTTTCTAATGAAAAGAATTATTAATGAATGGAAGGAATAATTCTAACCTCTTTGTGATTTTTAACAGATCCTAGTGGTGTGGCTCCAGGCCTTCTCCCGTATGTTGAGCGATTTATTTTCTGGATACTGGCTCTGACAATGCAGCTGGTCCTGTACACTCTGTTTGAATAGTTGCATTGCAAATGATGTCAGCACCTCCATCTGGTCCAAAATGCTGGTTTCACAACAAAAACAAGTCATATAATGTATCACATTTAAACAAACCCAGGGTTTAACTGCTGTTGATTTCCTTGGATTGCACCAAATGGTTCATTCTTAGACTTGCACTTTATTTTCCTGTGAATCAATGTGTTATGCCTTGAAATTCAGATCTTCAAATATGTGATGGATGAATATTTAAAGTTCTTCAGATTCATTTCCCTGCTATTTTAAAGAAGCAAGTTAGTACCTTTGTTAAAACAGTTGACAAAGAGACATCATATCAACAGAGTGAGCAATTAGATGCTAATATTCAAAGATTGTAATTTGAAGAGGGCTAAGGCATCATAAAATAATGAACTCAGAGAAATGTAGTTTTGGTAAATATTATACAGAACAGATTTTTAGTTCTAAAGCCATGAAAGTAAAAATGGCATATATTCAACAAAGTGAAGATTCAAGATGAGCCACAAACTACATATAAAATATGTATGCGATATGACTTGTGTAGTATAGCAAATGATTAAAAAGCAGAAATGTACCTTCACATTAAGATTATATTGTTGACTTGAAACCTCATTGTGATGTTCTATTTTTTATATTTGTACTGTAATGTTGACTTCAATTTAGGATTTTCAATTTAAAATTTATTCTGTAATATATCCATGTGAACGATGACAAAAAAAACTTTCATCTAGTATCTTCATAGAGTGCCTTTCATAACCTCAGGATGGCCCAAAGTGCTTTGCAGCCAATGAAGTACTTTTGAAGCGTAGTCATTGTTGTATTGTAGACATAAACAGCCAATTGCAATGAAATTCGACAAAGATTACTAACTGAATCATGGAAATTCCAGCATCCAACCTGTTCCATTGCTGGTACTAGCTCTTAAATTGGACCCACCTGCTCTGTTTAGCTATTCTTTTCCTTATAATCTTCATTTTGACTTATTCCTCCTATGCTTTAAAGTTCTGGACGTTTTTTGCTCCACTGTTTCCCTTTGTTCTTTCATTGATGATTCTGAACCATATTCTCTTGTTACTGAATCCACAGTATCTTTTGCTGTTTATTCTCTCAAAATATTTCAGAATTTTGAAATCCTCCAATAGATTGTATGAAATCTTCTTTTAAGTAAAATAAAATTGCCAAATTCTTCGGTCTTTCTTCCCAAGATTCATTTCCTATTCCAGATATGTTGTACTCTTTTCTTTAATAGATAGCTCAGAGACATCACAAAAGTTTCATCTGTGACATACTCATTCAGCATCACTTGCTATTTTTTGTATTCCATGCGTCCATGTTTACAGCAGAAAATTTGCTTCCTTCTGAATATTTTGCTTTACTTATAATTTAAAAGGTCTTTCTTTCTGCACAACTAGATCATTTCTGTTTTTTCATTGAGATTTTATTGGTTAATGTTTATGTCTGTTAATTGTTCTCCACATCCCCACACCACGAAGTGTATGATTGACATTTCTCAACAGTGAACTACATCCGTCTCCACACAACCCAGCATGCTGTTCTTCAGTGCCAAGACCATGAGTTTGCTAACACCAACATACTTCAATCTTTTTTCACTGCTTATGTCTAAGACACTGATAAAAGCTGAAAGTGAGAGACCAAGATCCATTATTGGATCACAACCAGAAAACATCCTCAATTATTAATATTGACCTTAAAACAAATCATGCATCCTAATTGCCGTAACTTGTCTACAGTGAAACATTATTAAACACCTTCTGATAATTTTTATAAACTACTTCCACTGCATTCTCTTTATGTTTACACTGTGTGATTTTCTCAATCAAATTAAATTAATCAAATACAATGGGCCAAGTTTTTTTGTCTTGGATTCCAATCACGTCATTATGAAGCACCAGTGCCCAGATGATGATAGCACAGCAGACCTGGCTGTCTCCAGCAGTACTGTCCAATTTAGACTGAAGAGCACCTGAGGCTGGTAGGGCTTTAAAAAAACTCCCCAACAGTAAAAGATCAACTCCTCCTCCATCAGAGGCAGGCACTGCCAATGTAGATTGGCGAGTGAGGAAAGTACCTCAAGATGGAGGAACAAAAACAAAGTTGCTGGAAAAGCTCAGCAGGTCTGGCAGCATCTGTGAAGAAAAGAACAGAGTTAACATTTCGGGTCCAGTGACCCATCCTCAGAACTGATGGTGGCTGGGAAAACGTCAGTTTATATGCAGAAGAAAAGGAGGGGTTGGGGTAGGGAGTAAACAAAAAGATAGATCCTAAAGAGAGAGAAGAGTAGTTGGACAGACAAAGAGTTGACAACTGTGATAACAGTTTCAGCATCTGCAGTTCTTTCGGTTTTTATTCCTCAAAATAGAGGCATCCTCTGAAGAAATCCTTCCATTGGCTGGCCTTCAGTCACAGCTGTGTTCTAGTGGTTATACTGGCAGTGAGGGGCTTAACTTTAATGATGGGCTGCTGTGTTCATCGCTGCCTCTATTCATTAGTAGGCAGCCTGCAAGCTGACTATGGGCAGGTGGGTGGCACTCTCCTGAAATGGGCAACTCTGAAATGACTCTGAGGTGGGATTGTGCTGGCACACTGGAAAGCTGGCTGGTAATGGGGCAGTTGCCAGCCTATCCACCACTGTTCCTACCTCTGCAGCTAATTGAGAGATTGACCTGACATGTCCTTTAAACTATTGGATCATACCCATCCACCTCAACACCCCACCCCGAAAGATTTGATGCATTTCTACTTGTGATACAACTCCAGTAGTCTGCACTGGGATAAGATTCTGGCTTCTAATGTTCTGAATTTTCACTTTATCCCTTCTTGAGCAGGTATGTAACTATGTGCAATACTCCAATCCTTTGAAATATTCCTGTTTCCAAAGATACTTTAGAACTTATGGTCAGTACTTCTACTAGCTTTTTCCTTGTGTCTTTGCAGTATTCTGGGGCAGTTCTACTTTTGGCCCCATTGAATATTTCTCAGTCGTGCTGATTTGTCCATATTCTCTTTGTTACTCTTGCATTCCATTTTCTTGTATTTTTGTGAAATCTGAGCAAACTATTTTCAAACACTGGATGGTTGCTTTATCACTTCCCTATCTTTAGTTACCCTGCTGATGTGCATGTTAATTTTCTTTCCTTTCATGTTGACTACCCTAATTCTTAGTTTTTTTTAAAATCTCTCTCTCTTTAACGATTGATGTACTTCAATTATATTCACTAAAAAATTTATTTGATTACTGGGAAATATTATGCCAGGGAATCTTGTCTATGTGCGTGTCTTTTATATTGCCAATAATGATTCATTGTAATATAAAGGAATTTGTGAGTTTTTGAGCCCTGTACTTTAGATGCAGTAAGTCATATCATTTGCTTGTTTTGATCCTCCTTATGACATGTATGTAAGTGAAATTAATAAAAAAAAAAATCCCCAGGGTAACTCATGAGAAATAAAGCAAACCTGGAATAATCACAAATATGATGTTATTTTCAATAACAATTGACAAGTACATGTTATTGTCTCAGATCTCTGCATATATTTACCAAAGTACCTTTGAGCTCATTGTAGAGTTTATCAGTTTTTTTTGTCTGAATGTTTTGCTTTTAATTATATTTGTTGCTTAAATATAAAGTTGCTTTTCAAATTTGATGCTGTTATTCAAAATTAATCACTTAGGTTAACAGATTTAATGTACAGTTATCAATTTTTATGTACATTAGAAAATTGTACTTTTTGAGGAGATTAAATTAGCCAGTTTTAATTGATTAAATTCTATTTGTTGACTTTCCAGAAAAGCGGCGGGAAATAATCTGTATTGCAATTACCTTTAGATTGCATTATTTTAGATGTCACAAGACAGACAAATTGTTTGGAAATTGGTTCAACAAGTACATTGTATGGTTAAATCGGAAAACAGAAATAAAATCAGGTATTGGACAAATGAGTTTAATTTTCTTGCGTATTTAAGAACATGGGAAAGGAGCTGCACCCATTCAGTTTCTTCAGCCTATTCATTCAATGAGATAATGACTGATCTGTACTTGCTTTTGCCCACCACACCTGTGTACAGAGAGCAGTTCTGGGCACCCCACCTTGCAGAGAGTACAGCCTCTGTTTAATAGAATGAAATGTGCACTTTGACGATTAAATGACCATATATACTTGAGCAATGGTCCATCTGGTGTCTAAACTGACTTTCAGCCAAAAACACCCAAACACTTTGTACTTTCCAGTCATATACTGCAGAAGTTAACCTTCCTCTTATGTAAACCCACCGACCACTGGAGATGGCTGTTCAGCTGCTCAAGTCTGCACACGTCCCGGCTCCTTCAGTGTTACTTTTAGAACTCCTCAGTTCTGAGAAGGGTCACCAACCAGAAACGTTAACTCTGTATTTTCCTTCACAGATGCTGCCAGACCTTGATGGGAACACCCTCTGATCTGGCAATTCTGTGACGTGATGACGGGAGAAGGTGGATTTCACCACCTTGAAATATTTCTCATGTTAAGGTCCACTTCTTTGGTTAAAAATGTAAATTTAGAACTCAGCATTGACACAAATATTTACAGGTATGGATAGATTACGCAAACTAGAATTGCAGTATCTGGGATTTGGAAGAGTAAAGGTCGAAGTTATTGAATTTTTCAAGATATTAGCGGATTGGTTAGGATTGATAGAAAATCGATTAGTTGGGTAGGAGATCCGTAGGGAGGTGGTATGCTCTAAGAAGTAGAGCCAGAACTGTCAGGAGTGAAATTGGTATTAATTTTACACATATAAAGAAGTTTTCTGACTGGCATTTAATGCTAGATCTATTGTTCAAAGTTGAAATTGCGTTTGTTAATGATTGATCTATACCTGCTTTTTAACTACAGTATGGTCTAACCAGGGTTTTTGACAGTTGAAATGATATCTACTTTTTTTCTTTCTAGTCCTCTCGATATAGAGACTAATATTTCATTAATCTTTTTGATTATTTTCTGCACTTGTTTATGATATTTTGATTGATATACCTGGACCTCCCACTGTTTTGCACTTTTTACTATTTGGAAAGTCTCCTGTTCTAATCCTCTTTAGGTCCAAAGTGGATGACCTCATATTTACCTGCTCTGAAATCGATTTACCACAGGTTTGCCCATTGTTTTACTCCATCACTACATTTTGTAATGTTAGAATTCTATCCAGTCCACAGAAAATGGTATCATTTGTCATTGACAAATCTGAACATGTGGTGTTCTATCTCATTTTTTAATTATTAATTAACGCAATGAATAGATGAGACTGTAACACATCCCTGCGAGCTACTGCTCATCACAGTCCATCAATTAGAGTATCCGTCCAACATCCCAACTCTCCAGCTCCTTCCGTACAGCCATCTCCTAAACAGTTCACTCATTTGCCTTCAATTCCATGATATTCAACCTTACCTAACTATATCTTATGAAGAACTTTAACAAGTGTTTTTCTGTCATTTGGGTAGCAGTCTGGTGAAGGGAATTGTCAATCTATTATAGAATCAGTTGATATTTAGTTTTGATGGAAATTTAGAAGACTTTGTCATTTGTGGGTACCTGAGCTGTATTGGTGAGAATGATGCTACGTAAGTTGAAAATGACAAACAAAAAATCTGAATTAGAATAGTAAAATGAAAATTAGTAGAAAAGCATTTTTTAACTTAAAATCAGTTACAATAATTAATGCTGCTCCTATTCCCTCACTAACGTGTTGCATCTCTTCAAACGCCGTCTATTTCACATTGCCAAAGCTGATCTTAGATAAATGCCTTTAAAAGATCGGTGATGGGTAAAATAGCTTATAGTGGTTACATCTCTGTGACATGTAACAGTAACGTCTGAGTGTCATATATCTAGCATTATTTTCTTCAGAATTTTTTAAAAAAACTGTCTTTTTCTACACCAATGTTTACGTTCACATCAGGTTTTCAAAACTGCCCAAGAATGAAATGTTGTAAATATGGTGGCAAGATTCACATATCATATTCACCCTTTTTTTTTTGTTTTTGTCCAGTTTTTTTGCTCTATCCTGAAGATGTCAAGTGATGTTTGTGTTTACAGATAATTCAAATTTTGGTGGGACGGTGAGCTCTGAGGAGGATGTAGAGAAGTTTCATTGTGATTTGGCCAAGTTGAGTGAGTGGGAGAATGCGATAGCAGATGCAGTGTAATGTGGATAAATGTAAGGTTAACCACTTTGGGAGCAAAAGCAGGAAGGCAGATTATTATGTGAATGATGATAGTTAGTTTGGGAAAGAATGGTGCAACAAATCTGGGTGTCCTGTACACCAGTCATCAAAAGTAAGGATGCAGATGCAGCAGGCAGTGAAGAAGGTAAATGGTATGTTGACCTTCATTGTGCATGAATTATAGTCTAGGAAAAGGATCTCTTGCTGCAATTGTATAGGGCCTTGGTGTGGCCACACTTGGAATATTGTGCACAGTTTGGTCTGGCTATGGGGTGAGTGCAGCAAAGATTTACCAGACTGATTTCTGAGATGACAGGACTGAAGTATGAGGAGAGAATGGATCAATTAGTCCTATATTCACTTGAGTTCAGAAGAAGAATGTGGAATTTCATAGAAACCTATAAAATTCTAACAGAATCAAACAGGGTAAATGCAGGAAGGATGTTCCAGTTGACTGGGAAGTCCAGAACCACAGTCAGAATCTAAGAATGAGGCATTTAGAACTGAGATGAGGAAACATTTCTTTACCCAGAGAGTGGTGAACCAATGGAATTCTCTGCCACAGCAAGTTGAGCACAAAACATTGAATAATTTCAAGGAGTTTGACATAATCCTTAGGGATAAAGGGATCAAAGAGTATGGAGAGCAAACAGGAACAGGGTACTGAGTTGGATATCAGTCATGATCATATTGAAAAGCAGAGCAGGCTCTAAAGGACTTAACAGCTTCCTCCTATTTTCTGTGGTTCTGTTTGTTCGAAAGCTATGAACAGATCTCTATGATAGCTTGTTAAAGTAACTGTACTTCACATATAAGATTTGACATTGAGCTTTGATAGAGTCTTGATTATGGACAACATTGCAACCACTCTTGATTCTACTCTCACTCAACATCAATTTTCCAGGCAGATTGGAAGGAACATCTGATTTATTTCACCTTAGTAACGTAGGGCATTTTTAGCAAGTGTAAGGTCCAACCCTCAGCGAGCTAAGGTAACCTTCACAGTCTGCCTTGTGTGGTTTAGTAATATACCAAATAATAACAGTAAAACCAGTTAGATGTCATTGGGAAGCTCGTCCTCAGCTTTGTCCTATGAATTCATTGGCAGCTTATTCATCCACAGTGTAAATACGATGAGGAATTAATTGCTTTCAAACCATAACCTTCTGATGGAAGATTGAGTTTATTGTCTAGCGTGTCTGCTGTACTACCTCATTTTCATTAACATTTCATAAGTATAATTGGACAGTTGCTTTATCATCTCAAAATGTTATCGTCATGCACAAATAAGAGACACAGATGCACTGTTAGTTATCATTCAAACTAAAGTGTGAATTTTTATATGTCTCCTTTTATGTTGTCACAGTTTTATGAGTAAACCAACCAACTTACTTTGAGATAAAAGGTACTGCAGATGCTGGAGAATCCGAGATAACAAGGTGTGGGGCTGGATGAACACAGCAGGCCAAGCAGCATCCTATGATGCTGCTT